>JAVLVB010000047.1:279445-298417 GCA_032876305.1 Orestias chungarensis
CTCTCCCTCTCCCTCCCTCTCTCCCTCTCCCTCCCTCCCCTCTGCAGCCCGATGTGAAGCGGACTGCAGAGGAGAAGGAAAATGAGGCGGCCGCTCGGTGCTGAGCTCAGTGCGCCCTCGTCCTCTAGAGGAGACCTCTGAAAACCTGGAGCTCATCACCATGGGAGCCGCTTGGACTGCGAGGGACTTGTGTTTGTTTTCGCTCTTGTTAAATAGCCTTCAAAGCGTTGCGCTTCCAGAAACTCGAGGTGGGACCGTAGTGAGTGTTTGCATGCGATGTGTTTGTTTTTTGTTTTCCCAGAAGTGGGGAGAGTGGTACATGTAACTCACCCATCAAAACTCTTTATATATATATATATATATATATATATATAATTTTAACTCAGCCATCACACTTACTATGTGTGTGTGAATTTATATTTATATATATATATACATAGTTGATGAGACCTTAGAAGTTGTTTTCCTGTAAAACTACTTAGTTTTTCAAATAGGTTTCACCTTCTTATTTCCACAAACTTTATAAGACCCGTATAGGCTGTTGGTAATGATCTACTACCATGTTTTCCCTCTTGTCTCTTGTTTTTCAAAACCAAGCAGATCCCTGCGCTGAAGGAAGTGATGGCTGTCACATTGACGCCATTTGTCAGACTACCCAGGACTCGTACAAGTGCACATGCAAAGGAGGCTTTAAGGGAGATGGAAAACACTGTGAAGGTAGGTTTCTAAACGCCTTCGTAGAAGGGGTTTTCTCAGGCCTCCTCACCGGGTTTCACTGGGGACAGGCCTTACCCCGTTTAACCAGTAGGTAAACATGTATTCATTTGGTGTTTACTCCCCAGATATTGATGAATGTGACCTGGACTACAATGGCGGTTGTGTGCACGAGTGCAACAACATACCAGGCAACTATCGCTGCACATGCTATGATGGATTCAGTTTGGCCAACGATGGACACAACTGCCTGGGTAGGGACCCCACTCGCAGGTTTTGGTGGGAAATGCTGTGACAGGGAGCCCTGACTCATCTAATCTGATCTTTGAGGAATCTGTGTTTGTGTGCGTCGCATTTGAAGTTCTATGCAGTCGTTTAAAAAACATTAGCCTCATCTGCAGTGTTTATAACACAGAAACAAGATTTATTGGGGGAAAAAAGGGGTAAGGATGCATGCGTGTGATTATAATGAAGACAAATACTCTCCAGGAAGACTGTGTAGGGAGCTTTTTTTTCTTTTTAACGCTGCCATGCCCCTGTCCCGTAGATATGGATGAATGCATGTTCAACAACGGTGGGTGCCAACACACTTGCGTCAACACTGTGGGCAGCTACGAGTGCCGCTGCAAGCATGGCTTCTTCCTCAGCGACAACCAGCACACATGCATCCACCGGTCCGTAGGTAAGTAAACGTCCCGTGTCCCATCCTCAACCATTTACAGCAGAGTTTTATGGGTTTAAGGACCCATTTAGGTTTTACCTTTAAAAAAAATATAACGTATCAGCTTTTGTGATAAATGATCGGTGTAAGGAGGGGTGAGAGATTCAAGCTGCCTCTTCAAAAGCTGTTTTTTTTTATGTGCATGCTGTGGGAACGGATCCTCTGTGTCCCGGAGAACAAAATAAGTTAATAACTCCAACACTCTGGCATATGTGGTCTGTGTCACAGATTAGTCTGAAGTGCCTTTGTTTCGTCATCTTGACTGGAGTCGACTTAAATGCAAGCACTTTCCACTCCATTGGGTCTTGACAGGCTTTGTAAATCCTGCAGACCCGACCACTCAGCTGTGACCCATCTATATAAATGGCGCTGCACCTCCTCTCCGCTTCAGACTCAAAGGAACATCAAGTGGGCTGTATGCAGAGGAACAGCTTGCTGTGTTTTCTTTTCATGCAAAAAGACTTGCATAACATATCCCACCCCTATTTTTTGTTTCTCTGTAAAGGTGATAAAACTATTGGAGTTTTTTTTTTTTTTTTTGGGATTGTGCAAGGCATGAGAACAATCAGAGCCTTTGATGATGCCGGACTAACCTCTCAGTATGTGTGCCTTTGTGTTTAGCTGGTCAGACACTGCAGGAGAGTTTCATTGTGTACTTCTCTCCAACTTTCTATCCCAGAAGGCCTCAACTGTATGAACAAGGAGCACGGCTGCACACACATCTGCAAGGAGAGTCACAGAGGAGGCGTGGCGTGCGAGTGCCGTCCAGGCTTCGAGCTGGCCCGGAACCAAAAAGACTGCATTTGTGAGTGAGGCGCCGCTCACCGGGCCGTGCATCCATGCATGCATGCAAACGGATGATGACTCGCTGTCGTTCACGCTGCAGTGACCTGTAACCACGGGAACGGCGGCTGCCAGCACACCTGCGAAGACACAGAGGAGGGCCCCGTCTGCAGGTGCCACGCCAGGTATAGCTTACAGCCGGACAGGAAGACGTGTGCAGGTAAAGGAACCTTTTAACACAGAAGATGTTAATGTATGCAAAAAATATGAAGTGCTCAAATAAAAGAGGTGGAGAGAAAGGTTTGAACTACACAGAAAAATATTTTGTTTGGAATTATGTATCTATATCTCTTGTAGTAAGTAGGTAGTAAGTAAATAAGATTCAAAGGCTTGGTCGCTTTGTGAGGATAACAATCACATTTTTCTTTCTTGTTTTTTTACTTATTTAAGTTAAAGCAGTAAAAAAAAATGTTAACATTTTTGCCTTGTCTGTTTTTTTGTTTAAATTTTATAATACCACAAATAGAGTGATGAGGAATGAAAAAAACAACAACATGTAGACTAGAGCCGCCTCACTTAGATGTTAACATGTTTTTGTTTGCCCATGTCCAGCATTTTCATAGTGATTACAATCAAACTAAACTGGCAGATGGTAAATGAATTACTCACCAGGTTTTGCATTTGTCCATTTGTGGACATGGAGTTGAGTGAATTTAAACACCAGCCTTCACATTCATTTATATCTGTGATAACAGAGAAATGATGTGGAGCTTTTGCAGCACTTGCACTCTGAAGACGTTTTAAAGATGTGTATTTAATGGATCTTAAATGAACAATAATGTCTACATTTATTTGAAATTGTGGTTATGGAGAGACTAAAGTATCAAACTGCTTGCTCATTGATGTATAAGCCTTCTTGTTTAATGTAGTTAAATTTTTAAAAAGTTCGTGGAAACGATTAAAATAATTTTAAGCACCAACCAAAAAAAAAGGAGCTCCTTACATCTTATTATTTCACAGCAGGTACAATCTTACAAACACAAGCCGATTCCGTCCAAGATCAGAAGAAATGTAGCACATTTTAAAATAAACAAGCAAAATGAAAGAGCTTTTAATTCATAAACGTATTAAATAAATGTAAAGACTGAACGTTCCTATTTTTACCAGTAGAATTTCAGCAAATTTCACAATCAGAAAAATCACTTCTGTGTTGAATACACCAAAATTGGCTGTTTTTTGTTTCTTCCTATACATTTCAGTCTATCTTGATGAATGTTTTGAAAACACGGTGCGTTTTGCTCTCGCTTGTTCTTCTACGCAAAGGTTTGGACAGATAAGAATCATCCATGTGATGATGGGTTATCGTCTTACTTCCAGCTGCGGTGTGTTTAAGGTCCAGGCGTGTAAATGTCGACTTTTTTTGCCGATCCTAATCTGCTGTAGTATGTGACACACACACCAAGCCACTACAAGCAGAGTGTGTCCAAACGCTTCTGGTTTCTCAGAGCCAACCCAAGATCCCAGAGTTGAAAGTTACTGCTCAGATTGCAAGGTTGTGTGAAACATATAAATCTAACGGCAAAGTTTACGTCAACCAATTTGGTTTTGTGTGTGCCACAGAGCGAGATGAAGCCACCACCGAGTCCTCGGACCACAACGCCACGTCATCTACCGAGGCGGACAAACGCGTCAAGAGAAGATTGTCAATGGGTAACAGTTTCATACGTCGCAGGCCGAACGCTTGAACCGGCATGGGCAGAACGACGAGCGATGTCTCCTACACCGATGCATTCCTCAGTCTTTTGAGCAAACTGTGAAATGACTGCCGGCTCGCAGTTCAGCCTCAAGCCTCTCTCCTGTAATATATCTTCTTGTGACAGTGTGGTGAATTTCACATTTTTTTAATCTATTTGAGTTGGGTGGGCATTTCAAAATATTTTCTGGCTGAGTTTATATTTATTGGTTGATTCATGGCATCTTTGCAGCACTTAAACATAAAAAAATAAAAAACCCGTCAAGAAGAAGCAGTCTTGGGGCTGTGCTCTGTGTTTCAACTAAAGTTTTTTTTTTTTGGCAGTTAAAAACAGAAGATAAATGTGAAAGTTGCATGTGTTTCAAGGTCACACTACTTAGAAAACCAAATATTTGTCATTGAGAAACATGGCAGCTCCTTCTAACCCAGCTGACAGTCACACGTTTGGGTTGTAATTTTTAGAAACCTGCGCACTGAACAATGGGGGCTGCGACTCAACCTGTAAGGACACATCCACTGGCGTGCGCTGCAGCTGTCCCGTTGGCTTCACACTTCAGCCAGATGGAAAATCCTGCAAAGGTCAGACTGACCGTCCACAACAACCGCTCTCAGCACTCCGATTTAGCATGTCTGTGGAAATGTTCCTTTTTTTTTTCACCCTGAAATTTGACCAGAAACTTGTTTTCATGCAGATATCGATGAGTGCGTGAATCATAACGGCGCGTGCGAACACTTCTGTAAAAACACGGTTGGCAGCTTCGAATGCAACTGCAGGAAAGGATTCAAGTTGCTTTCAGATGAGCGCTCTTGTCAGGGTAAAAACCAATCTAAGCAGTAATAAATAGAATCGATTCTGACAGGATAACGTACCTTCCTGCTTCTTGTGAGGAAGGTTCTGACTTGCCAGTCTGTGTGTGATTTTTATTTGCAGATATAGATGAATGTTACTTTGAGCGCACTTGCGATCACACATGCGTGAACTCCCCCGGGGGCTTTCAGTGTCTATGCAACAAAGGCTACACCTTGTATGGGCTGGCCCACTGCGGAGGTGAGACAAACCTCTCCGTAGGAACATTAGAGCATGCTGGACAGAGAGTGATTTAAAAAAATCAAAATGCATTCACTTTTCTTTTTTTAAATCCTAGATGTGAATGAATGCAGTGTAAACAACGGTGGCTGTGAACATGGATGTGAGAACACTATGGGTGGATTTGAGTGTTTTTGCCGTCCCGGCTATAAGCTCCGCTGGAACAGAAAGGACTGCATCAGTAAGTTTATATCTCCGTTTTGTTGTTTTTACCGTGTCTGTATGTGCAATGTGGGGACAGAAAAAACAGGAGATACTTTGAAATGTTTCTCTTTTCTCTTTAGTTTTCTGTCACTTGTGTTGTTGTTTTTTTCTTCCTCATGTCGGAGTAAAAAAAAAAAAAATCATCAGAATGAGAAACATGCCTCACATGAGTTTCTGCTGGGTATTGTTTTGTTTCTCACCTACTGCGTTGCAATCAGACACATTCTTCTTTACCTTTGAGTTTTGTTGTGGTCTTTATCCAGAGGCTGAGGGTTTAACACCTGCAAACCAGCCCTCTAAGCCTACCTTGAACTGTAGTAAGCAGCATGGAGGGGATCGCTGCGTTCTGAACTGCCAGTCTCAAGTGCACATCAGCAGTGGTGAGTTGAGCCACATCTCTTTTTCTTATCTGCATTTTAAGTCATTTACTTTCTTTCTCAGACCAATCTCATCTTTTTCTTCGTATAAAAAAAATAAAATAGAAGCATCATTCTAAGGTTTGCCCCACGTCTACTTATTTACAGATGCCCACCCCATTCCTATCTTTTAGAGCCAGTTAAAACACTTTAGACAGACTAAATTCCTGTGATAAGCTCAATTTAGATTAAATTTTTTGTGTGTTAAAGAAAGCACTGGTTGTATTATGTTTTCTCTAGTTTTTATATCCAATTAACCAGTGCTACTTTAAACGGTATGTTTAATTGTGGATATTAAAATGTCAAAGTTCATTCAGTCACTAGTTAAAATTGAAAAAAAACAAAAAACTGGTGCCAGTGCTGTGAGTTGCTATCTACCATTTTGTCTGAGAGCGACTCACAAGCACAAAGAAGCAGCAAGTTATACGATGGTGATGAATATATAAATTTTACTAATATATTCACTATGTTCAAGATTTCATCCCATTGCTATTAACAGTATTATTATTATTAGTAGTAGTAGTAGTAGTATTGTTGTTGTTTTGTCATATTATTCCAAAAATCTGAGAGCGTTATATTTGTGTCTTTATCCATTTGTTGCTCATAAAGCTCTTTATTGCTATTTGTATTTGTTATAAAAGTATAATCTTGATTTTAATATCAGACCAGGGTGGCCGAGGTAAATGTTTCCAAAGCACATTTTCAAATGAGGATTTCCTTTATTAAGGTAAAATAAACTGGCCCTATGTTAAATAATAATAACCACCTCTTCAGTGGGACTATTCTGACCACATGAATTAGGGTGAAACATCTCAAAAGGCAACACACAACGGCCCTATTTGAAGACATTCGAGAACAAATGAGATATATACTGCAGTCACTTGCATTGATTGACTTAGATTAATCAGCCTAGAAAGCCTGTCAAAATTAAGAGTAATTTAGTATCTAATCAGGTAGAGCACAAAAAAATTATCAAATTAATAGCTAAAGCTCGGCCTCTGGTCAGTGTTTATGATTAAAAACTTTAAAAAACTATGAAAAACTGGCATTCGTAGAGTTTTAGAGTGAAAACCAATGCTGTTTACTTAAAAATTATTTGATCCCCATCGTACATGCAGGTAAGCATGGTGTCGGTAGTGTGATGTTCTGGGGCTAGTTTGATTTAGATTTCTTTTAGAGGAAATCCTTACTTAAAAACTGATTTTCAGCATTGCTTAGACTATATTTGTCTAATAATTTCCACAATGATTATAATGTATGATCTGAAACCCTAATAACTGATTAAAAACACAAGAGGCAGGTTATAATGGACAAATGATGTTTCACTGCACTGTACATGAACTACTGCGTTAGACTGTCAAGGATTTATAATTCGAAAATTGTTTACAGTCAAGATATTACTTATTTGTAAAGACCTTTGTATCGTATTAAAAAAACATTCACAGGTATACATTGGATTTCTGTGTGACCAAGTTATTACACCTACGACTTCTTTCTGAGTCCTTTATTCTACCAGGTGTTTAGGAGGCTTAGATTTATCGACAACACATCTACAGCCTTCCACCGTCAGGATGTTTGACAAACCTACAGCGTATAGTCGGATAACAGGAGCTGTTATGACAACATAAAACGCTGTTGTATGTAAAGTCTGTCTTTGTCAGGCCTCAGGGAAACGCGCTGCGGCCAACATCTCGTCGGTAATGCCAGCTCTCTCCATCACTGTCTTGCGTAAGCTCAGATGAAGCCGTAGGAAACATTAACATAAAAGTGACTGAGTGGCGTAGCTTTAACTGATTGATGAAGCCATCAGTGCCGTGGAGCTCATGTCTGAAAAGGGGCTTAAGTCGACGCTGTTTTAGATCCAGCTGTGTGAACAATTGTCAGCCTTAGTCTACGGAGCGGACTCGTCATGTTCCTACACGCTTCCTCAGCTCGGCTTTTGTGGCCCAGACTTTTGTCAGCCTCGGCCTGCATGTCATGCTCTCTTGTGTGTTTTCAGGGATGGAGGATTCCTACACGGTGACCTGTGGAATGCCTCTGCCCTGCTTGGCTGGCGTACAAAAGACCAACAGCGGCGCACATTGCTTTGGCAAGTACAAATCCTCGCAGATGTCTCACAGGAAACATTAACCTCAAAACATTCTGCGTTTGTGTCTGTTTTTTTTTATTTTTTAATGTTACTGATGTATAAATAAATCAGCTGAACATGAATGACACGGTTCTTCTGTTGCTCTTTTTGCCCCCCCTTTAGGCTCGGAGAAGGCTGGTGTGCAGCGCATTAAAACCACAGCCACTTTCAAGTCTGGCACCGCCAAGTGCAACCTCAAGCGAAGTCAGGAGAATCTGTGGGAAAGCTTCAACTCGGCACAGTCAGGTACAGAAATTGGGCCGCCAACCTCCCCAAACGCCACGCAATGGCTAGAAACGACAGAAATGAAAGCTCTTTTATACGCTGCTGGTTAAAAAGCATTTAGGGTTTACTAAGAACTGCCAGCCTCTAAAGAGGATAAAGGAGACCTGAAAGCTGCTTCAAAGAAACCAGAAACTGAGAGCAAATGTGAAAAACGTTTGTGCTCAAAGTGATGTGGTTTGGGGTGTTTTCAAATGTCTCGGAGCAGCACTTTGTCTGGCAGGGACAGGGTAGGATGTAATTAGCCATTGAATGTCTTGATTGTTGGATTATTTGGCCTCTCCTAAAGGGTGTTTGGTGTTTTACATCATTTGGCTTCACGTAGAAGAAGCTCAATTGTTTCATAAGCCCATTTCAGGGACATCTTAGTTTCTAGTCAAGTAGATTGCAAAAGATGTAACCATCCACAACACATTTGCGTTCACAGATTGCAACTATCTCTTCACCGAAAACGTCCAGTTCAGTTACGTGAGCCTTCGCTGCACCTCGTTGAGCCAGAGGACAGGCGGCCGCCACGGGAGGAAGGCCACCGAGGACGACGGCTTTGCTATCACAGCTGAGTTTGAGCTGGATGTTAACCTTGAGGAGGTAACAGGTTGGTCTCTCTGTGCTTCCTGCCTGCCTCTCTGCGTGCAAACCCCTTTCTTCTCGTCCTGTATCTGCCTTCCTTTCTGTCCCTGTCTGTCTCTAAATAACCCCAATGCTCTTAAAGTATCTCCTGTTTTGGCTCGGCTCTGGGCTGTATGTTAGGGGCTTTCTGTTTAGTTTCCTTCATTATTGTTTTGGTATCTATGGGGTGCTTTTTTTTTTCTATGAGGGAAGCATGACAAAACACTGTTGGTGTTCAGGATGACGTTCCTCCTCGCAAACAGTCTTGTTATCGAGTGTTTCTCTCAGCAGGGAGCTGCGACCTGAACTGTGTACGCCGACGATCGGAAAAGAGACTCAGGAAGACCATCAGGACCTTGAGGAAGTCAATCAACCGGGAGCAGTTCCATCTTCACTTTGCCGGGGCTGACTACGATCTCTCCAGAAGCCAAGGTCAACGGGCGGGACCACCGGGACACTGTCTGGCCGGACAGGTTCTGGTGGGAAGAAAATGTGGTGAGTTGGATTTTTAAAAACATTTTCTAAAGCATCAGACTGACAGTATTGACTTAGAGTGGCCGCCATGCACGCATGTAGACCTGCAGTAACACTGGGGGCTCCTACCGGGGGGTAGATATATTTCGAAAGTTTCCTTCATGATTTTTAGTATTTGGTGCAGGTGTTTGTCAGATGGGCGCCATATTTGGTTTGAGGAGGTCGTAATGAGTGGGCGGTGCAGGCAGGTTTGTGTGGAGGAACAGAGAAACTGTTGTTGGAGCTCCAAAGCCTGTGAGATCTTTCAGCAACCCCTCCCCAGGAAGAAAAAGCGCAACATGACGACTCTCCTGGTAGCCATTCCGCCTCTCGGTTCAGTTTTATATACAACCTGTAATGGAAGGGGCGAAAAAAGTAAAAAAGGGAGTTAAACGCGAGCGCATGCTCTCAGGAAGAGAGTCGGGAGCTGGATTGTGTTTTTCCTGGCTGGTGTTACCGTGCGCCCCTGTTTTCTGGCCTCACAGTGAGCCATGCTTGCCGCTGAAACATCTTCTGGTGAAAATAGGGCCCGTCCTCTAAATATTTATTCAAACAGACCTTGCTTTGTTTGAGAGTTAGACACATCAGGGATGCAATCTGAGATCTTGATTTATCCAAACCTTTTTCTAAAAACATGGTTGTGCATGCTTTATTGGGATCTGTACTTGATTTGATTTGTTTAATAAATACATTAAACGTGATGTTTAAAGTATCTCTGACAACACATTCAGCTCATTATTAAGCGGTCCATCGGCCGCGGCGGGATTCCAGACATGTAAGTTTAGGGGGGGGGGGGTTCAGTGAGGCATTCTTTTTAACCTCCAGCTCTTTAAGGAGGTATATTTTTCCCTCCTTCCCCCACCTCCAACAACGGCTTAGCGCAGAGTGCAATTTCACTCCTTTTCAGTTTGGCCGCTCCATTGAGTGAAAGTAAAAAACAACAACACACATTTGGGGCTCGCTCCTTTACAGAAAAAACAACCCAGGCTTCTTTGAATTTGGACGGAAAGTTGTGTCGATCCTTTCACTTCAGCTCATGAAGCCGCGTCCGTTAATAAAGGAAGTATAAGCATTTGGCCACACAATTATGTCTACGGGAAAGTACGTATTATTCATAAATGTCAATAAATGACATATTTTTTACTGCTATCTCATAGACATTAAAAGGATCATTTGTAGAGGCGACTGTTTGGGGCGTTTAGGAAGTGCTGGTGATCCAAGCTGGCGGTTTGAGTCTCGGGCAGACCATCACCAACAATCGCCTCATTCCCTTCCAGCTGAGGCCACTTTGCATGACCCCCAGCCACTAAACTGCTAAAAAGAGCTGACTTCAGCCGCACCATGGGAATCAATTAGCATCAGCTGTTTAGGCCTCGGCTCGATGGGCGCAGGCAGCGATTGGGCCGTGTCAAATGGGGGGGATTCAGAAAACCTGACCCCTTTTATTGGGTTCAGCTCCTCACTGCTGTGATACCGCAGTGTTTTCCTATGTCATCAAGTGGGCAAGAAGCAAGGCTCTGAATAGAGGTGAAAGGTCTTTTAAACCTCTTTGAGGGCCATCAATTCGAAGACTCTATAGAGGTTTCTTTGCATTTGAAAAGCTTCAAGGATTTTTTTCCCCTCTCTCTCTCTTTCACCCGAACTCTCTCCTCTGCCCTCACTGTTTCCTTCTGTCAAATAAAAGCTGTTAGAGGACAATGCAGTGATGGGGTCCTCATGGTCTTTCAGAGTAAACAATGGCCCTCAAAAATGAACTGCTCTTGATAGAATTACATTTTCCCCCTTTCAGAGGAAAACCCAACACTCTGTGGAGTATAATGGAGCTGCACTCAAGCTGCTGTGTGCTGAGTCTTCCTGCAGCTTTAAGGGCGGCATCTTTAGAGTACTTTGTCACTGCAGACCGAGGGATTTAGTTGATTTATTCTTGTTTAAGATCAGCTCTGTTTTTGTGTGTTTGTTTGTGTGTTTAAGCCAAGTTCTTTAAACTATCAGACAGACGCAGTAATTCCCAAATTAATTAAAGGCATTGCTCGGAGGGGCAGGAACTGTAGCAAAAAAAAAAAAAAGGTGTTTTGTTCCCTATAATCAAGCCTTTGCACTTTTGTGAGGTAAGAGGGAAATACCCTCCTTTGATTTTCTGCTGGGTCGGATTTTGAAAGAGGTGAGGGCTTTCATGCGGTGAGTTTAAAAGATTCTCCTTAACGGGCGACCAAACCTTTGTTTTTACCAATTATTAGGGAAGGTTGTTCTAAAAGAGATTGGTGCTCTTGCTGTCATTACCGCTTCAAAATGGCATTTTAAAGGCATTTGAATGTACGATTAAAAATATTTTATGCTCCATCTATGTTATTGAATGTCACTTAAACCTATTTTAAACTCAGCAGGCAGCCCTTCAATTTTGATTAACCTTTGGTTTTGAATTGCAAATTTCTTTTATATCTGTATCTGGAAACTGTATTTATGGACTTAATTTACTCTGAAATTAAAGCTGCATCAGTTAACCTTTATTTAAAAAAAACAAACACAATCTGAAATTTTTTCTAACTCATATGGCGTTTTTATGTGGTTTGCAGTTTGCACACTGCTCCCGGTCAGGAACGACCAATCAGAGCCAGGACGAAGCTCTTAACGCTGTCGATGGCGCTCGTGGACACGCTGCTCAAGACCGTCGCTTTGGTGCAGCTGTGCTAATGATGGAGAATTAATTTACCATTACAAAGACAACGGTTTGCCTACTAGCCTGTTTATTTATGATGTGAGGAAGGATCTGTGGGTGTGTAGTGGGTCGGAGCACGTTTGAGACCTTCCTGCTGGCTGTGATTGGAACCACAGAGGAGACAGAGGACCGTGATTTATTTCACTGATAATTTGTCTCTTTGTGAACTGTCTAGAAAAAGAGCCAGTTTTAAAAAATATCAATAAAACAAAAAAAAACCCAATAGAACAAAAGTGACCTGCAGCTTTAAACATAGTTTTCAGTAAATAAAGATCCAATTTAGTGTAGAATATAGAATATATGTAAACATAAAATTTTGTTAATGTTGCAATGCAAATTACACTGTATACATATACAACATAATTTTTGTTTGAGTGGATTAGAAAATGTTTTTATTTCACAGAAATACTACAACCAGAGTCTGTGATTCTGTTGAGTATATCAATAATTAATACTTTATTTTGGCAACACTAAGTAACTTTTCAACGGTCATAAAATATTTTTATAACTTTTGTGATTGTACGTCGACTTACAGCTCATTGAATGACACCTCTGTCAGGGTCCGAGGGGACCGTATCACTTCAACCGGCACTAAGCAACTTTGAGGAGGGTGGCAAGAACCCTGACACACAAAACAACTACCAACGAGCTGACTGCTTTACGCCATACTTGACTTCCCCCGTTTCTTATTCTCAACATCATCATATGACATTGTTTCACCTCAATTAAATTCATTACCTCATTGCTATTCATCCTTCACACAGCCACTGGAAACAGAAATGTACTTCAATCCAACTGCAGGCGATTGGGAGAACAGGATTTCATGACGCTATGGTCATCAAAATGTCAACATTTTCAATAATCACGATTTAAATAAAAAAATGTTCGAAATATTTCAAATACTATCACATTTAAAAGGATATGCATGCAAATTCTTTACGCCAGTAATATATTTGACCTGTTAGTCTCCTTGATGTCTGCGTTAAGGTTATTTGTGGTTTCTAAAGAAACATTTAAAAAAGTTAGTTTCTAAGCCACAACATATTCTGTCATGCTGTTTTTAGGGTTTAAAGTCATTTTAATGGGATGCCAGGGAAAGTGCTAAGGTACCCAGTGTTTTGTCTGAATGTATAAGGAAAAAAGTAAGACAGCTTGCCCCTCCCCCACTTGTTGCTTTCTGCTGCTGGCTAAGCCTGCTACTGAACCACTCGCTTACAAGAAAATCAAATTTCTCTGGTTTGAAATGTTTCTATATACAATTACCGTAATTAACAAAATGGTATAACTATGGTGATAGTGGCATTTTTTACTCAACTGAAGTAAAACTCAAATTAAGTTCAGTGAATACTATTTCTGTGTTACTTATTCAACACAGAACTTGTGTTTATTCTTTTGATGTACGCACCTGTGCCTCATTGCTTAACCCCAGATTGAGGTTTTTTTTTTTTTTGTGTGTGTGTTTTCATTCATTTTTACAGCTGTATTTTGAGTTCTTGTGTTGTGGTAGGAACAGTTTGATAGTGTGAAGCCAGGGGGCAAAGTTTGATATTTGTTGATTCACGTTTGCACATAACATTGTTTTTCTGTCTTTTTTACATTTTAGAGTTTAATAATTCACATGAACTACAAGCTCAGACACAGAAGTCTACTCTGGATGTCTTATCTTTAATGTTTTTAATTTGTGATCACTTGTTCTGATGAAAAAAAACCAGCCTGTTAAAGTATTGATGCGCTTTTCACTGATCTGACAGTGAGCTGCAGGGCTGGGACGTACTACGATGGCGATCAGGGACGCTGTGTGACCTGCCCTGCTGGAACATATCAGGATGATGAGGGACAGATGTCCTGTGAAGTCTGTCCCACACCTGAGGGAAGAGATGTTGCCAAAGTGCTTGGAGCTCGAAACATGTCGGAGTGCGGAGGTAAGAAGCAATCCTTAACTAACAACGTATTTAAATAGATAAAAACTTGAACAGTATTGTCATCATTTTACAATATCTCTTTAGGGTTAAGATTTATGTAGCTTGTACCTAAAATGTGAGTCAGCCAGCCTATTTTATTTTGTTCGTCACAAGAGGCCTGACTTCTTCACATAAAAATTCAAAATTACTTTGATCATAGTTCTTTAGGCTTTCTGAGGTTCCCTCACAGTTGCTCTTTGGCTATTTTGGTCATTTTTACAAGACTCTTTGGTTGATTGTTTAGCCACTAATTATGTCGAAGGAGTTATTGAGTCATGGAAAGAGTCCCAAACTCATGAGATGTCACACAAATCAAACATCGTAGCAGTAACCTTGAGTTTTAGGTTGTTGAAATGGAGAGTTACTGTTTTATATGATGATTTTTAACAAACAACGCTTTTACAACTGGAAAAGTTTTAAAAGCGAAAGATCAAAGATGAAGCCCAAACATGACAAAATTTATAATCCACACAAGGTATTTTAAATCATTACATTTACACTGATATTATTCCCATTTCCTGTTGGCCTTTATAAATTGAAAGACAGTGAGAGTTACATGCAGGATCGCCTCCCATTACTCTTATTAAACAAATAAACAAGCGCTACAGTTATTTAGCATTGAAGGTCATGTCCGTTAATCAGCCGACTGCGGGCTCTCCTGGAGCAGATAGCCTGACTAATTAACCAGCTAATATAAGCTGATATATGTGTATTAAATTAGAAAAAGACAAATAATAATAAAAAACAGTAAGCACATAAAAACTACCACTACATTTAACCTCTTTGTTATTTAATTTTGCTTAACAATAAATGTTTATTTTATAAAGGATTGTTAAAACTGTAATAATTATTACATTATATACTTATAGCAGCAGTTCTTTTACAGAAATGTGATCAGCTCATGTTATAAATTTTATTTTTAGGGTGTGCTTTACATACAGCAGAATTTTGGTATTTTTACTGCCGGTTTCCATGCTGTCAGAACCACACACCGGCGTATACCTCACTGAATCTCTTAAAATACAAAAGATTACATCGTTTGATGAACACAATATTGATAAATTGCTGCCAAGATTAAAACTTCACATTACGGTTGGCATTCAACTAAGACATGACTCACAGACGCTGTTTACTTTATGCGCTCAGTTGTTGGTTTCTAGACCTGCCATGTTGGCTTTTGACCTCCATCTGTCTCTGTCTGTAAAAAATAAATTAAAAAAGCACCAACAAAGTTCAAATAAAATCTTCAAAAAGCTTAAAGAACTACTGATGCCGATGTAAAAATTGCTACCAGATCAACCGTATTGGAAGAAAAATATGGAAACATTTGTGCTGTACTTAGTGTTCATGAGTTTTTATTAACCCATTTTCTTAATTAATTTTATTGGAGGTAGAAATTTTAATAGTAGTACAGCCTTATTTGGGTTATACATAATGTCCACAATTCTTCTGCAAGATAATAAAAACAATTTTTGTGAGACTTCAAAATGTTAACTGGTCAATTGATCACTTATTTGTTAATTTCCTGTTCCCTTTATTTTTAAATTCAATACGCAGCCATGGCTCTCTTTACATATTTAATCTAAGGTACTGAATATTGCATTACGTAAAATAAAGAAGAAACATATCAAGATTAATGGAAAGTATTAGAAAAGTTTGAAATGTTACACTTTTAGTTTTTACATTTCCAACATGGGTGATTTATTATCTTACCTTTAAACAAATAAGCCAACAGCAGAAAAAGCTGATAAACACCCAGAAAGTTACAAAGGGAGCAAAATAAGCGTCCGGTGAATCAGAGGTGCTCACAGGAAGCATCGGTGGGATGATAAAGATCTGAGTCCTCTGCAGAAGTTCTTTGTGTAAACCCAAAAAGCTTGAAGGTAGGTAATGAAGATGTGTTTGAGTTTCAGCTCCCTTGAGTTCCAAATAAAAGCCAAGCAGCCACTGTGATTGCTCTTATCAACAGTGACTTTGTGGCTCAATCCCAGATCCCATCTCCTTGGAAAGACTAAACAAGGGGAGCAATCAGGAGATTCCTGCTGACGCCCGTTTTGTATTAGTCATCTAGGATTTACAGAGAGGAAAGGTGCAGATGAGACATGTTGTTTTCTTAAACTGTGCCATACTGTTGTGTCTTATCTGAAAGATTATATCTTGATCTATATTTAAATAGATTAAACCCCTTTAGGTACCACCAGCTGTACTGCACCTTCCACAATGTTATTTGTGTTTCAACGCACTACTAACTAACCAGATATTTAATTGTTTCAGGTCAGTGTCCGGCGGGTCAGTACTCTCATGACGGCTTCGTCCCCTGCCTCCCCTGTCCGCTGGGAACCTACCAGCCAGAAGTGGGGCGGACCACCTGCTTCCTGTGTGGAGGGAACCTGGTGACTAAACGCAGCAGCGCTGTCACCTTTCAGGAGTGCGAGACCAAAGGTGTGAGAGTTATGAGTGACCTTCTCACCTATAACCCCATGTTCGGCTTAGTTTAGTGAAGCTTAGCGGGATTAATTGGAGGAGAGAGGTTTTTGAAAATCAGATTCAATAAATAAACTAAAACATTTATTGTTCTTGGTATTTGAAACCTTTATTTCTTCTTTTTTTCCCCCAACTCTGGATCATGGAGGTAGAGAATTTACAGAGATCCCTTTAATCCCAATAGGAGCTCTGCTGCCCTCTACAGCTGCTGGGTGGCCTTTGTTTTTGAATTATTTCGTTTTTTTCCCCTATTCTAAATACATTAAAGCCAACTGACCTAATTATGCTTCATTTATATTAAATACTTAAAAACACCTTAAAAATCAACTGTTGATGCAGAGTATCCACATATTAGTATGAACTTAACAAGTTGTTATTCCTCCAGTCCAGTGCTCTCCGGGTCATTACTACAACACCAGCACACACCGCTGCATCCGCTGCCCAACCGGCACTTACCAGGGCGAATTCGGCCAAAACTACTGCGTCGCCTGTCCCGGAAACACTTCCACCGACTTCGATGGCTCCACCAGCATCATGCAGTGCAAAAGTACGTTTGTATATGGACTCGCTGGTAGAAGGACCAGAGTTTTCTTTGGGCCTCCATTCATTTTTTCATCCATTGATTATCAATAACCTCCACGTTTCAGACAAGTTGTTTCATAGTTTAGTGACCCCGGGAGGAAAGGAATCAACTGTGGGGCTGAATGAGTTTTTACATCTTCAGTATTGAGCAACAACATTTTAATTTATTTTAATTTAAGATTTGTTTTCATATCCGTTCTGATAGATTTTCTAAAAATATATATAATTGTAAGGGATTATTTTTCATTACATCATTAAAGTAAATTTTAATTAAAAGAATTTGTTTAATGTTTTCTCCTCTCTTCTGTAGTTAAACAAGAAAAATCCACAGAAGTGAAACATAGGAAACAGGATATCCACAAAGCAAATGTGCTTTAGATGTAAGAATCTAAAAGATGATTTGGAGTTAAGACTGAAGGAATCAGATTTAAGAGTAGAAGAGAGCGGGGGTCTTCTCT
Source organism: Orestias chungarensis (assembly GCA_032876305.1). Taxonomy (NCBI): domain Eukaryota; kingdom Metazoa; phylum Chordata; class Actinopteri; order Cyprinodontiformes; family Cyprinodontidae; genus Orestias; species Orestias chungarensis. The sequence goes on from JAVLVB010000047.1 coordinate 296,857, forward strand.
ATAAACATACAAAGAAACCCTGATTCCCATTATCTATGTAAGTCACCATGTGTGTGACATATTTTCCTAGCTCAGACACTATTGGTGGAAATTATTTAACTTTTAAAGTTTTTATATTATTAAAGAACAACTGTAGTATTTGTAAATGAATCCCATCCTCAGGCCAGCTAAGGCCAAACTGTGGTAAAATCCACTTTGCACATGGGCCTACTCTAACAGCAGTCAAGGAAAAATGAATCTTTACCTTACTTAACAGACCGGCAGTGTGGTGGAGAGCTGGGGGAGTTGTCCGGCTACATCGAGTCTCCAAACTACCCGGGGAACTATCCAGCCAACATCGAGTGCACTTGGACAATCAACCCGCCACCTAAACGCCGCGTCCTTATCGTTGTGCCGGAAATCTACCTTCCCATCGAGGACGAATGTGGAGACTACTTGGTGATGAGAAAAAGCTGTAAGTTTTAACTGCTGGTGTGTGACAGCAAGAGAAAAGTATTAGATGTAGATTTGCTGTAATTAACTTTACCCATCTCTAAGACCAAGCAACACTGATAAGAGTTTTGAATAAAATAAAAAGCATTCATTTAACATCAACATCTACTTTGTGCATTATGTTAAGGAGATTCTCCTGTGTTTCCCCCCGTCTTTATCTCACAGCTCTGCCCAACTCTGTAACAACTTACGAGACGTGCCAAACGTACGAGCGGCCCATCGCCTTCACGTCCCGCTCTAAACGACTGTGGATACAGTTCAGATCTAATGAAGGAAACAGCGCAAAGGGCTTCCAGGTGTTATACGTCACGTATGATGGTAAGACTAAACTGGTGTTTCTGTGCTTTAAATTACTGGAAAGGTCACGTTAATAGGGAGTATGCAAAATGCCATTTGCACTTTTAAAAGATTTTTTGAAGTCAACCATGGCAGCACCAGTTGGTTGATGCAGAGGAGTTACTTACAGCAAGATTTTCAATAAGTTGAAAGTAAAAAATCAGGAAAATGTAATGTTCATGAACGGTTAAACTTTATTAACTATGTTACTGCTCTTATTTTAAATTCCTAATAAAGAGCACAAACATCTAGCTAGGTTTATTCATAAGCACCGTTTAAATCAAACTTGGAAGGACAGAAGAAGAAATGTTGTACTTGTTGCTGAAGATAGACCAGAATGTTTGGACCAGCAAAACAGAAAAACATTTGGGGAATTTGCATTACTCTATTTTCTTGAGAAACACTTTTAATGTTTTGTTGCAATGGTGCTTCACAGATTACGTTTATTCAAATAACTGGTTTGTTTCTTTAAAATATTTTGTGCTTAGCCTGTTGCGGAGCAGAAGGGTGAACACAAAATATTTTAAAGAAACAAACCAGTTATTTGAATCCAATCATATCAAGACAGTTTGACCATTTGGCTTTTTAATTTAGAGCTCAATTATTTTGTCAGTAAGTGAATATGGTCCTTAATAAAGCTAATTAGCAACAGACGTTTTTAAACTGTATTTGAATTTTGCTGTTGTTTTGTTTGCTTCAGAGGATTACCAGGAACTGATTGAAGATATCGTTA
>JAVLVB010000047.1:305601-322372 GCA_032876305.1 Orestias chungarensis
TTTCCCTCAAAGACTGGTGTGTTCAGACCCCCCCCCCCTCCCTCTATATTTTCTGATAAAACATGTTTCAATCTTAACAGCGGATTAATATTTTCTTCTCATCAGCAACTGTCTCCATGTGGTGGAACCGATGCCTGTGGATGGCAAAGACGTCGAGGCCTACTGTTTGCGCTGTGAGTGTAAATACGAGGAAAGAAGCTCGGGGACCATTAAGGTATGTTCACATCTGAACAACATGAAAACATCTGTATATTTTCCCTATGCACATTTTTTTTCATTCTTTGCCTCAGCACTCTATCCTTTGTGATTATATATGGTATTTGTATAATCCATTTATGACAGTGACTATTGATATTCTTTGCTTAAATTATCCGGCTTGTTTTTTTTTCTTTTTAGTTCTGTTGCTTCAATTCCTTGCATTAGGAAACAGATTTATGAATTAGAAAAAATACACCATGAAACATAACACTGCTTACGCACAAAGTCCAGGCTCAATCTTTGATAGAAATATTCAGCTTTTATCCAGTTTGTGGGTTTTTGCTGTCATTTTTCACTTAGATCTGTCTTATAAAATCATTTTCTTGCTTGTGGTAGTTGCTATTTTTCTCATAAAAATGGGTGGTTCCAGCTCTGGTGTTTTAGGAAGATCTGCCTAATTGACTTTTCACATTACAGTGACTTGCCTATGTTTACCCGGGCTTTACCTTTCATAGCTTTTTGCTGTTTCTTAACGAGTACATAAATCTTTCTAACTTTCTGTTAATTGTTGTATATTGAAAATTTTCATAGTAAATAAGATTCCTCCCTGGTTGCGCTTGAATTTTAGGTCACCATCATCATTTACCTTTCCATTCTGGGCCTGTTGCTGCTCTACATGGTTTACCTGACTCTCCTGGAGCCTATGCTGAAGAGGCGGCTGTTTGGACACTCTCAGCTCATTCAAAGTGAAGATGATGTCGTTGGGGTAATGTGTTGCTCTTCGCGTTTACTGATTTTCAGCCGAGACACTCTCAGTGTTACATTGCTCAGACTCTGAACTCTGTCAGTATCATGAGAGTATTTATATGTTAGTAAAGAGATCCTAGTTATGCAAAATCACATGGTAAGCTCTCCATCTAGGGTAAAAAATTAACTTTCGACTACTCTAAGTGTTGCAATGCTCCTTCACGTTGATCCATTAGCAAAAAAAAAAAACTCCAGCGTAATATGACTCTGGGGCACTCAGACAATCTTAAGTCCTCTTAATAGATACCTTAAAAATGCAACATCGAGAAAGCTCTGAAGCAGGCCCTGCCCATTTTATGTTCACAAAAAACACCAGTATACAGTGTTAATATTCTAAAATGGAGAAAAATAAACTCAAATCTATTAAATAAACAATTTCCTGTGTTACAAAAGAGTGGTATCTGGAAGTATATCTATATAATTATTTAAATTAGTAAAGATATCTACACATACACTAATGTGTCAGCCTACAACGTATTCATGATACAGCTCATATTCAGTTTTTTTATATGGCATTTTTGTTTTGTAACTTAATCACAACCATTTCCAAAATTCTGGATTCATTCTGGTTTTCTGTATACTTTGCTTTTAAAGAACCAGGTTATAATCCAGATAATGCTTTTTTTGTTACTTGTCTGCTGATGGTGATGAACAAGGACTGCACGGAGTGGTGCAGGGTTTTATAATATACTGTATATATTTAAAGTGTTGTTTCTTCATTTTAGCTGCAATGGATAAAAAAGCAATTTTCCAAATGGATCAGATTTACCTTCAAATTAAATGAGCATCCCACCTCAACAGGATTACTTCTTCAACAAGCAAATTAACATAAAGTGCGGAAACAGAACCAAAGACCCATGGTGTAGTCAGCCCCAAGGAAAGTTGGCTTTCACAGCGTACAATTAGAGCACATGTAAAAATAAAACAAACAGTAATCCTGTTTCTCACATTCACAGCATTTCATGTGAAAAAAGCAGCAACAGATGATAAAAGTTATCGGTTTTGTCTTCTTTCATGTAGACATGTTTAGAGTAATGTTAACAGGAAAGACGTCGCCGCCTTTGCCAGAGGGTGAGGTTGGAGCTACGGCTGTTCTTTTTTTTCGTTGTGCTGTGATTTGACAGATTTCATACAACAACTGTTTGTGTGCGAAAGGGCTTTTCATGAAATGTTAATATTTACATGAAACATGAGTCTGGAAGAATTTTTTTTCTTTTCAAAGTGCTGAGCTTGATGCAACTAATCAGCAACTAAAGGCTTGTAAATGTATCTAACTGTGTGGGTTTACCGTTTCTTCCCCTCCGAGCTAGCATTTGTTACTCAGCACAGTTTCCCTTGACTGCAACAAGCAGGAACCAACAGGCAATAAAATACCTATAACAAACAGGACTAAATTAGAACTGTCAGTGTTCACGAAGATATTAAACGTGATGTTTGATATATCCTTGATTCAAAGATGCTGCCAAACTCCATTTCTGATATGGATTTTCTTTATCTTTTGTTTCCGTAAGTCTTTATCTGACCCCTAAGTGGCCTTTTAAAAAATTATTATTATTTTTTGCATATTCAGGACCAGCAGCCTTTTGCCAACGCTCACAACGTGCTGTCGCGTTCACACTCCAGGCCCAACATGCTCAACAAAGTGGAGCATGCTCAGCAGCGCTGGAGGAGGCAAGTCCAGGAACAGAGGAAGTCTGTGTTCGACCGCCACGTTGTTCTCAGTTAAGCAGATATCCGAGATGTTCGTGGGGATGAAACAAGAATGCAAACAAAAAAAAAAACAGAAAGAAGAAAAACAAAAAAAACACAAAGAGAAATAAACACTGTGAAAGAGACCCAAGGATAATTTGGTTGCACTCTTTATTTATGAGGCTTGGTTTGGAGGGGATCATGGTACAGAACTGAGGATCTGTGGATCAGATTTTACTGGGAACTGTTGTTTAGCCCACAGAAAATAATATGGCTTTAATGTGGGACACACTCAAGTGATCAAGAAAAATAAATTACTCTGCGACTTAAACAAAAAAAAACCCAACTTTGGGTTTTGTTTGTCTAAAATACTCCAATCATTCAGGTTTACAAGCTTCATGTCAACAACTGGATCAATCAGTGGTCAGTGTTTTTGCGCCGTACAAGGTAAACATGACATAAAACTGCTTGTTTCATTGCGGTAAAGGCAAATAGGTTTGAAATATTTTTGAGTTTTCGGCCTTCTTTGGAAAAGCATGTTTTTGTAATGGCCCTTTTTTTAAAATAAATATTTGCCTATCCATTTTGTCCTGCCAGATGTTTGTCTTACAAATAGTGAAATGTTTTACATACTTAAAATTCGATATGCGGAGATGGTGTGATTGAACTGTGCAGAAATCGATGGTGATTTTACCAATAACGTAGCTGTGTTGCTGATTCTGACCCTCATGAATCTACTGGTGTCTTTGACTCTCTTTACTGTATAGTCATTGGTATATTTTGTGACCGGTTCAGGTTCTCTTCCTTAATGAAGTCCTTGTTGTCCAAATGTGGCAAAGAACATTTACTCTGAGCCCGATGAAGCTTATTTCCTATAAAGTTTAGGTGGTTTATTTGGTCCTAAAGTGGATGAACAACCACTGGACGGTGACCAATGAAAGTGTTCTTAGCTATTGTTTATGTGTAACCTTTAAAATAAATGAAATACTTTTCTGTTAAATGTCTGACTCATGTTTCTTGTTTTTCCATTTACAGCAATAATTATAATTATTATTGAGCTGCATGGAGGGTGACAATTTGCTACATAGTTCTTTGGTGTGATATTTATGATGTCACTGCCAAAAGACTTAATCTGCAGATAGTTTGTTATATGTTATATGTTATATGATAAAGAGCTGAAAAAACTTATACCAGAACAACAGTGATTTCCAATATCTTTAAGATAATATAAACTATAATTTTCATTCCTGAGATTGCTGCAGTATTTTGTTTTTCATCACTATGATCATCATCAACATTTGAATATGCATTAGTAGGAATATAGATGAAAAGTTCATCCATTTTTAAATGTGAACTAAAAACATAATTTTCGAATAGTTTTTTAAAAAGAATTATTGAGTTTGTATTTTGACTATTAATTTAAAAAAATTGTAGCTTTAAAGTATGCAGATATGTGGGAGAAGGTTTCATTGTTTATCTCAGTATTACTGAAATAAAATGAAAGCTGTGAGGTCAAATTTTATTTCCAAGACATGAACGCATTTCTTCTATTGCACTGGACATCTCTTTGGTTTTTTAAGAAGACAAAGGAGGGTGGGTTCAAAACAACAATTTCTGATCATGTTTACTGATAATTTATTATATAAAAGATTAGAAAACCCGATGGTTCTCATTGTTTTGTCAAAGCCTTACCGGTGTGTGAATGTTTTAGAAGCAACGCAGATGTGTTTCTGGTGTTAAAGCTCTTTCGTTTCCACAATTTGTATTCTACAAAATTAAAATGTAAGGTTTTAGCGTTTTTGTTTTTAAAGCTTAATTTTGATATAAATCCATTTTAGCTAAATCATAAATATGTAGTGTTAATTCTTTAGTGAAAGTCTGTTGTTCACCCTTGCGTTTTTGATGTTTGTTTCTCATCAAATCCCAACGGTGATCCATTCTCGTCTTGGTGCTTCTATTTTGCTCATCCTCCCAGTATCTAAACCCTGGAAATTTTCGTTGTCATGGGTTCAAGATGTCAGTGTTCTGATCTTTGACCCATTTTAGTATGGTTTTGTTTCGTGACATTGCTTCATTGTGCTTGAAACTACACATATCATCAAACTGTGCCAGGGTTTTTAGTCTTTAATTACAATTTGATCGCAATCGTTATTAACCCCAATGTCCACGGACAGAACATAACTTATGGATACTATCATGATGCTGAATTGTGATATCTTTCTTAATTATTCTTTAGCCATCTTTGCTGTTCTTTTTCCCCCAAGGTTGTCCAAAATTATTCCTTTCTTCATATTTCCCAGTCTTATTCACTGCAGCTGATCTGTTCAATTTCTTGACGCCTCTAAAAGCTTTTCTTTCAAGAGAAGCTATAGAAAAAATAATGACCATAGATGACCTGCTCAAAGTAACTGTTGTAAACACACACAAAAAAAGCAAAAAACAATGTGAAGCACCTTTTTTTCCTTGTAATTATTGTGCTTATTTGTTTGGTAGAGAGATTTTATATTCAGTAGTTTTTTGAAAGCTTAACCTGTGGTTGTAATATTATCACAACGAACCAAACTTAAACACAAACATGGTAAACTGGGTTTTTGTTTAAGAGTAAACTCTTGGATTTATGTATCCTTGCAATGAACTAAAATATTGGGTTGCTCTACAGAATGTTAGCAATGTACTGGATCATTTAAAATAGAAATAATAATTAAAGCTGCTTCACTTTATGCTTTTCTCAAACTTAAAGAGGCTGTGGATCTGGTTTGTGTAATGTTTTTATTTTTGTTTTCCTGAAATCCCACTCATTTAAAACATTCATATCTCTTATTATTGAAATTTGATGTTCTGGAGGGTTGTTTTATGTCCTATGAAGTTTTCCCCTCTGAGGTATTGAACTTTTTATTTTTGTACTAAACATTGACCACCACAAGAAACAATAAATTCTTCAAATAGGTCGTTATTCCTCAAATGCTCTCTCAGTTGATTAGCAAAAAAATGTTTCAAGGATAATTTATTAAGTCTTCTTGATCAAGAGAAGGTTTCTTAGTAAATTCAAATTAATTTAATTCACCTCAGATCTGTTTTTGATGCACAAAATAACACAAAAAGGTTGACTATTAGTTGTTCTTAAGGAATGCAACTTATTAAAGGATATATCTGGGCTTGGTTTGTCAACAATATGTGAAACAGAGTTTATGGCAGTCAGTAGCTTCAGAAGGTCATAACCATTTTAAGTCCTACCACTTCTAAAACTAAAAGGCTCTTTTATAGACTCCAAGTCCGTCAGTGGCATGAAGAGTTTAAATGTGTGTGAAACTGCTACCAACTTCTTTTTATGCTTTAAAAAGTGATTTCCATCCAGCTGCGTCATCGTTTCCTGTGCAATCTGCTCTTTTCCCTCTTTTTCTCCCTCGCCTCAGTCATTGGATGCATTTATAGAAGAGAAAGAAAGTCTTTTTTTTCCTCCTGCAGAAAAAAAAGAAAAAAAAGAAAATCAGAGTTCAGTTTTCAGGCTGCACACAGATAGATAGCCTCGCATCTTTGTTGAACAATGGATTATTAAGCAAACTTTGCAGCAACACAGAAACACTGGTAGGTATTTGTTTTTTATCATTCTAAAGTAATCATCTATTTTGTTTTTAAGTTTTAAGCTTTGAGTTTTGTTGTGTGTAAAAAAACAACAACAAAAAAGACAAAATACCTTTACATTTGTTGACAGCGATAAGTTTATTCAATATCATAACCAGAAGTTATTTAAAAATCGTGCACATTTGATTGACTTTGGTCGCTTGTTTTTCCAGTTTTCTTTTTGTTGATGTTTTTTTGATGGAAAATTGTTCTTTTTTATTTTTTTAAAGCTTGAATGCTGCAGGTGCTGCGTTCAACCTACAGGGGGCAGCGGAGGGCTTTGAGACGCTTGCTGTATTTTATGACCTGTGCTCTCGTTTGTTTAGTTTGACTTAATGCCACAACAAACCTCACACAGTTTTTGTTGTTGTTGTTCTCTTTCTGAGTCAGTTTGGAAACTGTAAACTATACAGCTTTACAAACACACAGATTTATATCATTATGATATCCATTGTTCAAAACAGGTACTCACCTTTCAGATGCAAATAAATGTTAGAAAAGCTTCAATTTTGTACTTTAAAGCAGGTCAACTATTAATTCACAGTTTGCAATTATTTTTTAAATCATTTTTGTAGTTGAGTTGTATAGATGCTGCAACGTAAATACATTTCCTTGTGCTTAATTCCTCTCTTTGTGTGTTGCACTATTCGAATTCCAGCTATTCGGATCTTTTTTTTCTGAAACAGTAAAACATTATAACTCGTTACTCTGACTAATGCAGATCTAATTTTTTAAAGAATAAACAGGTTGTTAATATTCTATTACCAAGATCTTGTTATATTATATTATATACCAAATGCTTGTTTCTAACTAACTTTAATAACTGAAAGAAACTGAATTGATACAAATGCAGCATCTCAAGCTAAAAGTCATCCCTGCCTTTGCTTGCACACCAGGACGAACGTGTGGGTGAGTTTTAGGTGAAGGTAGTCAGTACCAAGTGGTGACAGATGAATAGATAGATTGGTCCAGATTACACTGTGAGCCATCGAGTGCCAAAATACATCTGCCTGTTTGTCTGTGGACGAGCACAGAGCAGCTTTGGCAGCACTTTTCCTGTGGTGCGTTGAGTCAAAGCGTAAAAAGAAAACAGGTGGCCGTCCTCTTATGTTCATAGGACGCTTCCAGCTGACATCTGTAGTTTGAAAGAGGAGGAGATGTTTTCAATCGACAAGTTATGTCTTCTCTCTCTCTCTCTCGGCGTTGAAAAAACATGTCAGCTTAATCCTGAAGTCAAGGAGCTGCCTTTGGCTTGGCTCTGATATGTGATATTGAGTTTTGTAGGAGAAAAATCCCCAAAAACTTTTCTCCATAGAAAATGGATGAAATTGACATTGACTTCTGTTCCGAAGATATAATGGATGAATTTTGAAGTGTTGGTATCAGAAAACCCAAAGATTTATACCATAATTTTGATTTTCCTGTATTTAGGTTTCAATGCATTGATTAGAGCATCTAATCAGTGAGTGAGAAAGATAAAGCTAAGATAAAGTAATAAAAGGCTTAAATATAACCAACTAAACTCAAAGAACAATCCATGCTACCCAAGCTTTCTTGCACTACTTGATTAAGTCTCTATACTCCCCAGAATATAGTTTCAGATTCTCTAGGCTACAACAGCAAAGTTTCAGTCACCTTTCATTTTTAGCCTGGAGTTACAGTACCTTAGTTATGATATGACTCAATCATCTTTACAGTTATTATGTAACCATAATGATATTTTTGTTGAGACAGAACACATACAGACTGAGAACACTTTAGAAAAAGAATAACATCCTTAGAGGACGCACATAACATATGGGGAACAAAATGGAAGAGGAACTATATTCTTGTGAAGAATCATCAGAAATCAGATTAGAAATGCACGAAACAGCTTTCAAACTCTTCTAAAATGCATTCTGCAAGCACTTTAGAGTTTATATGTGAAATAAACCCACAATAACATGAATATAATTGAGTAAACCTCTGGATGGGATGCAACTGAGCTCCTCTTTTTATAACAACAGGAACAGAAATCATGATGACCACAGGGTTAATTTTTATTCATTTTGTTACATTAAAGTCTACTACAATGTTGAGCACGGACACATTTGCATCACACTGAGCTTAACAAGTACTGAGAATGTCATCAACATAGTATTGATATGAGACATCACAGACAAATCCTAAAAAGTGATTAAACGGGGTAAAATCGAATAGAAAGGAAGTAAATAAAACCTGTGGAACCTCATGATAAAAGAAGACCATAACTTTTTTTAAAGTTTGATTTCGCAACATTATACTAAAAAATAAACAGGAAGCAAGCCAATCCTGAGCACTACCAGATATGCTTGAGTAATAAACAGTTGTTACAATAACAAGTTTAGGACGGCCCTTTTGATTTCCATGGTGTAAAAAAAAAAACTGAAACAAACGATATCCATGAGACATTTTTGGAAGTTAGGTGAAAGAATTTCACTTAATACTGTAGGTTCAGGCTCCGGTATAATGGGAGCTAAAGATGTGGTTTTTAACAAGAAGTTCAGATGACTCAGCGTTCAATGTAACAATGAAGCTGAATGCTGGTAAAACATTCCCACACACAGGAGCCAGTTGCTCAACTGTCTGAGTTGAGACCATGGGTTTGAAAAGGCTTTCATGAAAGAAGATCTTTACAAGACCTTGAAAGGTTTTCTCTGAGAAAAGCTTTGTGCTGACTCAAAGTTACAAGCCGCCATCACGGATGTCTATATTTTTGTGACTTCCTCCGTCATTTCATTTCTGTGGGATGACAAGACATGTCCTGCTTTCACCCAAAGAGACTGGATGAAGCCAGGTTTTCAGATGAGTTGAATTTTAGATTTAGTTTAAAAATGACAATAGCGTTGCTTTTTGGTAAGTTAAAAAGAAAGAGCCCTCATCAGAGTATATCAAGGTGAAAAAGCCTCAAACAAATAAAACATCAAAGAGTCAAAATGAGAACAGAATCACTAATTAAAAGAATATGAGTGCATGTTTGTTCTCAGAAACATCTTGTTTCGCTCTTAACGCTTGAAAGGACTGACCATTTAATTTCTGAGTGGCATGCTAGGGATTTTTTAAATTCATGCGGCTCTCTTATGTTGTCGTATGGTGTGATTTGATTTAAAGATTTGAGAAAATTAATGAGAGTTTTATGATTTAGATGTAATTACTGTACACGCTGGGTTTACTTGCAAAACATAGACAGTTTAGTTGATTACAGTTAGATTCCTTATAAAATGTGTATTATTTAACTGTACTCCATATAACACTTGTGGCTGGCCTCAAATTCAGTGCAAATTTACAGCATAAAATGTTACAAACAGTAGCTAACTGGATTAATTTACTAAATAAGTTAAATCTTTACTTTGTATCACTGCTTTATCTAAAAATAAGAATTAAAATTCAGTGTGCATCCCTGAAGGATGACTTGTAGCTTTGAGAATGCAACCTGGAAACAAAAGTTTTTTATTTAATTTAATTTTTGTATTTAACATTTGATTTATTAACATTAATATTTCTGTTAATATTTCTGCATATATGCTAGATCTAGAACAAGCTGGTCCAACTGGTAGAGATTATATAAAATCTATTTTGGAGTTTGGAAGAATTATGAAACCCTCAGATTAAAGAAGGGGGCAGATGAAACAATGAAATGCCAAGTAGAATAAAAGGATTTATAGCCCAGGAACCATATTCTGAGCGATTTATAGTTTTAGGCATAAACAAACTATGTCAGTGATTTGTTGGGCACCCAACAGAAAAGCTCAATCACTTGATGTTTTTAGTCTGAATCACTAACCATCAAAGAGAAAAGGATTGCTTTGACCAGAGTGTGTGCAAGCACTGTAAACAAGACGAGCATAGACCTTTTTACCCGTAAAAGATGACGATATAATGTTTCAAGAGTTGAATAAATTTGAAAGAAAAGAGAATTTGTAAATGCTGAAGAGAGCAACATACAGAGTGTGACGGACAGAAAGTGATAAAACAATGCATAGCCTTACCAAGGTTTCTAAGAAGATACGTTTATCCTGTCGAAGAAACATGATAGTTGAATCTACAGAAGGTGTTTTATCACTTTCTGTCTGTCACATTTTGTATGTTGCTCCAGATCTTGTTTGCAGAGATTTAGCTTTTTATGCAGGAGACATCATGGGTGATGATAATAAGTAACACACAATCACAAACACTGCGGTTTAGAGGGTGTTTTTTGATTGCATTGATATAAACACAATCCTATTGTTATTCTGCACTGATTAGAAAGAACAACGATTTTATTGCACACTGACCAGACGTTATGTTCCTAAAACATATTTGTCCCCATATTAGTCCCCATTTAGCTGGAGGTGTGGTAAAAAAAAGCTGAATATTTATATATTATTTGACATAACATTGATATAGTTGTTTTTAATGCTGCCTGTTAGAATATTTTTTTTATGATTTGTAGTGGTTAAAAGCAGTTTAAAAAAATAAGCTGTTTATATTGTATTTTTATTTGTTTAAATCAGGCACAACAACTTTTTCTGATACTTTTGGGGACATTTTTCTTCAATATCATAAATGTAAGAAACAAAAATCTGCTCTTACGCTGTGCTGACCTACATTGTTGCAGTCCAATTTTTGGTGTCAACTCTGCCTCTTATCAGTGCATTCTTGAAGGGAGTCACCGGCTGGACCTGACTCTTCATCTTGGGTTTCTACATCAATCACACCATTAAGCAAATAGTGATGTGTGATCTGAAAAAAAAGCACCAAATTTGTCAGAAGATGTTTGGCTAAATTAGGATTTTCCATTAGAATTTTTTTATTGCTGATGAAAATTGCTTAACATTATACAGACCTGTTCTGAAAAAAAAGACTTTGAGTTTTGGTCTGACATCTTATACTGATAAATACTTAATTGTTAGTAATATTAATTGTTAATTGTTGAGTCAGAAATCCAATGTGGATGACATGTGTAACGTATTTTAAGTAGCTTTTTCTATAAACTGTTTGTTTGTTTCTCAAGAAATCCGTGTCACACGCAGACATGCACCTTTTTGTTTTTGCACATCTGTTTCATATCCACGATATCCAGGCTGCCAAATAATTTTTTTGGCTTGTCAAAAAAAAATCAAGCCACTTGAGCCTGGTGACTTAGACACACCAATTATAATGCAGACGTCACTGCTGCAAGATTTACATATGCTGTTTATGATATATTATTCAGAAGCTCCTTTCCAACTAATCTGGATTACTTACCTCGCCATGCTGCTTCGAGTGGCTCCAATAGTAAAAGATTGAAAACCATATTCTTATTATTTTTGCTCATGATTATTTTGGAGTGGTATCTGTATAGATCAACTTTCTTGCCCAGATGGTCAGATTCTATATGTCCATATTTTTATTTTATATTTGGTTACATATATTTTATATAAAAGAAATAACATTGAACATACCAGCAAATCACCCATTTACCGCACAAGAAAAAAAACCCATACAAACAAACAAACATTTTTCAGGGTTTAACTCATAGATAAGTTGTACTTTTAAATCTGCTGCTTGCGCTGCCCTTTTTCTGGTGCCGTCCTGGGCAACTGCCAGTTCAGCCCATATGACATTCTGGCACCGAAAAAACAGAATTTCTCAATAAAGTATATTAGATAGACTTCCCCAAAACACATCTAATATTTTTTATAGTTTTTAGGATGGTAGCTGTGTAGTTTAGTGGTGTCACAAAACCACTTCTGATTGGAAAACAGTTAGATGGAAGTGGAATGCACCCCATGTCGTTTGATTATGAAGACAACTATATATAAGGCTGATTCTTGCATATGAAGTAGTTTCATCATCTTTGCTGCATATTTATAATTAAAGCATGCAAAGGGTGACAGTGGCCGTTGAAATACTTTAATTTATGTTATGGTTTCCTCAAAAAAACTTACCATACCATAGCACTTTAAATGCATATTTAAGTTATTAAATCTGCAGTTTCCTAACCAAAGCATGCACGGGGCGACAGTGGACCGGCTTTCTGAAAGACATCTTTGTGGTGATGACTTGAGGTATGCATCCCTAGGCTTCTGAATATTCATCCGCATTGTTCAGCTCAGCGGGACAATAAACAAGGAGCAGAGGAGATGAATGTCTGGAGGAGGAGGGCAGAGGAGGGGTAAATCCCAGGAAAACTGGGGGGCAAACAACCCGTTCCCATAGCAACAAGTCCTTCCCCTGTTCTCTCCGGCAGGCTGTAGGAGAAGGGAGGAGAGGCTGGAAGTTTTTCTTTTTTCTTTCTTCTTCTTCTTTTTCCTCCTTTCTTTATTTGTTGCGACTGTCGCGATTGTGTTGGAAAAAGACATGAAAAAGGAATTTACCGAGGAGTAGGTATCCGGATCCAGACCAAGTTTTCTAAGGGACGGGATCATAATAAACAGAAAAATGTCAGCAGCAGCAGCAGCAGCCATGGATGTGAAGATAAACACAAAGGTAAAAGAAAAACAAACAAACAAACATGCAGCAGCAGGATGTTTACCGCTAGAACAGTGAAAACAACTTTAAAGTTTCAGAATAGGGTTTTTTTTTTTGGTGAGGGATCAGTAAAGTTGTTCCCATGTGGCCATATTTGGTCATCGACGTCTTCCGAGCTGAAAGCGTCTCTCTTCTTACGGCTGATCCTTTTGAATGGATGCAATCAGACCGAGATACTAGCAGACGTGAGAAGCCACAGGGAAACAGAGGCCGGACTCCTCTGGTTGTTTGTCGACAAAAACATGGAAATCCTCGCCTTTGCATTCTGCCCTTGTTTGATGAGATTGTCATTTTTCACGCCGTCGGGTTTCCTGGGAGATTCCTACGTTTTTTACTGTGTTGCTCGGTGTCTCACAAACAATATACAGCAAAGATATGATTGCTTCATTTTAATAAACAAAGAAAACAATGTAATGTATACTGTCTGCAAGATTTAAAGTAGAGGGGTGTTTAGTAATTGTGACAAATCTGACCTTTAAAAAACAAACAAAAAAGAAAAAGTGATGGGATTCCTTCTTTAGTTTCAGTACCAAACATATCCTTTTTTAAGTGATATGTTAACTAAACAGCCTTTCTTGTAATGAAGGGGGAAGTTCAATGACATATTTTAGGTCAGCTGATCAGCAGTGTGCAGCAGGACATAACTATATTCACCACATAGACAGAGAAACATGTTCTCTGGCACTTTTCTGAAAAAGCTGGGAACCTGTGTTGGTTTTGAAATCCTTACTATGTAAAATGTTGTAGAACTTTGATAGAAGTCACAGATCTGAGCCTTGTTTGCTGCTGCAATGTGCAACAGATGTAATCTTAATCCATTATACAAGACGGTCAGACAAAGGTGTTTTCAAGAATCTTGCCAGATTAAAGTGCCTTTTGTAAAATGGACTAACTGTTCACTACCTTTGTGTCTAGAGCATGTTTGTGTATTTGTTTTTGTCAGTATGATATAGAAGCGAATAAAGGGATATTTGCATATGTTTATAATGACTTCAAGTTCCGACTATTTACCTTAATGCTATCTGTTGTTTTCCTTAGTCAATATTTTGTTTTTTTCAGGTTATGATTCTGTTTTAAATACTATTAATAACAAAGCTGTTCATACTCAGGGCAGGCTTAGATGTAAAGGGATTTTTATTCAATCAATACGTTTCTTTCAAAGACAAGCATTTTTTTAAACCAATAAAAACTTGCAAAAGAATAAGTAGTTATGTTTTTATACAGCAAATCTGTTTCTAAGTACATGAATGCATAAACATGTGGGATTTCGGACTAGCTATTTTCATGCATCCCTTGGTAATATAATTTTCACCGTTGTTGATCGGCTTTAAGATCAAGAGGTAGGAGAGGTAGGAGAGCCAGGTGGTGGGGCCAATTCCAAAAGTAATTGATTCTTTTCCCCCAATAAATAGAAACATTTTGGTAACATTAAAACTATACATTAAAGCATATCCTGCTGAGTGAATCAATACTTTTGGGTTAAACTTTTGGGTTTAACCATACTTGTATGTCCTAGCGTATTCATATTTGCAAAAATACAAACTATATGGGGGGATTTTCTGAAATCATCTACAAATTATAATTTTTCTCTGTCCTAATATGCCAAGTTTTTTATTTAGTAGTATATTTTGGAAGTGTTTATTTTATTTTTTTCCATCTATCGTAATCAAAATAACAACAAATAAACAACAAATATTTTATGTTAAACCTTTTTTAATTCTTTTTGATATCAGAATGTTTTACTGAAAATCATCATATTAAACATTTGATTCTCATTTTATAGTTTCTTTTATTTTCCAATATATATATCTAGATATAATACAGGGTGTTAACATTTAAAGGAGAAGTGTTTTTTTTTCTGGGATCCCAGAGTCTGTCTGGGCATCCTGTCTCTTACACTGGAGTTTTCCTAGCAGATAACAACTTTAAACCTTATGATCTTATCTTCTAACGCAAATCGTATGGCCTGGACGGCTCTTCCTCCTCTTGAAGCCCCCTTCTCCATTGTGCAGGTCAAACAATGACCTTTCCCCGTCGCATGACTGTCAACACAAAACTATTGAGGAACTTCCTTTCCGTTCCCTCATTCAGCTTGGGAGGTTTGAGCTAACGACATATATTTTACTTTAAAAATAGCCCTTCCACGTTGTGATAACAATATTCGTTGAGCTCATGGAGAAGAGTTTCTGATAGATTTTGTACAGATCACAAGTCTTTCCCTGTAAACTTCACCCTTGCGTTCAGCTGATTCTGTTAACCACAGCGGGAGAAAGCTTCCTTTCAAAGTAAGAAAACAAAATTGTATTCCCACATTTATATAAGAGCTCATAGAAGCTCTTGAGAGGCTCACTCACGTGGCTCAAAGTCACACAAGCCAAATTCACCCCAGTGAACAGAGCAGCCTAATGATGTTGTCTGACTTGGACCGGCAGTCTGGGTGCTGCTGTAGGTCAGTTTTAGGTGCTGAAGTTGATGGACTGAGTTTGGATCAACCAGTGTCGGTTAGTTTCCACATTGCAACCCAACTCTAAAATGACAGGAGAGCAAACTTGAGTTTACCCTCTCCTCTGTGATGAAAACATTTTACTGCTGCAGAAACGTTAGGTTTCCTGTGAGAAGAAGAACAACTCCATGCTCCTACAGTGGGTTAAATCTTCAGCGGATAAACATCTTATGACCGGTCTCTATATTTTGGGAATTATTGCTTCAATAGGAAATTATTTACTGTGTCTCAATAAAACAGCAGTACGCCATTAATGGTAACATTTCATTACAAAAGTCTATCTCCCTTAATTATTCAAGAACATCCATAAATCTTGCTCAGATGCAAGAAGCTGTCAATCATGTTTACACTCCGAATACAAACAGCCAGCTTTGCTTTTTATGCAATAACCTATTGGTTAAGGTGAAAAAGGTCAAACATCCACCTGTGACAAATTGTTGGTTGTTTTATGTGAAGGGAATCACTTTTATAACAAATCACCACAGCAAAAATTACACAGAATAACATGAATTTGTAAAATAATCAATATGCATCTTCATGTCAGCTTCCTTCTTTAAGAATGAGCAAGTGTGATGCTATAAAGCCACCTAAAAGTTCATATGTCTTTTGGGTAACTCCTTTTTTCCTCAACACAGTTAAAGCTGCAATAACTGGGATACAATTATCAGTTAAGATGTGCAAATGTTCAGCTAAACAACACACATTCATTGCATTCAATAATATATTTATATATACTGATATTATTTAATATTTTTATTGAATTAATTGTGAAAAAAATTATTCCTCTGTCATTTTATGGTTTTCAGAAATCACAGTTATTATAACAATAATTGTTGTCCGCTGTTTGTACACAGCTAGTAATTATGATCTTTTTCAACTGAAATTTTTAAGCGTTTTCATGCATGTTTAGTATAATATGAGTTTAAATGTTGACATTGTTCCGTCTTTTTTAAGTATTGCCAAGTTTCTACTCAGCTTATCCTTCCTTGTTGTATCAAACAGAATAACATAAATATCTGCCCAGTCACTCAGATGTCTGCAGACGAATGAAAAAAATTAATTAGGAGTCAATTGATGAATAATTTCATGTCACAACATTATTTCAAGCAGTGTTGTTTCTTGAATTTTTACACTTAAGGGCCCAAATTAAAGGTCAGAGAATCATGTTTTGCAACTTTTGGTCATGCGTATGGATTAAAGGAATGAGTGACAGACAGACACTTAGATGGAGACTAGTCTGGTTCCAGCATTGATGTTTGCTTCTTTGCCCCTCGTATTTATCAGCTCATTGGCTCTAAAGAAAACCTCTTTGGTGGTCTTTTCTCCAGTTTACCATCTTTAAACTCTTACTTTAAGATAGTGGTAAACAAAAGCCCAAACTCCAGACTCTTGTGTCAGAGGTCGACTCTATGACACACATTTTTCTACCCCCCCCCCCCCCCC
>JAVLVB010000047.1:322472-374944 GCA_032876305.1 Orestias chungarensis
CTGAGCAACTTTGTGGTTGCATGACAAACCATGAGGTGGTGTGATGACGGCAACTGCTCTCTGTCAGCAGAATTTATGAGAATAACAGGTGTGATCCTCCAATCTCCTTCACGACAGATGGAAACGTGTGTCTTCACACACAAAAATTATAACTATAACTCAATATGCAACTTGGCAGCTTATGACATCAAATTCAGTCAGAACCAGCAGAAAAACATTGTAAGGATCAGTGTGGGAAGCTGTGGGGTCTCATTAGTCAGTAAGATTTGATGTCTTGAGAAAGTTGAGAATTTGCAAAGACTTTTCCCCTTTGCCTTTTTGGCTGCCTGTGAGGTTTGGGGTGGTGTTAAAAACCTTGAGCCGCTGATTAGCAGCAAAAATCGAGCAGGCCAGCCAGAAAAGCTGAAAGCTGGGGAGAAAAAGGAAACAAACTTGATTAAAATATGCTTTTGTGTCTAATTCTGCTTCCTGATTCGGGTTAAAACTTTGAAAATTTAAAAGAGGACTTTTGTTTGTTGTAGAATGTTAACAAATGTGACTGATTATGTGCTTAGGTGCAGGTTTTGTGAATGACAGCAAAGCTCTTGGCACTGACTCGGTTGACTGTGCCCCTTTCTCACCTTCTGGAATATTCAATAGTATTACAAGTGCAGCCACGCTCTGATGGATGGGGCAAATATTAGCACATTCCTAAGTTAGCTGGAAGATGTGGACTGTTGTATCAGTTGATCTGTGAAACGTGACATGGCCAAGGACATGTGGACTGTCTTTAGAAGATAATTAACCAAACAGTCTCTCTCTCACTTATGTACTGATAACAAAAAACTTTTTACTTTTTAAACATCGCTGCCTCTCAAGGACGAGCAGACACAAAGAGTTTCTTCATATTTGGCAGCAGGCACATACATACCAAAGTAGAGATTCAGAATTAGGGTGTTTCTTTAGGGGACAGATGTTGACCAATGGCGATGTTTAAAGACTAAACCATGAAGAATCAAATATGTGGAAACTTTGTTTTAATACTATAATTACCTAATAAATGGGAACATGTATTGGATGTGCTGTTAAGAGGTGACACTAACAATTTGTAAGACATCAGATCAGAATCAGTCAGTTTTTATAGTTTAAGTTGAGGTAATATTATAGTTCTTTACTTTTGTGAAAGAGTCAAATATTTGTACTGTATTAAGGAACCTAGAGCATTTGTATGACTTTATGTCTTTTAATATAGAGTCAGATACAACTAGAGCGATAATGGTGCTTCCTGTTTGTAGTTAAGAGTGTGGGTTGCTGTTTGGATGTTATAGAAAATAAAGCGATTTATTCAGTGAATAATCAAAGCATACAGATAAAACCACAGAAACCACATTTTTAAAGCTTTTTTATCTGCTTTGTGGTTCTGTTTTTGTGGCTTGTTGCTTTCTGTTACCAAAGCTGTTAACAGCTGTAAAACACTCCGTCATTCAGGGTTTCAGCTGCTTAGCAGATCGGTTGTTGAGCCTGCCTTAAAGACTGTCTTCTCACCACCACAAAGGAAAGTGGTGAGAAAACAGTTTTGTCACACTTAACCTTTGAACATTGTACTTGATTATGTCTCTGATTGCTCAAATATCAACATTTCCACAAAAATTACATCATTGCCTGGAATCGGATCATGATGTGTAACTCAGCGAGTCCTGAGTAACATATGGAAAAATGTAATGCTCTCCTAGAACAGGAGTGAACATAAAAAAAGTGTTTTTGCCAATGGAAGATGGACAGAAATATTTCCGATATATTTTTTCTTCCCTAAACAAAATCACAGAACAATTACTTCTGCTTTTTTTTTGCGTCCAAGGAGCTATGACACTATACTGACAATCCCCTTGTTGCATCCCTTAGAAGAAAAAACGCACAAATATGTCAAATAAAATGACCGTCTTGAGTATGAACAACAGAGCAACAAGCAACCCATTTATAGAAAGTTCAACAATTTACAGAATGGCATTAACATTATGTAGAATATTTGTTTTGGCACTAGGCAAACCATATATTTGAGGCTAGGATCTTATAATCACAAACAAAAACCTTTCTTTAAAGTTTTGCCACGTAGCTTCAGGCACTTAACTTTGTTTCAGATATTGCACAAGAAACTTTCTCTTAATTCAGGTTGAATGCACTTTAAAGGTTCCCTGGAGGGTTTCCTTACCAGGGCATGTTTACAGCCGGCGATTTGTTGTGTAGGAAGATGGTATCACCCTCAGGAAGTCAGTTGGCTAACGCCTTAGTGTTTACAATGCAGGGTCCATTTTGGGTCTGTGTGACCCAGTTTTTCTTGTTGTTCCTTCCTCAGTTCAACTAAAATAAATCCTTTTTTATATCTACAAACAAGACTAATGTGTTAACTTTTGAAGGTTTTTGAGTCATTGTTTTAAGCTTCTGTGTATTATCTAAAGATAAGATAATTTTATGCAGAATCTTATAAAGCTTTGGTGTTGAACTCTACAACACGAACTCAGTAACCGTGATTGATGCCGATCCATGCTGTTTCTGCCATGCCCTGTAGCGGGGTTTGCTATTCAAATTAAATCACTTCAACGTTTCTGTGGTTCCTGGAGAAGATGAAGAGCTGAAGCTTTGTGTGCTGCACTGAACAACATCAGTCTTTGTGTTCTAAAATGAAAACATTATGCACGTTGTGCCCTTCCAGCTCAGTCCACAGTCACAGGAAACAGCTGACAGCAGGAATCCTCATTCTTTCTCCTCAGCTGTCTCTTCAGGAATCAGTTTCAGTTCTGGTTGGCTTGCTCCTTCATCCTTCATACAAAAACTTCCTGTAAACAAGTCCTACTGCCAAGAACCCTCCTATCCTCACCCCTGAACTCTAGGGGTCTCCGTTTGACCCCGTTGTGCATCAGAACAATTGCTTTGAGCCCACTTAGAAGAGGGTCTGAGTTGTGTTTTCTGGTGCATTGGCCTTCAGTTTAAAGTTGAGGCTATAAGTGCTGTTCGGTCTGATGAGAGATAAGGTCCAGGAAATGTTTCCTGTAAGGAACATGTGTTTACATTGTTTATGGTTTATTTGTTCTAAGGTATGACAAAGAGGATGCCGGGAAGGAGGGGAACAGTTGACTGACATCTAATGAGTAAAAACTCGACATTAACAAAGTTATGCCCTCTTTTGTTTTACATGATTAGTAAGAGTAACTAAGCAAACAGTACGCTGATGATGTATTCGTGTAGCGTATGTATTAACAGCTATTTTATTACCAATCTGACTTTATATGAGTTTTTTTTTCAATGAAACAACGTGTTAAACTAAAGAACAAACATGTCAGCTTAAGTTTTAACAATGAAAACATATGATTATTTAAACTTAAATGACACTTTATCCAATCATGTAAAGTACCTGTCAACTGAAGTAGGGCTGCAACGATTCGTCGACGTTGTCAACAAAAATCGATAATAGAAAAAGTTGACAATGAATTCCATTGTCGACTATAGTCGCAAGACATGTTTTTCCAACAGAGTGAGGAATCTCGGTTACCTACACAGAAATGGCGGCGTCCAACACATTAGCAATGCGTATAAAACCTCTAAAGTTTGGGAGCATTTTTGTAAGAAAATCGGAAATCTTTCCTTTGCCTTGAGGCTCCATAGTTGACACTGTACCTAAAAAGATCAAAAATTGTTTTTGGCAAATGCACCCAGTTGACAGATTCGCTTCCTTATATACACAGGTCGGTGCTCCAGTGTCATTTCGAAACAGTTGCTGTATCGGTCACCTGACTTGATGAAATCAATACGCGCACCGACACGGGTTTTGGTCTATGAGCTTGATACATGCGTCGACTCATCACTACTGGTGAGGTTTGCAAAGCAGATCTAGCGTATCGAACATTTAAAAAGAACGCATGTCAGGCACTTGAAACGGAGTCTGACTCGCTTCGGTAAGATTCCAGCAAAATTCACACCAACACGTTTTGTTTTTGGTGTACAACATACATTTTCTAAGCGTTTTTTCACTTTAGAAAAGAGCTTTAACGTTATACCTGACTATGCCTGACAAACGTATTTTAAATTAAATACATGCAGTCCGACGGAGAGACCAACCATGGACTCCTTTCTAGAAAAGAAGCAGATGTGCACCCCGCAACAGGCGACTGTCCTCACTTAGTCATTATTACAGATGCTGGTCTATGATATGAGGTTGCTCTCTGTGGTCGATGGTGCCGGGTTTCAACGGAAGTTAACCTGTTCAAGGGTCCGTGCTTACAACTACAAAGTCAGTGGTTAAAACCGTTAGATTTCAGACTGTTGAGAATTGTAAAGTTGTTTTGCAGTTGACCACTGAACTTACCTCACAAAATGCACTTTGTTTAATTTACTGTTTTGCTGCTGCTTGGTTTACAGGGAAAAAATGTTTACTTGATTTTAATTAATAATTTTTTTCATAAAACCCCTTTTCCTGTCCTTAAAAAATGGACAGAGATTTATTTATTTTTGGATTGACGTCTATACTGACTGAGCACTGGGCCTAACTGGTTTCAGATAGGATGTTTTTTTTTTACTTTTCGTATGAATCAGCAGCAAAGTTGAATAAAAGATGCATATTTCATTGAAGTACCCATCTTTCTTGGGTTTATTATCATTTGCTACATAACTAAAGAAATTTCATGCTAAATTTTAGCACAAATTTATAATTATCTGATCAGTCGACTAATCGTTTCAATAGTTGATGACTAGTCGACTATTAAAACAGTCGTTAGTTGCAGCCCTAAACTAAAGGTTTCCCTAAGTTTTGGCTTCTTACTGAAACATTAACATAAGCAGCTTCCTGTGACCCTCACTGGAACTGGCTGAAGAATAAAACTTTTCTAATAAGTCAATTAAATAATGCCATAAAATGAATGTTTTTAATGGTTGGAATTAGTGAAATTATGTAATTTGTAATTTGTTTACCAGATTTATGTAGTTTATATCTTTCTCATTGTTTTTTCTTGTGTCTCGTGTAGTGGCTTTTATGAAAATGCATTTTTATGTAAGTTTATGTAGATAATAAACTAGTCAGATTTCATCATTCTTTATTTTTCTTTTTTCTTTTTTGATAGTCTGATAACTTTCCCCATAAATCGTAGAAAACGCCTGAATAAGATAAAATAAACTTCCAGTTATTTTTTGGTCAATCTTCCATTTTGATGTTCAGTGGAGAAATAATGAGTTTACCTGTACAGACAAATAAAACTCTGTGTTTGGTCCTAAACCCTGGCTGTGGTTCAGAGGAATCTGGATCACCTGTTTTTTTGTTTTTTTCAATGGGAACAGGGATTAACGTCTGTGTTTATAAATCAGATCCTGTTGTTAATCTTTTGGCTATAAATCTAGGTTAGACATACCTTTCAACATACATGATAAAGACTACAAAAGTTATTTTTTTTGTGCTAAGCACTGTAGAAGTGTCTCATGTTCTTGTGTGTGCACGGCAGGTGAGCGGACGGTTCGCAGGCAAACATGACGGCCAACAAGAACTCAAAGGCTGTGTCCCGAGCAGGAGGGGGTAAAGCTGTGCGGGACATTCCCGACAGGTCAGTGACATCTGGGACAGTTCGGCTTTAGAAAACCTGCACTTCCAGTTACCTCACTCTGCCTGCCAGCTCATTTATTACAACATTTGTCTTTCTATCGGGGATCAGTTTGTGGTGAATTTCCTTTGTTTTGTTTTTTAAACTCTTGGGAAAAATAACCAACGATTGTCAATGAAATCATTTGCCTGTGGGATCCTGTTTTGTAGACAAGGGCCCCGATCCAACCCTAAACTGTGAGTGCTGAGCTTGTGTTAGCATGTTTAAAGCTGACAGTGTCCTTTTGTAAAAGCAATTATTATTAACATGTTATTTTATCAATCATTTAAATCAACCTGCAGTACATAAAGAATTGTGATCGTGTGGTTTTTGGTAAACTAACCGCTCTGCTGTGAAATGTCAGGATGATCCTAAAATGTACTTGAACCATTATAGATTAACCTAATGTGACATTCTCTGATCTTTTGAATGCACATATTAAGCTATTTAATGTTTACCTGTTTTTGTCAAGTGGCTGTTCTCTGACAGGAAACTTAACAACAAAATTCACCGCAGGTGTTTGAATCTTTAGTGCATTCGCTAGTTCAGTCCTCTTAAATGTACAGGTTGTAACAGAGGTAAAGGTAGACTGGATATGTCCGTCTATACCCTGTGGAACAACAAAGCGAATGCTGGAATGCTCCACTCGTGAAAGGCTTCCCTTTGATGCCCAGACAACAGTTATCATAGCTACACTGCCGGCCAGGAAGCTTTGAGGGAAAAAGAAAAAGAAAGTCGATTAACATTTTGCAAAAATGATTGTTGAAGATGTCAAGGAAAGCCCTGTGCAGCAGCCAATGATGTCACCAAAAAACTCTTTAGTAGTGCTGCTGTTATAGTTTGGGCAATACAGAACTACCCTACACATTTTGTGGTATGTTACAATTCCATACTACCTGAATAAGTTAATTATTCCAGTTATTGTTTTCCATGCATGAACAAAACAAGCTTAATTTAATTTTCATTGACAACAACACTCCAGTTTATCAAGGATGCATCATTTGAGAACAGAAAACCACTTGGATCAGAGGAGTTGCCTTCTAGAGGCTCAGAAGTCTGGACTCCAAAACCTCATTGACCTTGTATAACTAATCTAATCAGACAATAAATCAGATTGGGGACAGCATGAGATTATCAAGCTGTAATTGCTAGGCACTTTCTCTGCACGGAACTGTTTTAGATTGTACTTTTGTTTATCTACCTCCAAGTCAAACACTTCTATACATAACTGGTGTATTTTTATATTTAACTTATGTGTGCAATGTCATTTGCTACTGGATGCCTTAAATTTCCCTCTGGGATCAATGAAGTATATATCTATCTAAGCAGTGAAGCATATCAAACCAACAAGATATTAACACTCTTTGAACCTGCCGCTGTTGTTGGCTTTTATGTCAATACATTGGTTAAGATGAGGTATTAACCACAGGTTGCTTTAAACTTAGTTGCCCTACTTTTACGATTTAACATCATTGTAGCTTGAACTTCTTGTTTTCAAAGGTCAAATTTCCCTACATTTTAGTAACTAGTGTACGTACCAGAAAACCTAAAAGTTAGAAGGAGCATCTAGATTCTGTAAGATTTATATTTGTCAGTTTAAATCAAACAGGCCCACACATTAATTTACAACACTGTGAAAAAGTTATAAGAGTAGCCCTTTTTTCTTGATAATCTTTCTCCCAGGAACGAGTCTTGATTTGGGTCACAGTTGTTTATTCAGTATTTCTTCTGTTTTTCAAACTCTTTAAGGGACTTTTGCTGCAAATCATCTACTGTTATTTCCAGTTCTTGCAACCATCCTCCTGACCATGCCAATATTGTGCAGTATGTGCATAAAAAGGAGATAAGTTGACAAGTAATGGACAAAAAAAAAAGGAAATATAACTCTAAAAAAAAAAACGTAAAAATTTGAGAACAGTATTTTGAAATAATTTAAAAACAGGAACCAGTAAAGACCTGACTTAGTAGATGTGTCATATTTCAGTTGATCATGAATTGTCTGAAACTTTTCTAGTTTTTCTGGTTATTAGAACTCATTATGCTTAATCTTTTAGGTGTTTACCTCTTGCTACACACCTGACTTAAATGTATAAATGAGTGAATAAACAGGTTCTCCCAGTACTGTTATTTGAAGCGGGTGTGCTGCTGATGAGTCACATTTGAACCACGAAGGACTCTGTGCATTAACAATCGAGATTGAGAAACCTTGTCTACACAAATACATAACCTTTCCCTGTCAGTTAATTTACTTTGGTAATAAAGTGTTTTTAATACATTTTGGGGGGAAAAAATCTCAAAATTATCAAATCTTTCTTATAGTTTTATGGTATTTATATTACACCATATTTGTATTGGTTCTGGTTCTTATCCCTGTTTGGCTGAGTTATTTCTTGTAAAAAAGGAAAGGTCCCTGATCTTTGATACTGTTGAGTTTTTTTGTTTTGATGTATTATCAAAAACAAAATAACCCTTATAACATCTGGCAAATGTAATTTACTGGAAGGGCATGCCTTAATAAAAGCAGGGTTGCTGTGATTAAGATCTGATTTCTTTGCTTTGGAATCTCTTTTATTAATTTTGTAGACACAAAACGGGTTTATCTATTCAGTTTTGAAACAGTTTAATGACTGTTTGATTTAAAGGTCAGAAATACGTTGCTTCAAAAAAAAAAAACAATTATGTCTTTCGTGTTGAAATAATCATGTTTTCAGAAAATGCAGGATAAATATCAGAGGCACAAAAATTAGACAGAACTTTAGAGTAAATCCTTTTTTGTGAATCCAAAAATAATGGCAAAAATGGTACAGTGATTAATAAATGTACACTATACTGGTGGCTCAGAGTTCATGCTGTAAATGGTGAATTGCCGGTTCGAAACCTTACTCTTTATTTTTCATTATGTCACCCGACTAGCCTACTGGTGCTTATCAATCTGTTCGACTGAAGCTATACTTTAAAATATAAAGTGGATTATGGTTTAAATATCCTAAATATAATCCTTAAAAAACCAGATAAGTCTTTCATATTAAAATGAATGTTTACAGAAAATTAATGAAAAAAATAGCAGAAAAAACCCCCTAAAACTATGATCATAACTTTGAATGGCTCATCATGTGTTTTTTACAATAATAGTGCAATTAAATAACCATTTCATAATATATTAAATGGTCATACAAATAATTTTAGGCCCAAGTTTAACACATGGTTATTAAAATCTCACAAATGCTGCTGCATCTTTGTATGGACTCAATGAATTCTTGCAGTAAAAACATTGTTCTGATGGTATACTGTCAAGAGACTGCTTTCATGTAATCTTAAGGAATAATAAGGAGACCTGTTTTTGGTGCCCAACCACATATTAAAACATGTCAAACAACTTGTGAAGACACACACATTGGACCTAATGATTGAACTTTGCAAAGCCGTCAGACAGGAGCTGGATCTCGGTTGTAAACAAATGAAGAAGTGACAAGCAGCTGGTTGATTCGGAGCCCCAGCAGAAGCAGTGCTAGCTTTGTGAGCAGTCCGCTCTCTCCGTTCTGGTTAGCAACGGGATGTGGCTTGTGGTTTAGCATGCCCTACAAGCCTGAGTTAAAGCCAGAGGCCAGCCTGTGACTGACGTTGAGGTCTTTGTACAGTACTGTATGTGTGGCCGGCCCAGCTGGAACGGAAAAAAACGGGATTTTTCTTTCTGCAAATGGCTGATCCACACCACCGGGAAACCCTGGAAAAATATGGAAAAAAGGAAAGAAATCAGCACATTTCTTTATAAATGTGGTTTATATAAAGCTTTATAAAGGGCTTCATGTGGCCTCCAAAATTTTGTTTTACAGCAGTGGAAATAAATTGTACTAAGTGAAGCCATGTTATGACTAAATAAATCAACGTTTGAGAAGAAATCAGGTGGACATCTCTCCGTAGGTCTTTTGTCATATCAGCGTTTTAGACTGAGCCCACTTCAACAGAAACTGGTGTGTGTAGAATACCGCCAAAATAATATAAATCAGCGTATACTGCAAACTACAAAAATGTTGCTGTAATCTTTAAAGTTTCTTGGAACTTATTTGTTGGTGGGAATGGATCCTGGAATGGGAGATTCCAACTTTGAGATAAGCTACATAAAACATAAAACATATTATGGAGTTTTTATTTTCTTATAGATACATTTCATGATTTTCGTTTTATGTTCCTAACACTCAGATTCGAAGCACAATGCATCAAAGTATAGGATTTTGGCTGTGCTAATAGGCCGAAGGTGGTGGGGTTTCTTGGTTTTGATGCAGTATTTGATTTTTATTCTAATTTATCTGCTAATCAGATATCAATCATTGACTGATTAATGTTTAAATGTCATTGCAGTTATTTGTCTTTTTCTTTGTTACATCAATACCCAATATGTTTCCATATATTTAGCTATCAGAAGAGTTTAAACTGTTTAAGATAAAATTTGATAATTGTTGGTGCTAAAATCATATTTCAGCACCAGCCAAAAAGGTTACTGTTGTCCCCCAATCTTGGAAACCATAAAACTACCAACATATATGTGTACGTTTTGTAACACCTTTTGTAATACTCTAATGCATAGTAGGACTCTTAAAAACTAGAATTTCTTTATATTACTTTATTTAAATATGAGGATATGCTTGTCTTTTTCAAACCTATAATCTTCATGGCAGACAATATTTACATAACCTTAAATTAAAACAACTTGTGTCCAAGCTATGGTGAAATATTTAGAATTCTTAGAATCCAAAAGTATTCTCAAAAATTGTATTATTATTATTATTATTATTATGATAAAATATTAGGCGCTGAAAAAAGTTTAGTTGTTATAACAGTTTAATTACAGCATCACAAAGCAATGTGTGATGATATTTATTTTCTGTTCAGTTATGCAGAGTACAAACCAGCTGTGAAAATGTGCAGACAATGATTCTTATGCCTCCTGGAAATTATGCAAGACATGTTTCATCCATCATGCTTCGATCTTGCAGGAACAGAGTTGTTGTAACTTTTTTTCCATCCCAGAGCAGAGAGACTGAAATAAGGGAAGGGCAGATAGGTGTTAAGCCAGATCTGTCCCAACCTGCACTGTTGGATCACAGTCAGCAACCTTCAGCTTCCTTCTCCCAGGAGTTGTTATTCTAGCCGAGACGGTGACATCAGATCGCCCGGTGCTTCACTTTCACAACGGTTAGTCAGCCTCCAGATAATCACTGGGTTCCTGGGAGACTATGAGTGTTGGAGTGTCCTGTAACTGTGTGGATACATGTCTTCGTAAAGGAGGTGGGCAGCATGAGAAAACGTGTGTGAGACAGTGGTAAGGTGCAGAATCATTTACCGTAGCTGCAGGGATCAGAGAAGGCTGTGAAAAACTGAGAGGCACAGTCAGACTTTGCAGGTAAGAGGGCTCTTATAGATCATCCTTGCTCATGATGCCTTCTGTGTGAGGTCTGCTGTGAATCTCTTCAAGTAATTTTTCAATTATCTGGAAAAATCCACAGTGTAATTTAAATGAAGTGTGTATTTCCTTTGGCCTTTATTTTAATCTTATGCTGCCAAAGGCTGAATGCTTTCCTGTGTTTTTTCTCAATTCGTGGCTTCAGGTTTTTATGTGGGCTTTGATCCTGGAAAATTCGTCCCATCTGTTCCACAGTTAGTTACTTACTAAAGGGTTCAATAGACAAGTTTGCCGTTCTTACGGGTCGCTTGTGTAGGTTTTTTAAAATCTGCTTGTGAGTGTCCTGCCTATATAGCCACTGATTTGGCTTTCAGTGGCCGATACTGTTTTTCCTTTGTCCGTTCTGCCTTTCTGATTTTGAGGAATGTGGACTGTAAAACAAAATCGTTTTACGAACTTTCTTTTTACTAATTAACTAACTTTCACAATATTACTAAATTTTATTAATCAAAGCTACTGCTTTAGTGACTTTTTTAAAACTACATGAATTTCACATACACAAAATCGCAACAAGTGATCACATTTTTACATCCTACAAACACTCGTGAGAGATGTGAAATAATAACTAAACACAAAACATTGGTGGTATTATGAGGAAATTCCCGTGTAAAACCTTTGAGATTATCAAAATATTTCCACATGTTAAACACTCTTCATGATTCAGCTTGGGGAAAGTTTACTACGTAGTAACATGTGAGCACAGTTATTTCACGCATGGAAGTTATATTTTGCAATACCATGTGAAACCAAAGCCTTTCACATGTACAAAATAAATTGTGAAGGAATATATGAAACACACAGGAAAACCCACACTCTTCATTATGTGGACATTTTTAAACTTGCAGGAAAAAAAATCATGTTCTGATTGAATTGTTTTCATCTCTGCTTTTTAAATGCAAAGTTTGCTTACATGTGGAAATCTGCCGTTTAAAAAAAGTACAATTGTTTTTACTTTTATGAATGTTCATAGCTTTCTCTGTCCCGTTTCAGGAGCCAGGCTGCACCCCCATTCCCAGCACTTTCTGCCAGCCAGGTACAAAACCAGCAGCCTGTCCTCAGTGACAGTGAGGGTAAGCAGACTAAGTACGTCAGGACTGACGGCAGGTTCCTGCTGCAAACTGGATGGAGCAGCAAGACAGCTATTCTGTGCAGCGGCGCCTCTCTCACAGGTGACGCCGAGCACCAGAGCCGGCTCTCCAAAGCTAAGAGCATCAGCTGCCTTGACAACAGGCTCTCAATCTACAAGCCTCCGTCACAAACCAAGTCCTGCCAGGAGAATCAGGGGGTTCAGGAGCAGAAGGAGAATCAAGGGGAAATCCCAGCAGAAGAAGGACTTAATGGTAGGCCTCTGAGCTGGAGCACGTTCTCTCTGGGACCTTCCTTAAATCAAGGGCACAAACGCACCCTTTCTCTCAGTCACACGGGAGCTGGCATCCCCCACACCACAATCCGTAAAAAGATCTCAGAATGGGAGTGCAGGAGGATGTCTCTGCCTAGGATGACCCTGTGTCTGGATAAACGAGGAGGGGATCTTGTTGGCGGTAGTGAGGGCTGTCCAAGTCTGCTCTCTTCTCCTTGCAGCGAGAAGACGTTTGATTTCAAGGGAGTCCGCAGGATGAGCACGGCTTTCTCCGAATGCTCGTATGCAGGGACGGAGGATGAGGAAGGAGTTTCGGGCAAAGATGGCCTAGGCCGTTTCCAAAAAAGGAAAGGCAAGATAGAGTCCTCCGGGGGCTTTGTGCGTACCCTGTCTGCTCGTAAAGAGACATCAGCCGTCCTCAACAGGATACAAAAGATAGAGCAAGCCCTGAAGGATAATCCCAGCCATCCTCCTCCACGGTATCTCAGTAACTCCTATGCTCCGGACAAGACCAGGCAGAAGTCCTTTGTGATAGGTGATGACTTGGACAGTACATGCGCCAGTAAGCGCAGCAGCATTTGCTCAATGGCTATGGAACCAGATACTATTTTGGCCTCTGATAAGCTCTCCAGGCTCAGACAGAGGTTGAGCGTAAGCTCAACCAGGTCTGAGAGCCCAGAACCACAGACTCAACAAACCTCTGCTGGGGTACAAGTGAATCCCTTACCTAAACCTAAGCGCACTTTTGAATATGATGCCAAACGAGACCAGAAAGATGTTTTGTCGGCCAATGGATTACCCCTGGACAGAAACTTGGAGTCTCCGCCTCCCTTGCCCTCCACTCCAGCACCCAGCATCACACGGACCACTTCGCGTGAGGGGAGCAAGCCAGTGAGAATCCAGGACAGGTGAGGACATCTCATGAGCCTGCCTATGTTTCCGTTATTGCTCAGGTTTGCTTCCCACTGTCTCACTGTTACATGCTTGTGGCTCCAGAGTGTATCTCATGGAAATTACTCATGCTGGAGATATATCTGATTTGTTTTTGGTTTACAGAGCATTGTAAATGTCAGAACCATTCCAGAACTTTTTGACGGTCTATAAAATAGATTTAGAAATTTCTCATGAGTTTTGTTAATCTTAAAGTAATGCGTAGTTTCTCACACTCACCAGCTGCAGTCAAGTCGTGCAGCTGACCTTTGTCTCTCCTTTTTTTTCACTCATACATGTTCATGCTCATGTCTCCGACCTTTTTTTGAGCTATGTTGTTGCCTCAGCAGATTGTTCCAATGTGAAATCCTCAGACTTTCATCCCATGGACTCTTTTTGACATTCCTGAGGTTACAATCGTTTCAGAGCCGGCCCTAAAACCACATGCTGTTGGTCGCCTTTTGTGAAGACACTGTAGATTCTCTCAGAAATGTAGCCCAGCTATCATTCTTCACAGCGACTTGACATGTGATGAGTTGTATTACCCAGTACAGAGAACCCTCAAAGTTAGTCAGACATTTGCATGTTTAATTTTTCTGCTAATTTCTTCATGATCGAAGCTCATTTGATTGCAGCTTTGTTTCATTTGTATTCATTTTTAAGGTTGTTGATGTATGAAACCACCTGTTGCAGGAACTGTTTTGTTGTAACCTTTTATTTATTTAATTGGTTTTAAGACACTTAGTGACTCATTTTTACTTGTAACATAGCTTATTTGTCTCTGTTGGGTTTTACTTCTCTCCTGCTCAGAGAGTCATGTGAGTTGGAGGATGCTGTCAGCTTGCCGTCTTCATATACTTCCTCGACCAAAGAAAATGGAGCGCTGACCACAGACACCAAGAGTAGACCCAGTTCCAAAAGCACTTTAGAGGAGAATGCCTATGAGGACATAGTAGGTAAGTGCAGGCCAATTTGTTATGTTCATCTACAGCAACAGGCCCATTTGATAGGAGTTGAAAGAAAATTGATTTCTTTGCAGTCGAATTGGTGAAAGACTTCGGCAAAATATAGAAAAATGTTGAGTGTTCTTTCGCTATTTTTGCTTTGACTGTGTTCCTTTTTACTTTACCCACACTCTGCTGTTCAGCGTTGGCCTAATTTTACTCACCTGGTTTTCGTGTAACTCTACATACCTGCTGAGTGTTTACATCCTTGCTTCTCGTTTTATTTTGCTGGGTTTTTTTGTGTGCTCACACCGTTGCCATGTCCTGTTTTCTTTGTGCCTCTACTGTGAATCTTGTTTTACTATTGTTAATCTCTACTTATCACCACAGTGGATTTCAGTCCTTTAGCAACTACACATCATGACACCACCTGGTAACAAAATAATACAAATTAAAATGGTTTTCCAACTTTCACTTTTTTATAATCTAATACCTTTGCCATTCATCTAGATATTGCTTACTTAGCTGAGAAATGTAAAAAAGGATCAGAAAAACTGTTGATTTAAAATATTTTTGGTGTATTGAAAAGTGTAACTAACCATGTCATGCAAAAGAGACAGCGAAATAAGACTTTACAATACGAAATGGGAGAAAAATGATTTTCTTCAATCAGAGTAGTACAAAATTCATGTTCTTTTGGAGTAATCTTCTTTATCTTTACTCTGTAGATTAAAAAAAGCCAATGAAACGCAGTTTACATTAAAGAACTCTATCCTTGGAAAACGTGAGCTACAAAATCACATGTAGGTGTTTTAGGTGAGCCAAATAAGAGACTGATATTTGGTGAAGCTGGTAAGCAGGAACCCTATTAGAAAAATAGCTGCTTTCATTTTGCAGACATCCCAGGTTGAAAGCTCTCATTATAGGTTTAGTACATCAACACTCCAGCCTGTTCAATGAGATTAATGGTTAATGCACAGCATTTTTATCTAATAATTACACTTTTAACAGTCACAGTTAAACAACATAATCATATTGTTACACGTTTTAACTACTTTGTTGCTGTAATCAATCACAGGGACACTAGATCAAACTTGTTTGGTTGGCTGCAGAGCTTTGAGGAATGCATTGGTTTGCTCTCAGAGATGATGTGTGTTTGAAATGCCGGACATGTTGAAAAGCCAAATTCCTTTCCACCAGCAAAATGACCCCAGGCTTTCTGCCCAGCTCAGCTGCCGACTCCCCCGGCGCATTTTCTATGCAGTGAAAATGTGTGTCAGTGTGAGAAAACGGCCTCATGATGTAGCTCGGGTTTCACATGCAGAAAGAAAAAAAAAAGTTTTTGTACTCTGAAATATTGTCCATGGTAACGCTCAATGATTACCAAATAAGGGCTGAATTTTTTTATATACAAGCATATAATTATTTCACAGTCCATTGCTTACTCATAAGTGTCTCTGTTTTTTCCCCCGTCCTCCCTGATTCAGGAAGTGCAGTGCTGGAGTGAATGTCAGTGCATGATGGATTTTCTTTTGAATCTCAACAAAGCTTCCATTGTTCATCCAACGCTGCAAGGGTTAGACTTTGCTGTTCTGAGACATTCTCATGCCAGTCTTTGTGCTTGACCAAAATGGTGTGAGACTGAGCCTAGCGGTAGCTTTGAACTACAATATTCAATCAGACAAGACAAACATACAAAACAAAGATAAACAAAAAAAAAAAAAAATAACAATGAACTATGTAAGTGCTGAAGAAAAAAAAAGGGTGGTTAAAAAAAGTTGAGGAACAAAACATGTAATCCCAATATTATAAAGGATACTATGGTATTTAGAAAATTATAATATAGCAGGGAAACCAATGGAAAACTGAAAGCACAGCAAAGATGGAGACAGACATGAGACGGCAACACAGACTAAACAGAATTAAGGCGATTAACTTCACATAGCTGCAGTAGTTACCACTATTGTCTCCCATTTAGAAGATCTTTGTTTAAAGACTAACCTGGGTTCTTTCTATGTGGAGTTTACAGTTTCTCTCCCTGCATGGCAGGGATTCAGTCTGGCGGGTTTTCTGCTTTCATATTAGAGTCTAAAGAACATCACCGCTGCTTATTACACGATTGTATTTGCAGCTGGGTGTAAATGTGGGTGTGTGGTTTGGTATCTCTGTACTGATCTTGTGATAAACTGGAAACCTGCCCATTTTTTTTTTCTGTACCAAACTTCCCAATGCAATGTGTACAGAACCTTAGTTTGAATACATATCTGATAATTTTGAGTTTGCAGTATTGTTTTTGATTTAGTCACAACTTTATAAGCTGGTAAAACTATATAAACCTTTCCATAACCCGAATACAGTTGACCCAAATATGCTCTGCTTGTTTTTCCACCCCTCTCATTTCTGCTTCTTGTGCCTGTGTTTCATGATGAATGTTTACCTATGGAGTGTCAGCTTTTTCAAGAAGATGGCAGTGTGTTATCTTAAAAGACTTTTCAAGTATCTTTAACCGGTCTGGTTGATGAATAGAGTGCGATTGAGTGATTTGTGCTCAGTGGGGTCCTGAATCACGGATTTGAACAGCGCGGACTGGATTCAAATGTCTGGTCTTATGCTTGTAAAAAAAAAGAAAAGTGGGACACTGTGCTAGAGGTGGTTTACCTTTAGCTTGAATTAAAAATTTTACAATTCCTCAACTCTTTGCAGTGAGACATACGGTACATTTGAAAAGTATTCACAAGCTTTAAACCCTTTCCAATTTTGTAATGTTACACCAACTGATTTCAATATATTTTTTTGTGTAATTTCTTTGGAATGTTTGTGATAAACCAACCCAAAGTTTTTGCAATCTAAAAGGAAAGCCACAGTTTGCATTTAGCCTCTCTTTAGTCTAATACCCCTAAAATAGAGTCTTTGCAATCAACTATGTTTAGAATTAATCCTATCGGTAAATATTCAGTGTGTGATTTAATGTCAGTAAAAATCCAGCTTTTTTGTGAGGACTTTAGAGGTTTGTTAAAAAACACAATCATTAAAAATGCAGCATTAATTAAACAAGGGAACACAGCACACAGATTAAGTTTTGAGTTGAAAAGTTTGAAATGGGGTTGAATAAAAAAATAAAGCTTCAAAAACCTCACAGGGCACTCTTTAATACAATATCTAAAAATGGAAAGAGGCAAACTGTAAACCAAAGAAAAGCTAAACTGACGTATTGGACATGGAGAGCAATAATCAGACAAGCAGCCAGAAAACCAATGGGAAACTCCAGGGAAATACCAGAGCTCAAAAGAAAAGCTGCTGATGTTATACTGCACAAATCGGAAAAGAAGAAAACTATTCAAGCTTCTTCTTAGGAATTCCACGGGAATTTAAAATCATGTTTTAAAGCCACACAGGTGAAACAGAAAACGTGCAAGAGTTGATATTCTTCAAAATGTCTATGTGTGCGGGGAAAGGCCTTTAAAGCTTTAGATTGGGTTGGAGGCTCACCTTATATAGAGCCAGAATACAATACAATAGAAGGCACAATAGAATGGTTTAGATCAAAATGTGATGCAGAGTTAAATCTTTTTGAGACTCTGTAAGCCATTTAAATTGCTGGTTGAAGAGGTTCTCTCAAATTCAGCCGAGTTTTAGCTCTCTTGCAGTGAAGAAGGTGCAAAGATTTAAGTTTTTTAGATGTGTAAAGTGTTGAAGTAACAGGTTGACCTTCAATTATAGAATATTTGAAAACCATCTATTTGTAAAGCACATTAATGTAGCAACTGTTACATAAGTTAAGTTGATACAAGTATTGCTGGTGTAGTTCAAGCCTGTGCCTCGCCCTGCCCACAGATTCCATTGTGTACACAGAAATGTACAGTCCCAGCATGCAGCAGAGGTGTGTCCACTGCCTACATAATGCCGTGTGTCTGGGTGGTTGTCAGAAGATGTTTGTAATCAGAGGAGTAGATTAGTACCCTGCTGCATATAAGTAGCAATATAGACATGCCATTTTCTCTGCAGGCTCTCATTACAGCAATGCTTTAGTTTAATGGAGCTGCAGCACAACGTGGGGCCGAACTGAGCCCTCTTCTTCTCTTCGTCGGTGTTAACGACGCACAGATGATTAGTCCACTCAGCTAATGTACTGTGAGACCCTACAGGATACGGGCAGGAGCCTTTGGCAGTTCACACTGTCAGCACTATGAGTGTCGGCTCTATAATTGACCTAAGAATAGATAAGTGAACGAAACCCTGGTTGTCTTTTTAAACCCAGATGTTTTAAAAACACTCCTTCTTCTTAGGAGGTTTCCCATTAATATGCTCAGGAAGTTGGGCCATGGCTGCCACACAGATACTTGTTTTTTCAAACTCCACTGACAGATTGCGCTGATTGTCTTTCCTATAGACTTTACTCCATCTGGCTCTGTTTTTGTTCTTTACTTTGGTTTCTTCTCATTTCTCACAACCTCTTTTTTCAGGGACTGCCAAAAAAAGTATTCTCAGAGCATGTCTGAATAGAAACGGACTGGAACTTTATACTAGTTTTCTCTTTATTGATGTTGGTCCTCTGCCAGGTGACATCAGTGAAAGCGCTGGTTGCGCCATGCTGCTCTTTCGTTTCCTTTTTCTAACATTATTTACTGTCTGAGAAACATATATAGAACAGTAGCCACATCTGTTCTAGTCTCATACAGATTGAAGATAACAGTGTGACGGCATAGCTTGTTTGGTCAACCCCAGTGTCTCGTTTCAAAGTCGTAATAAAAACAAACCCTCTAATAGAAATGCGCTTCTTTTTATATTTCATTGGAGGTGAAAGTATAGGTAACCCTCTGTAGCAACTCTGGGGTGTCATGCAACTTCTGGGCTCTTTGATGCAATAAATGGTGAAACGATTAAATATATTGAGTTTTGAAGGTTTTCAGTTGTTAAATATCGTGCCAAACAAGGCATACAATGTTATGAAATTGCTCCAAAGAAATAAATAAAACACTGCAGCAGAATCTCTGATGAAACAGGCTTTTGCTCTCCTTACTTAAATGTGTTAAAAATGCTACGAAGATCAGTGAACAACAATTGAATAATATGCTTATTTAACTTGTCTGTCATTACATCCAATGTCCTTAAACTCACATGACTATTTTTTTTTTGCTTATTCCATGCTTTTATAAAAAAACAAAAACAAGAAACAAACGTTGCATAGACTTGTTTGTAGACCGTTAGGCCTACATGAAACCAGACATAAATCCATCATTATCTTACCATATTATTGCCAAGCCTTAAATCAGTCTAACGGTAAAGTTAGCAAATGTAGGTTTGTTCTTTATTAAATCATTTCCTAGTGAATACATAGATTTTTTTTTTTAAAGAATAATTTCAAAATGTATTTAAGATATGGTTTTATACAACTACTACTACTATTCAATGCTTAGCTTGTGTTTCTTCAAGCATTTGTATTGATTGAGTTGTACTGAACGTTTACATATTCGTTAAAATATCGCTTAACCGAACGCTTTTTTGCTCAAATCTCTAAGGAGTGGAGCCTCCTCTTCCTTTGCAGACATGTTGCATGCCTAGATTGTGACTCACCAGCAGCATTATGTCTATGGGTTTCAGTGAGGCCATTGGGGTCTGCAAGGCCTGCTGCCAACAGTAACAGTTTAAAAAAAGGGATTTCTTGTGAACATTGGATGACCTTTGACTTACCTGCAATGACTCATCTATTTCTCAGGATATCCAAAGGGAGGGCGCTTTTATGCCCTTGACATCTTTACTGCCCAGTATGACCCTTCAGTCTAATCTGTCTTTGATTTAGAAACTGCCCCCTTTTTTCTCATCAAGCTTCTACCTTGAGGTGCTGGCACAGAATTTGTTGTTTGTCTCCACAGAGAAGGAGAATCCATACGAGGATGTTGACCTGAAGCGCAGGAGTTTATGTAGGAAGTCTGGTCTGTCGGAAAGCAGCCGATCTTGGACCACTATGGACAGGAAGCTTAACTCCCCTCCTCAGGTAAGTCCTGAGGTTGTCAGTATGATACTGTATATCGTTTTTGTTTTGAAGTAAATTATATGGCACTTAGATGGTTTGACCAAAACATTTCTGAAAATATTCAGAATGTCTGTGTAGAGTGGTGAATAGAAGAATTATGGAAGGAATGTTAAAACTTATTAGTGATGTTTAATGAAAATATTTACAC
Organism: Orestias chungarensis; assembly: GCA_032876305.1. Classification (NCBI taxonomy): domain Eukaryota; kingdom Metazoa; phylum Chordata; class Actinopteri; order Cyprinodontiformes; family Cyprinodontidae; genus Orestias; species Orestias chungarensis. Next base: position 342,950 of record JAVLVB010000047.1, read on the forward strand.
AGTGAGGTTGCACTAATTTCAGTAATCTAAACACTGGGCCTAGTCTATCTGATTGTTTTAACTATGGTTCACAGTACATCAAAAACAGACCTGCTGGTTCTCACTTAATAAACTGTATGTTTTTATTTTTAATATGCAGTTACAGAAGTAGTCTTATAGTGCTTTACAGAATGTAAATAAAGGATTCACTTTCCTTTTAAACGCAGTCATTGTTTTACCGTCTCTATGGAAACATATTTATCCTGCAGATTTCTGCAGAACATCTTCATTTCAGTTGCTTTATTCTTTAGCCTTAAATTCTAAACTTTTGTAAAAACTCATTATCTGGGAAAAAACTGTTAAAATAAATGCAAATTTTATTATGGAGTATAACGAAACAGTTTAATCTAGTACTAAACCTGGTTCTGCTGCAGGTTTAACTGTTTACCAGTCTGAAGCTGACTTTGAATGAATTGCATTAGAATCAGATTTTTAGCTTGCCATATCTAAACAAGATTTTCTTAGCTGAACCAAACGTGTTTGTCCAGGTGGATATCTTGATATGAAATGTGCTGTGAATTGTTGCAACATAAAATGACTGCTATTTACTCCTGCTATTCACCTGAAAAAGAAGTGCCAATGCCCTGGCTGGTATGTGACCAAAGATAAATAAACAAACTAATCAGCGCTCAGCAAGGCTACATTGCAAACTAAATTTGATTTAATCAGGTCAACACGATAATTGACCCAGACACTGTCGATATGAAAAGGACAAAGGGAATACTTTATTCATTTTTGTTGAAATTTTCCCAATGTCTTATACACGAGAGAAAAGCGAAAGCTGATATTGGCCTCCTGGTTCATATAATTTCCTGTTATTTCTTGTAATCGAAACAGGCAGATGTTAGGTCAACATAAGTTTTTGTCTGTTTAAATTGTTTCGCACTGCATCTGTTCTCTTATCTGTGTCCAGCTGCCTTCCAAACCCAGCAGCCAGTCTCTCCACCTCCCCGGTCCAAACGACAGGAAGAGCCACCGCATGTCCCAGTTGTCCAAACGCTACAGCCACGATGAAATGCTGCTCATACCCCAGACGGGGATGTCATCGTCCCCGTGTGGCTTGCTGGACGATAGCCTCTGTGGCACCAGTGATTCCCTGCCTTCACGCAGGCACTGGAGGATCCCCAAGGTAAACACTGGGAGGTCCCACACAAACTCCTGCAGAACGCCTTGCCAAAGCTCCAGCGAAGCTCTCACAGACCTGATCAGGTTTCTGTCAGGACCAAGTCAGAGTCTGGATGGTTCTGGATAATTTATAATTCCCCTGTTTGGAGTAGAGGAATTAATAACACCGGGCTTTGATCCAGTCAGGTTGTTTGCAATAAAATCAGCCCGTGGGGTGCATTTTAAAAAGCTATCTTGGAGGCATTTCTTATGAAAATGTACCATTTGAAATACATGCTATGCACTTTAGACTGTTACTCTTGGCCAGTGAACAAGCCTGCTTCCTATATACTTAGGATCAAAAGACAAACCGACTGAACTCCAAGTTCCTCACAGAGAATTTCCTCTCGTCTCTTGTTTACAGCTAGTCCAGAGGATCAACTCCATTTACTGCACTAAACGAGGGAAGAAGAGGCTAAAAAAGCTGTCCATGTCCAATCTTGAGACGGCATCTCTCAGAGGTAAGGCTGCTCCTTATTCCCTTTTATCCCAAAGCCAGATAAGTGAGTAAATATTTATGTCTCCTCCATCCACACAGAGCTTCTCTCCCCCTCCTCTCTCTGTGTCTTTCCCATGACATAAACACATATCTTAAAGTATCCTCACTAACCCATTAGAAAAAGAAGTCAGTTTCTCTTTAATGTTTGTTTCCAGACGACAACAGTGAAAGTGAGAGCGACTCGGATGACAGGTTTAAAGGTGAGCGTTACTTTTCTTTCCAGCAGTGACGCATGGGAAGTTGTTTTGCTCTCAGTTAAGTTTTTGAAGTTCAATAAGAGGTTTTTGATGAAGCACATAATTAGGACCCAGTTTCTGTAATGCCTGAGTTTCATGCAAAATTTTACTCCTTCTCAGCTCACACCCAGAGGTTATTGAAGCTGCAGTCCATCCTCAGACAAGCCCCCAGCTACCGTACGCTGGAGCTCCAGCTCATCGAGTGGCAGGAGAGAGAGCTCTTTGAGTACTTTGTTGTTGTTTCTTTGAAAAAGAAACCTGTAAAGAACTCATACACCCCGGAGGTCACCTATCAGTTCCCCAAGGTAAAAGCTTGAGCTTAATCTGATACCGGTAACTGTTTTTTTGAGGACATCTGAACACCTGTCATTGCAAGCTCAACTTGCTTAATTCTCACCATTTAAAAGGCCAGCTATTGATATTAAACCCATTCAATGCACTTTACTTCAAGTTGCCTATTTAAAAGTATTATCATGCTTTGCCTTTTTCCTAAAAATCTTGACGGAAAGCACAAATTTAGGCTTTGATATTTGACTATAAAGAGATAACCACTCAAATCAAAATATTCGTTGCTGCTCTCGGTTGGACAGGAAACGTTTTAGGTCATGTTTTAAATCATTTCATATATATCTAATACCATTCTGTTTACATGTAGTCATGTGGTTATGATAGTTATATTGTTTTCTGGGTTTTACCTAGAATATTAGAGTGGGTGTATCCTTATAGTTGTGCCAGGATTTATACTTTAACCCAAAAATAATAAGAAAATTACAAATACTTGCACATCTTGCAAATTTATTGAAGTTGTTTGTCATATATTTGCTACCCCCTGGAAACAGGCTAGTTCACATTTGTCAATAACAGCCCAAAAAAGTGAGAAATTCATGCGGATTATGAGTGGATGTTAAACCCTGACTTGAACTGTACATCTTTTAAAATGGCTGAAGAACTCCAGGGCTTTGTTCCTCTGGCTGAGGTATTACAAACAGCAGATATCACCTCCAAATTGTTAACAGTTCACTCGGTCTGATCTACATCACAGTGACTAATAAATGTCATTTAAACACTTTCTCTGTTTTCATTATTCTTACTACCACTACTAGCTCTGGATAATGTAAAGCTTGTCTGTTTTCTTTGACTTTAATTGCCATATTAATAACTGTAAACATAAATACTCTGTTGGTTTTTCCTGTGACGGTCAAGTTTGTTGATCATTTAAATCTCTGTAGGTAACTGCAGTTTACAGCCCAGAGTCCCAGACTCTACTTGGAGTTAAAAATAACTGGAATTCATTCATGTGACACTTGTAGTTGATAGAAAATAAATGTTGAAGTTGGTTTGTTCAGTAGAAATGTCCCTGAGGGACGTACACTATGTGGCGTAGACTAGGAGGCCTGAAAGGTCCAGAGGTTTAAACTTTTACAAGGCATTTAATTCTAATCTTTTGTTGAAAATCAAACGGGAAAAAAAGAAAAAAAAAAAAGAAAATCATCATGGTAATTTCATAAACGGTAACATCCAATCCTTCTGTTATTTCTTCTTACAGTTGGAGAGGCTCACCAAGCAAATGAGGGAGGCGGAGCAGAGACTCAAAGCCATCCCTCAGTTCTGTTTCCCTGACGCAAAAGATTGGAGTCCTGTTTCGGAGTACATCAGGTATCTTCCACACTAGTTATTAATTCCTCTGCTATGTTACGTAATTACAAAATCATCTAATTAGATAACTAGTATTAGTAAATATTTGGGTTGTCCCAATACAACTTTTCTTTTTTTCAGGGTACACATATTTTAGTCTTCGATATTGCCAGATACCGATACTGACCTGATTAGATAACAGCATGAATCCTACATACTTTTACTGCTTTTTTAGTATGGAATGTTAGAAAAGGCTTGATTAAGTAAATTACTCAGATACCATAACTAACAGCAATAGTTATGATAAAAAACGGATCCATTTATTATAAATCAATGGGTTCATTAATATTGAACTTTCTTCGAAGAAAGAAGGTTTGAATAAAATAAATGACAAGTTTTGCAGTGATGCCTCAGGTCAAACGCTGACTCAGACTCCTTTTATTGGAGTGCTGACATCCGTGATTGTAGACTTATGCTCATAGTACGATATTAGTTGTTTGCTTGATATCTGACCTATAACCGATATCAACATCAGATCAGGACACCCCTAATAAAAACTAACATGTTTTGTTGTTGTTACAACATTTAATATACATTAACAGTTAATTAAAGTTGTAATTAAATCAAACTTTAATTTTAGTGAAAAGTCCGTCTTTTACTTTAAAACACCAATAGTCCACAAAAATGCTCGGAAGCCACATTGTTTACCTAAATTACTTACCTATTTTTTTTGTACACATTTGCTATTACACTCTTCATACACTTAGAAAAGATGACAATTAATAACTTTTGATCAAGTCCGACTAGCTTTGAGCAAGATCCTACTGGTAGCGTTTATTGTAGCCACATTAGCCATATTTTACAGTAGATTACAGTGCAGGTGCAAAATGTTCCCTGGCAAGTATGAACTGAAATACTTATTGATTAGGTCCTTATGACTTTAAAATAAAGTAAAAAAGAAAAGTTGTGAAACATTTTTTGCTAAAAACCAAAACAAAACAATGCTTCAAAAAGGTTAAAAAAAGAGATTAAACGATGTGGCCCACACCCTTTTTTTAATTGATGGAAATACATTTAGTGTAGCATGTTTTTGAGTGTGTAATACTTTCTGGTTTTAGCCATGTGAACGAATAAATAAAAAAATACTCTTTGCATCAATCAAGCCTGAACGTTTGTATACTCTTTTTTGAATCAGTTGTAAATTAATAGCTTCTCTGAGTTTCTATTACAAATAGTCTTTCTTATAAGTTTGTCTGTGTTTAAAAAAAGTAAAAAGTAGTAATAGTAGTAGAAGAAGTAGTAGGAAAGCAATGAGGGATGTTTTGGTGAAGAAAAGACTGTGATCTCAAAATGCTCGAGTGTTTTATTGCAGTAAAACACAATATATAAAAACATAAGCGCATGCAAGATTGGAATTGCCAAGGACTGCTTGAGTGAAATATCATGTTCTACATGTCAACATTTAATCCATATTTCCTTATTTTGACAAAGAAACAGGATACAATATTCCCATCCACACCGTAACCTAAGCTGCACACTCTGATGTATATAGATTGGATGATGTCACATGTCATGTAGAAACGCATTGAGTGGTCGGTATAACTTGAAAAGTGCTCTAAAAGTTTGTCTGAACAACAGGGGTGTAAAAGAAATGGATCAGAAACAAATCCACAGTAGACAAAAAGTCAAGAGAGATGAATCTTGCCTGTGCCAAATAGCAATTTTATGCTGGAAATAGTTTTTAAGTCTGGCAACACTAAACATAATGAGTTGGATGACTCTTTGCCTTGGTTCTGACTCTCGTGTATTTTGTGCTGCAGTGAAACGTTTTCCTTCATGCTCACCGGAGAAGATGGCAGCAGGCGGTTCGGGTACTGCAGACGCCTCCTGGTAAAATTTTACATTTTACATGTCAATTTCCACTTCACCCAGACCACCACCCAGCTGACACCTCGATTGAGCCGCGTTTGTTGTGACAGGCCTTTTTCTTTGTACACGTGATGTTTTTCTCCTTTGGGGATCTTCGCGTGCTGGCTGATTGTCTGCTAGGGCAACAGGAAGTACGTTGGGAAAACACGCAAAAACCGAACAGATTGGAGATCAGTAGGAAAAGTAGGATTATCTGTTGTAGCAGCTGATCAGATTTTTTTTTTCAGCACAGGAAAAGGCTATACAGCGTTACAGCGTGAATAACAAACGTAAAAACAAATTTTTAAAAGAGTGGTTGTTTCAGCTCATAACAAATGGTAATAAAAAAAAAGATTAGTTTTAGAAAATCTGTCTCCGTAAATGTGTTTTCACAAAAAAATTACGTATCGTTTGAAAAACTGCATGACATGTATAATAAAAACAGAATAACCGAAGATTAAAATCAAAGTTTGGACTGACCCATTTAGTTTAACAAGGCTTTCTCAGGATAAGGCTAGACAAAACGAAACCAGGAAAAATCCAAACTTTGTCATTCTGAAGCATTTCCTCCCCATAATGAGGCTGGGAGGCGCTTTGAAGTGCTATGCTGAGCCTCTCCCATTTGGCTTGCGGGCAGAGAGCAGGACTGTGTGGGATGTTATGACAGAGCAGTTGATTTTGTAGTGACGTTTCTTGTTTTTGTGCATCTTTTTTCATCTTCAGCATGATTATTCGTGAGTGTTTACCCTGGCTGTCCGACATTCTACCATTTTGTAGTTAAAAAAGAAAAAGGAAAAAAGAAGACTTCAACAGTTGCGCTCGATGGGCTCAGCTGGTGTGAGATTCCCCCAGACAGAAGCAGATTTTGATGAGGGCAGAAATGGGGAACTGCTCTCCTTCAGTAACTTTGCTTCCCGCCCGCCATCCGTCCAGAATTTGGCAGTAGCTTAGCATTCCTAAGGACTTGAATCAAGCCCCACACAGTTGATTAAATCATCCATTTAGAAAAGCAGAGGAGAAACAAGAGAGGCAAATTGTATACCTAATATGGACAAGTGGATTGGCGCTCATAGAGTGCCTGAATTCATTTGTCTGTTTCTGACTGAGAGTCTCTGTTGTTTCTGGCCACATAATTGTTCGTCAGAATGCAGGGGACAGCAGATATGATCAGCAGGGACACATAAACCTGTGTTTAGGAGGGAGGTAACCGCATAAAAGACTCTCAGCTCAGAGGACAGATTCAATTAAAGTCATCCCTGTGTTATATTGTCACTGCGCTGTTCTGGATCTTCCTTTGAGCCTTTGTATAATGTCCTTTTTGTTTTATATACACAAATAACACTCATAAAGTGTAATTTACTCATTGTGGTTTTGTTTCGGCCTGTGAACAGCGAGTTTGCTGGGTTCTGAAGGATTCTGAAAAATCTTGTTAATGATCTTATTATCTCAGTTAAGAGGGAACAAATCTTTTTGCAGAGAGTCTGCGGTGTTTTAAAATATAATGGTCACCACCAGACAGGAAGACGCTGACTAAAGACAGCGGTAGTATCTGAAATCCAGGCTTAATTCAAAGTCAGTCAAACCACTTTATATATTTCCCTATATGAAATAGGAAATTGCTTCTTTGAAAAGAAGTTTGATTGCTTTTTCGTTGTCTAGCAGTGAAGGCAAAATCACACAAACAATCTAAAACATAGCTCAAATAATTTAAGGACTGACTTCAAATTTACAGCTCATCTTTCTTTTCTTTTAAATAAAGTCTATAACATTAAAATCTCATTGAAAATATTGACTTATTTCAGTACTTATTTAATTCTACAGGTGAAATTATTTTGTTAAATAGAGTCTGCTCTATTTTTCTCCTGTTCTGTATGATGATTAAGGCTCACAGCTATTAAAAACCTAAATACAACGAGGATAAAAGATGATTTTTAATACAGAAATGTTATGTTGTGCCCTTTGACATTCATGATGAAGATGACTGACCTGACAGTTGCCTAGGCGATAGTCATGGAAACCCTGCACCATTGTCTATACCTGTCATCTTTGCAGGGTAGTAGGGTTGTCCTAGAAAAGTTGCCAGTCCATGTTAGGAACACACACACTCACACTTATGGACAGTTTTGAGTTTTCAATTAAACTCAAAGTTACGTTTTTGGACTTTGGAAGAAAGTTGGAGTGCATGGAGAGAATGTATGCATAGAAAAACCATGCATAAAAAACCCAGATTGGGATCTTCTTGCTTTAATGCAACTGTGCCATAAGGGTACCAACTGTTATATTTGTGAAAAGTTGAGTGGAGAAACAAAGTGCCATAAACAAGGATTGAAGAACTGAGGGACATTCTCCAAAGCGCATTGGACAATTTGGTAGAAATTCACAGGATGTTAACTGCAGCTACAGTCAGTGGTGCAAGGGCCACAGCACTAATATTTATGCAGGACATGGGTTACAGCTGTGGCATTCCTGGTGTCGAGTCACATCTAAACCACAGAAAACATCAGAATTGGTTACCTGGGCTAAAAAAAAAAATTAACTGGTCTGCTTGTCCTCTTTTCTTTGAGGGCTAAAGTAAATGTTCCTTTACATTTGTAAAACAAGGTTACAGAAACTGGAAGACCATGCTGCAGTTAGTCCACAATGTTATTTCAATTGCAGACGCAGACATTTAGCAAAGCAGAGCTGACTGTTTCTGTCTACTGACAGGCCTTGTTGAGGATAAAAAACTAATCTTCTCTCATGCACTAATGTTTAAACGGTTAATATTTGAGTAGTATTTGGTGATTTTTGTCATTTTTTTGTTTTGCTTGAGTTGTGTGTATTAAAAGTTTTCAACTGTTTGTACATAAAATTTCAACAACAATGCTACAGGTTTACAGTCGGTAACTGTATTCTTACATCAGTCTGCTAGTACTCTGAACATGTGAAATTGTGAAATTTGTACTGTGTGGTATTTTTGATTCAGCTGTTTTGTATTACTATAAAACTCTTATAAATCCCCCAACTTGATAAATGTGCAATTGTACATGGCTGGAAGGCACGGTGAGTGTATTTATAGCCGTTTTTTAGGAACATCTGCAGATGTATCTACTTACGTCTGATCAGTCTTCTCTCGTTTTTCCAGCCAACTGGGAAAGGACCTCGTCTTCCAGAGGTGTACTGTGTCATCAGCCGGCTGGGTTGTTTTGACTTGTTCTCCACAGTAAGTGTGGACTTGCGTGTACACAATTAGATCCATGTTATGGCTGATTGAAACTACTTTTGATCATATCTTTGTGTAATTGTGCTTCTTGTGCTATTTTTGGAACTTTGACAAATCCATTGCAAAAAGTTGTAGGATTCAGCTTTTCAGGGAGCTCTTCTAAAAGATGAGAGCAAAGGACGATTTTTCCCTATCATCTTTCCAGAAACGAGACACCTTTGGACCAAATGGTGCTCTGTGTAGAGAGTTGATTTACATTAGCCATAGAAACAAATTTAATTAGTTTGTCGCTAAAGAAAAAAGTATAACAATGAGCCGATATTGATGGAAAACGATATATTTCTAATAATGACCTCTTTTGTGCACATGCGCAATGACTGTTAATGGCTCAGTTTTTTGACGAAAGCTATCCTGTTTGCTGCTACTCCCAGATCCTGGACGAGGTGGAAAGACGCAGAGGGATCTCGGCAGCGCTGGTTTATCCCTTCATGAGGAGTCTGATGGAGTCGCCCTTTCCTGCACCAGGGAAGATTATCAAAGTAAAAACCTTCCTGCCCGGTGCAGGAAATGAGGTTAGTACTGCTGCAAAAAAAAAAGACTACTGTTTCATTTTAGTTTGATTTAGTAGTATAGCAACAATTTAGATCAATGAAGCTTCAACAGACAAAACTGTCAGGGTTCATTGAGGATTGATCCTTCACAAAAAGGTTCAATTCCTATCTACGTAGAAATATGTAGTCAGTTCAAATTAAGAACCAATAATAACTGGTTTGGACACATTATAAGAAGACGTATTCTTAGAAGTTGAGCTTTAATCTTTAAACTTTAATGTTCTCTTTGTCTTGTGATTCAGGTCATAGAGCTGAGGCGACCCAACGACTCTAGATTGGAGCATGTGGACTTTGACAGCCTGTTCAGGTGCCTCAGCGTACGGCAGGTGGTCCGCGTCTTTGCCTCGCTGCTCCTGGAGCGCAGAGTCATCTTTGTGGCTGATAAGCTCAGGTAAGTTTCCACTACTCTGCGAACCACAAGTCTATCGCTGATGTAAAATGTAGGTGTACAATGCAAAATTTCTTGTTGCGGTTTCTCTAATAAACAGTTGTTAAGGTATTTGTTGTCATATCATTTCTCCACCCTGTTGATCTTTAGTTAAAGTTGGTTTACACACTAATTATTGTAAAAATTTTCAACAGAAGTTTTCCGTTTATTTGATGCCAAAGAATTTAAATCTAAACAGCTTGGAGCCCTGTCACATTTTCAGCTGATGTTAGATCAAGGGTAGTTACATTTGTTTTATTCAAAAAAGGCTATGATCCTTTAAGAGTTGAGGGCCAGAAGTGAAAACCAAGCTTGTCTTGAATAAACAATGAGACCTGCTGAAAGATATTATATAGAATCACCCAACCACAGTTTTATATGTAAAAGAAAAACACATTACCTTTTATACCAAACTGTTGTTTGGTATAAATTGATGTAGGCTATAAAATGGTTTGCTGCTATTTTGTCCCAGAAGATGTTGGATATAAAACATAAACATCTAAAACTGCTAGTGAATATAAAGACTACCAACCATACTTTTTCTTTTTTAAGTGGTTTGATAGTGTGGGTCTCACAATTCTGTTTAGAAATCAGACTACATTGCAAAAAAATAAGAAAATGTGTATCACAGAGAATAAATAATACATATAAATCAGTGAATAAATGTTGTATATTGTTTGTTGATGTTTCTGTTTTCATATTAACTCACGTGATGCTTGGATAAAGATAGTTACCAATTTTGCTTGTTTATCAGATGCAAAAATGTGTAGATATATCTCTCTCTTTATTTATATATATATCTATATACATATATATAGATATGTATCACTAATATTTATTATTTCCAAAATTGCTTCAAAAAATGTTGACAGAAGCTTGTTTGTGCTCAGTCAACTTTTTGCCTACCCGTCTCATGCTGTTGCATTTCTGTCCTTTGCTTTTGAGGTGACTCAATCTGTTTTCTCAGCATGTTGGTTGCTTGAAAGTGGAAGTGAATATAACATACTTTTACAATAAACGTGTTACTAATGCACTAAAACACTAAACTCTACATTTCCCAATTCTATGCAGTATTTACAGTAGGAGTGCATCAATAATGACACATACTTACAGGACGTCACAGTAGTTGGCATTTTCTTTAAAAAACTATTCACTTTCTCTCTGTCTCATGGATTTTTTAATATACCAAGTCAGAAAGCATTGTGGCTGCAGATTTAATCTTCCAGCATTTTTCAGGCTGGCTTACTTTTACCAAACATTTTTGATATATGCCTCTGGTCTCATGTTTACAATAGACCCATTTTTATGTAGATTTTTATTTAATCTGACTCAATGCATTTTTTAAAATTACTTTTGACAACATGTCAAGATATAACACAGACTATGTTCTACTTAATTTGCACGTGTACATTACTAATTATTGTCCACAATACTGTTTGAGGTTCTGACATATCATGGCTCTAATGAGCCAAAAAAAAAGTTATCTATCAACCAAGAATGAAACAAACAAACAAAAAAAAGGCATTATGTATATCTTAGGTTTTGACTTCTTGTACACACACTCTGCTGGTCGAATGCACAGATTTGATTGTGAGGTCTGATACAGTACTACGTCCGGTTCTTCAGCCAGCTTTGATACCAGCAGGAAAGTGGGACACCATCAGCGGAGTACATCCAGGGTGGGGTCTGATAAGATGCGAAGTTTCCCCAAGGACTCTGTGTCCCACTCTGTCCTCTCGATACGGAACAGAGCTAGCTGGATACTTTTATAGCTCTGGAGGCGAGGGTGGAGAATTTAGCCAAGAAGTAAACTCTCGCACATATCAGAAACTAGTTTAAACAAACATCAGTGGGGGCGGTGACTGTGAGGGGAAGGAATGCACTTCCTGTGTGCACGACTCTGCCCTCTGTGATCTGCGGCTCGGCTGTCGCCGCTTGACTTATGATGCCCCGTTCACTCCCAGTGTACTAGCGACTTCTCCTGCTGTGTCCCTCGAGAAAATTAATCTTTGTTGCTTACCAGAAGTGATAGGATCTAGGAGTCACTGGGACATCATGAGTGTCGTTAATGTTGCATTATCACGATTTGTTGTTCAATATTTTATGCAGTGTTTCAAGATTTTTGGTGACCTTTGTTTGTGACCTTTTATTATCCTCGTCTCAAACTGACCTCAAACGTGTTAAGCTCAAATTATATTTGATAATATTCCTTGTTTAATCTTGAAATTATTATTTTTTTATCAGTGTAATGAAGTATGGTGGAGAAGATATGTTTTGTCTAAATATGCATATGAATATCAAACACACTGAAGTCTAAAAGTTGCTAATGAATTACTCTTTTGGGAAATATAAAGTACAGTACTTGAACTTATCCAGTCTCTGCAACAGATTGCCATTGTAGAAGAATGGTGTCTGCGCGTCCTTCAGTCATCATGTCAACCTTGGACTCCTCTGAATACAAAAATAATCTAGAATCCAATTTAAACTCTGAAGCTGAGTTCTGGTTAGAACCGGATGACGAACAGGTACACGTTTCCAGGCACAGCAGCAAATTGTTACCAGAAAGACAGAAAATGAAAACAATGACTGTGTCAGAGAACCTCAAAGCTTTTAATGAATTTAAGTGATGTTGGATAAAGAAAAGGGGCAGAAAATGCTGAGTGGTATATATTACATCAATTTATTCATTTTGAAGATACTGCACAGAAGTTAATCCTTAGAAAGTCAAAATAATGTTATAGCAACCTGAAGATCTCTCACCTTTCTTGTTGTGAAGTTTAAGGTTTCTATAATAAAGTAAATAAAGTGAAGTAGTATTTGATTTCAATCTTCTATTAAAAACTGAATAAATATCAGTATAACTAAAATGAAATGAGTACAGAGACATTGATATTTTTGTTATTAACAATTTAATCTGCTACTTGAAATGTGATTGATAATTAGGTAATTCTATGTTATCATTAGGAAGAGCATAAATTATGTTTTCTGACAGGCTTCCAAATCCCTTATGTGTTTCACAAGAAGTCATTGCACATTTATTGAAACTTGTGATAACACAGCCTTTTCCTCTAAAGCTTTGGTACATCATATACCATTAAATTATCCCAGCTTTAGAGGTTGATGCATGTTACTTTTGAGCTGAAATGTATATATTCATATACATGTAAAAAAAAAAAAAAAAAAAAAAAAAAAAAAAAAAGGGGAGAGGAAACTTTACATAATGCAGTAGCTGTATTCAGTCAGTTCTTCTATTATTACTCCAGAGGGGGTTTGTTGCTTCGACATGAAAACTTGTACACACAATTTCTCCTTAAGTGTTCATCCACCATTTGTTGCCTATAATAACAAGTTTGAAGCCTAATCAGATACACACATCGTCGACTCTGTCACTCTGTGATCGCTCAACTTGATTGACCCGAAGGTGCCTGGTTCTTTCTTTCTTTCTTTCTTTCTTTCTTTCTTTCTTTCTTTCTTTCTTTCTTTCTTTCTTTTCTTCTTTCTTTCTTTCTTTCTTTCTTTCTTTCTTTCTTTCTTACTTTCTTTCTTTCTTTCTTTCTTTCTTTCTTACTTTCTTTCTTTCTTTCTGCAGCCTGGAGCTGTGAACAGTTAGCAGCTGGTATGTGTGTGTCTGCATTGATCTCATGGCATGAAGCAGGAAAGTGCTCTGACGTGCAGCAGTGGCTTTGTATTTACGGCATTATCTTGTTACAGTTAGTCCTGGACGTTTTCTGGAAACGTGGAAATTGGGTGAAATCTGAAAGGTTTAGGAAAGAAGTACAAAAAGCTGCTAGGGTTTCCACAGGAAAACAGGCTGTCGCTGATCTATGTTAAAAATATTTTCTTTTTAATCCATTTTTTAAAAACCGATGCATTCTTGCGACAAAGGTCAACCTTCCTTGTGGTAGATGCGTTTGAGCAGATTCAAACATTTGTCGTTCTCCCGCATCTGTTAACTTTCTTGAACATGCTTTGCAAATCCAAATCCATGTTGAACAACTTAACCTGTTTTCCCAGTGAGGTTGAGTGGGTATGACACACTGTAAACATAAGATTGGAGGAAGTCATGCATATTACTGGAAGGTAGAGCTTCATTTAGTTTTGAGAGGGTTAGAGAACGCTGGTAATTTATTAATTTAACAAATATGGTAGAAAAAAAAAATTAAAGGATTTAGGAACAAGAAGTTCCCCAATAAAATAGCACTAGTGTTGATTAAAAAATAAATAAAATTAACCACATGTTATGCTGTAAAACATATAATAGTGCTATTTCTGTCCTCCTGCTTCACTAAAACCAGTGAAACACATTAAAATGTTATTGTCTATAATAACAAACCAGGTTTTTACCTGTGTTCTCTTTCTGTGTTACCTACTTGTTTTAGCTCCACTTGCCTTTCTCTTCCTACATCTAACCGGCCCAGGTTCATTTTTCTAATTACTGCACCTGGCCAATGTTAGTCATTGTTTCTGCTGTGTATATTTGTTCTTTCGGGTTTTTTGTTCTCAGATCATTGTTATAATTTTATTTCAGGTTTTTACATATTTTGTTTCCTCTGCTAATTTATACCATAGCAGGGGATGTAGCAGTCCTGCAAGAAACTTTGTTACAGTTAAACAATTTTTTTTGATTTTCATATTATTTTTTCCAAGTGTCTCATCATCTCCCCAACTCCCACTCAATTTTAGCCTCTCTGCATTAGGATCTACACTGCCATGAAAAAGTACTTCTTCAACTACAGATTTATTCAGGGTTTTTTTGTGGCACTTAAATGTTTAAGTTTATCCCACTAATATTATCAGCATTGTAAAACAAACAAAATGCTGTTTTTAAAATAAAAATGTAATCCAACCTATCTGGTCCTGTGTGTGGGAGGTAATTACCCCCCATGCTTAAGAACTTGGTTTTCAGCCCAAGGCAGGAATACAATTCATCAGGTGTTTTTTTTTTATGTACCATAGTAAAAAAAAAAAAATGTAATAGGTTTTCTAAAGATAAACTTTCCCGTTTATGGTCATGCGAAAGTATTTTTTCAAAACACCATAAAAATAAGTGAAACTTTTTTTAGCCTTTCATTTGCACTTTAAATTATACACATTTCAAAACGTTTCATACCTTTATTACCAGGTCTTTGACATCAATATAACTTATTAGTTTGTTAATGTTTTTTCACTATAGGATATTTTATTTTCAGTTTCTTATTGAATTATGAAAACGTTTGGAATCACTACACTTCATCACGCAGTGTTTCCGATAATTGTATGTTCAATTTTTCTTGTTTCTTTACACCTGGCAATAACAAGAAGCAAACAAAACAGCTAAAAGCAGGTAAAATTATATTTTGTTAACTATGGAAAGAAGATACAATTAAATAATAATATGGTGAAACAGATGCAATGTATGCGTTATTTAAAAAAAATCAAGTTAAACATATTAATTTTACATGTTAACTAATTTGTGCAAAAATACCGCGGTACTTAGCAATTGTCTCCCTGAGAGGTTTTGCCCTGGATAATAGGACGTAGGAGGAGCATGATCTTTTAAACACCATTTTGATTAAAAACACATCACTCAAAGCCACAGTCTCACTGTTTCTCCACCAGTAAGCCTTATGGCATGCAGCTGCAGCTGAAACTGAGGCTTTAACCTACATCTGCTGGTTCATTTTAGCCAAATAGTAGCTTTATGTCAGCCTCCCTGTTCAGCACGGGTCATAGTGATCTCACCCTCTTACCCCACACTTGCTCTGCTTTACCAGCTGATTATATCATCAGTCTCATTCATTGTTAGTGTTAAAACACAGAACAAACAGACACTTAGACACACCTGCACACTCTCCAGACACCCTTCTCTAAATCCAGGTCTTCATCGGAAGAGGTATATGAAACGGAAAATCTGCAGTTATCCCTTGGGAGGGAATTTCTTTTTGTGAAACTTTTGCTGCTGTCAGAATGAGCGAGCTGGTGGCTGTGGGTCCTCTCAGACAGGAATTGAGGGAAAACTGTTCAGGGATCCAGGGAGTGACGAGGGAAGATATTATTGCTGAAGAATAAAAGTACTTCATGTGCAGCTCTGTCTGTGTGTACTCTACCAGGGGTTATTTTGAGCTCAGAAGAGGAAAAAGCATGGTGAAATTATTTTTGTGGAGTTCGCCATCGGGTAACATTAAACTCAGTTGTATTAAATGTGTGTGAGATAATGTAATATGTGATCTCTCAGGCATCATTGAGTGGTGATCTATGAAACAACTCACACATTCTTGTGAAATAAATTATGAGTAGAAGCCATACTGGAATAATACCAAGTCTAAAAAATGCAGAGAAAAGTCCAGCTGAATAAGCTTTGCCTCTTTTAGTTTCTGAAAAAAAAGGAAATGTGAAAATCCTTATTTTAACAACGATGGCCACTCTTAAGCCCTGATTGGTTCTTTTCACCCTGATTCTTGTCTTTAAACTAATCTTGGCCTGAAGGGTTAACAAGCGGGCCATATTTGTTGCTGCTCGTAACAGTCGACTGCATAAGGCTCTATTACAGTAAGGTAGTCATTTATTATCAGCAACCATGTGGTTGGGAAGTGGAAAAAGCTGATAGTAAAAAAAAAAAGGTTAGTCTCTTAAAAACATCACACCTGAGTTCTGTATTATTAGGTCTTCATCCTATAACCTATCCGAGCTGATAGTTAAAAAAAAAAGGTTAGTCTCTTAAAAACATCACACCTGAGTTCTGTATTATTAGGTCTTCATCCTATAACCTATCCGAACTGTGAATTGCTTTAATGCAGACAAAAAAGATTACATGATTATATTTTATATTAATGTCATGTTTAAACACAGTTGGAAATTTCAGGTAAGGATCAGATCACAAAGGACTGATGTTAAATCAAGCTCTGAAGATGGGACTTATACTGGAAGTTGGCGTAACACATTAATCCGAGTCCGTTTTCTTTAAACACTGAAATTTTCTCTCCTCCTTTCCTGGAATCCACAAACTAACTTTCCCGAAGTATCTGCTGGTTCAGCCTCACAAACACGAAGCTTGGCCTGAAAAAACTATGACAGATAATATGTCAGGATTAGCTTTCGTACTTTAACACAAAACAGACCTGCGCTGACGTCAGGTTTGTCAAACTACACTTGTGTTTTTGCTGCAACTGGCCTCATCTCAGTGTTTTATTCATTTGAAAATAAACAGCTAGGATTCCGAATATGCATCTAAAGCAAGGTTATTTCACTGGAAGGAATACAACAATATAGAAAACATGCCTCAAAACAAAACGTGCATTTTTCATTCATTCATTTGGACTTTTCAAAAACAAAACACACATTTTACTGAATTTGAAATGTACGTAAAACCAGAACAAAATCAAAGAAACCTTTAGGTTCTAAGATTTGTTTTAACTGTTTTAAAGATTGCTTTGTTTTGTTTGGTTCTGTCTTTTGTAACTCAGGTTTCAATAGTTAGCAGTCAAATTTTGTGATATTTTTGAGTTGGTTGTTGTGACTCAGTAATTCTTATGTTCTCTTTGTGCCAATAATTTGATAAGATACAAACCGGGAGCGGTTTACCACTTTGTTCCTACCTCCATCTATCCATGATGCTCTTTTAAAACTTTCTGTAGAAGATGCCTCAGAGGCACCTCACCTCATTTATGACATGAGGCTCAGTAATTATAATTTTTTTATGACTTTTGTTAGTCTGTTTTTCCCTGACTTTAACCCTCCGCCTTTGCAATACTGAGTGGCAACCTCTGGTGGAGCAGAATGTTTTAATTGTAAATTAATTTTCTCCCAGGAGTTTGTGGTCGCGAGATGAGTGTAATGGATCTTCTTGGTATTGGTTGAGCATCGGGCCATGTGTTGCCTGTGGCAAAGGTTTTTCTCAGATCTGTGCCCCATTGCTCCACGCTGGAACTTGTCGAACCCCGGAGACGGGGATCTGTTTGAAATTATCAAGCCCTCCCTGGAAGGACTAATTCAGGTTTTACCAACTGAAGAATACCTACTTTAACCCATAGTACTGTGGGCTATGTAGTCTTAGGTTGAGACTGGATTTGCAAATAAGTGTGAGAGAAGCGGTCGAACTAAGAGCAGTTCAGTAGTCCTGATGAATAGATAAATATTTTAAAAAAGAGACTGGGAAACCCTCCCACATTTCAGTCTGTGGTGAGCTTTGTTAATGATTGTCAAATGGTCAATTCTTTGCTGTTGGACTTAACACTCCTCCACACTTACTTTCAGGGTGGCAGTTGAGAGTTTGCTTACCTGCAGTGTATTGCTGCTCAGCTATGCAATGTCAACTATGCATTATATGTCTTGCAGCCATATTAGCGTTTGGAGAAACCTGAGAGTCACTGAATCACTAAGTATGAAATACAACATCTTAGGATGTTTTTTTTTCTCTTTAGTTTGGAACAAGTTAAATTTGGAAACATCCAAGTCTCAGATGTAGTCGTAACTGAAAAAAATGTTCCCGTTTAATATCATTTATGACATGAGGCTCAGTAATTAATAACTTTTTTATGACTTTTGTTAGTCATGTAATGTTTTTTCCTGACTTTAACCCTCCGCCTTTGCAATACTGAGTGGCAACCTCTAGTGGAGCAGAATGTTTTAATTGTAAATTAATTTTCTCCCAGGAGTTTGTGGTCGCGAGATGAGTGTAATGGATCTTCTTGGTATTGGTTGAGCATCGGGCCATGTGTTGCCTGTAGCAAAGGTTTTTCTCAGATCTGTGCCCCATTGCTCCATGCTGGAACTTGTCGAACCCCGGAGACGGGGATCTGTTTGAAATTATCAAGCCCTCCCTGGGTAAATGGAAATCAGCCGGGCCAAAGCGAAGCTGCAAGTGCAATGAGTTGAGCGAATTGAGGTAGGCCAACAAAAAAAAAAGTCCCTACTCTCAGTTGTTATTGTAGGCTGTGGATTTAGCTCAGTAATTCTGTTTTAGCCTGTCAGGAAAACATGTTTTAATCTTGGCAATGACTCATGGGACATGAAAGCCACCATGGCAAACGTGTAGCCTGAGTAAACACGGTGCAAAGGGCTAACTGAGTAATTTTTCTCAGCTCGGGAATCTTGCTGCTGATCCTAGTTTTCTGCATGTCCTCTAAGGACAGCTCAATTTCCCTGCAACTAAACCTAATGAGCTTAAATAAAAAAGCAATAACCGCTGTGAACCTTAGTATGCTGGTATGAGGACAACTGTAGAAAATATTCCTCTTAAATAAGGCGAAATCACATACCATGTTTGAACCCTGCTCTTGTTCTTGATCCATACTGATTTAGTGCTTTTGTGTATATGTGTGTGTGTGATTGAACCCACAGTTTATTTTCACTGATTTTGTACACATGGACTGAACATTGCATGGAGGACAGAGAGGAGGGGGGGTCAGCCACTGTCAACAAGCAGCGGATCGTGAGAAAGACGGACAGCTATTTGGGATATTCGTGTTTTACAGCTGTCGACATTAAAACCAAACTGCTGCTTTTACTTATTGCGTCAATGGCTCTTTGGCTTAACTATAACAACATGCCAGGGCCATGACGCACCTTGGTATGGAGGTTGATAAAATAACAAGGATCGGTTCTACTGGAGCTGGTTTTCTTCATTGTGGTTTGAAGTGTAAACTGGTAGGAGAACGCTGTAGTGTAAGGACTTATTTTCTAGAAGCTGATGCAGCTGGAACAAGTTTTTCGGCTTCTGTAAACCCCAGTTGATCAGAAGAGGAGAAAAAACATTAAAGTATTTAACTGAAATGAAAGCCTCATATTACATTATGCATTAGAGGGAAATGATTATTAAGTAAGAATTTAAACACAGTATAAGATAGTATTGTTTATGGGGCTGATTTCCAGGAAAATTGTAATTATGAAATTATTCTGAGGAAATTTTGTGTGTTTGACCTTTTGCTAAAGTTAGCAATTACTGTAGGTGTCAGTGTTTAGAACAGTCTGACCAATAAATTCTACAAAGCCCCTATAAAATAAAGTGTGTGATTTAGACCATGTTCTGCTCACTTTTGGGAGATTAAAGTTTAAAAATGTTTTTGCACATCTGATAAGTATTAAATCTGTAGCATTAGAGCATGCAGATATCAATGTTGCCCCCGATCTATTGTAGTGTGTATTAACTTATTTCTTTTTAAAGTTTTAACTTGTTTTTTAAAAATAATGTCAAACAAATTTTTTTTTTAATATTAGATAGAAATACTCTCAATTTCCCCCCCAAAAAAGCCAGCTGTTTATAGATTAAGCCTTTTTCAATGAAATTCTCTGATTGGTTGTGTAGATAAACCTGTTTAAGACTCTGCTGATGGCTGAAGTTGTAACGCCGCATTGTGTCTTTGCTTTTGTCTCCTACCATCAGTACCTTGTCCAGCTGCATGCATGCCGTGGTAGCGCTATTATACCCCTTCTCCTGGCAACACACCTTCATCCCTGTTCTACCGGCGTCCATGTTGGACATCGTGTGCTGTCCCACCCCTTTCCTGGTGGGACTGCTGTCCAGCTCATTGCCTAAACTTAAAGAGCTGCCTGTAGAAGAAGTGAGTAAAATTTTTAAAATTTGTCCTGTCTGTCTTCTTGTATTTTATGTAATGGAAAGGTTTTAAACTTAGTATTGAAACATTCTTTATTGTCATGTTCTTTATTGTTTTAGTCTGCTGTCTTTCTTTCTGGTCGAAATCTGTTTTTGGGTATATTGGACCATCTTGGCAGATAGATTACCACAGGCTCTTCCCATGCCTGTTTGACCTCCTGCCTTTAGTATTTTCTTTTTCACTTACAAGAAAATACATGTGATGTCTTGACAAACATATAAATTGTTAAAGCCCTAATGTCTGGCCCCTTTGTTGAGATTTATTTAGATATATTTATGTTTTGATTAATCATTTAATTTACTTGAAAGATTGTTTTCAATTAACTGTTTATATTTTAAATGACACAAAATAAAAAATAAAAGTCTTCATGTCATTGGCAAAATATGAGGAACATTTTTTTATGATTTAATTTGACAAACCAAAATGATGAACTGTTTGTCCCACTAATTGGGAAAATAGCAGATGAAATGGTGCGTAAAGGGCCAACAGCAACTTTGAGCATTTGGATGAAATTCCTCTTTAAAAAGCCCATCTCTGCTGTGAACCCTGAAATTACTAAACCATAACTTCATATTTGGTGCAAAACTAGTAGACACAGCCACAGATATGCAGTAGGAGACACTGAGTGGTGTTGGGGACTGGAGCCAGTAAAGTGCTGGTGTGTCTAGATTAGGAAGCCCTCCTTTAGTTTCTGGTTTCAGCTCCAGTAAATATTTTGAGAGAAAAAAGGCAGAGGCCCAGTTTAAGATAAGCCTAAAGTTTACATCTGTTATTTTTTCTGAAAAGAAAACGTATTCTCAGTTTCTGTTGTTGACTGAACCATGAAAAGATAAATTGGGTTTTTCCATTTCTTATCTGATTGCTCCTTTTATGGAAATTATACATCGAGAGAATGCAGTCAACTCTTGCTTTCCAATTTGAAGAATAATTTGCTTTTCATTCTCTCATTCAGGCTTTAATGGTTGACCTGGGAACTGATCGCTTCATCCGCCAGGTTAGTACAAACAAATCTCAACACACACATGTCCCACAGTGTGTGATACCTTGCAAAAACAGGAAAAGTTATTTTAGATATAAAAGTTGAAAATGACTGCATTTGTATGTACTCAGTCCCCTGTACTCTGTTACCCCCAAATGCAATCTAATGTTCCAGTAGTGACGTAATTGGTGAAAAAAATGAGGCAACCCCTGTGAAATGCTCTAATGAACAAAGAGTCAAATGAAGAAAGTAGACTTTTTTTGTTTTATTCAAAAATAGATTGTGGGTCAGTGATCATTCTTTTAGGACAAAGTACAAAAATAAAAGGTTTTTGTTAAAAGAAAGCATTAAGGAGTTAATTTATTGCTTGCCACGAGTCGACTAGCAGATATAGCAGCCATGTGGAGGAAGACGAGGCTAAAAATAGCTACAGATTTAACTCTATTAGTTCCTTGAAAAGCTTAAATACCTCTTGTTGGTTTTTGTCATTTTCAATAATGTTTATTACACAAAAATATTCATTTGAAACCAGACATTTCATAGCTATACTTTGCTCCTCATATTAAACAGACAATCAGAGTCCAGAGCTGAATATTTACTTTTTGTTGTCTTTTTTTAAACATGCGGTTCACAGTCAAACCAGGCATTTAAAAGTTCTTTTCCAATCATTTCTGTTTATCTCTGCTGACTTCAACTGTTTATAGATGGATGATGAAGCCTCGCTGTTGCCACGAAAACTTCAAGCAGCGCTGGAGCAGGCACTCGAGCAAAGGAATGAGATCATCAACCAGGACTCTGACAGCGAATCGGATGATGGTGAGTAAATGAAAGATTATCCGTCTGCTAACAGAGGCGGATGTTCTCCTGGTTAATTGGAGCAACAGGCTGTTCAGCGCTCAGTTTGAGTGTCTGGCAACCGCGCTGCTTTGATGACATCCTCTGTTCAGACTACTCATACTGTGGGTCACAGAGGACGTAGAGATGAGATCTTGGAGTTAAAGGGTGGTGAAGTGTGCAGTAGGAGCTGCCAAGTTGGGATCATGACACACATTAATGATGAAACTTGTCTTAAGTTTTCTGGTCCTGGCAAAATCCCGAAAAAATACTTTTTTTCATTTTTATTTAGTTGTTAAAGCTTTGAAGTCATAGATCCCCCAGTTTATAATTTACATAGCGGAATATGGACATCAACAGAAATCAACTCTGTTGATGTCCTGAGGGAGACTGAGGGGCCGGGTGTGCGCTCTTCAATCAACGCGGCCGAGGCCAGCGAGGTAGTCAAAAAGCTCCTCGGTGGCAGGGTCCCGGGGGTGGATGAGATCCGCCCCGGAGTCCCTCATGGCTCTGGATGCTGTGGGGCTGTCTTGGCTGACACGCCTATGCAGCATCGCATGGACATCGGGGGTGGTGCCCTTGGACTGGCAGACTGGGATGGTGGTTCCCCTCTTTAAGAAGGGGGACCGGAGGATGTGTTCCAACTATAGGAGCATCAAGTGTAAAACCACCAGACTGAGAATTCTACTTCAGCTTCATTCCTGAAGCTGTGAGACTCTCAAACACACGCAAGGACAATAACAAATGAAAAACACTTTTGCATTTACCCGGCACTGTTCACTTTAATATCACACTTTAAAATGTCACTTTAAAATGTCAATTAATATGTCACTTGCAATCCGAATTTTCATTGCTGCTATGTCTGAAGTCCCATATTGTAGATTCTGTGTCCATATTGTAGATTCTGTGTAGTTAAATCCTATTTCTCGTATAGTTCTTTATATTTACTCCTTTTGATGCTGAGTAGTAGCAGCTTTCCTTGAAGTTTCTTCCAGATAGCAGAAGCTCTGCTTGCTTTAAAACCTGAAAGATACTTTCGCTGAAAGGACTAATTTAGATTTTACCCACTGAAGAATACCTACCTTAACCCATAGTACTGTGGGCTATGTAGTCTTGGGTTGAGACTGGATTTGCAAATAAAGTGTGAGAGAAGCGGTCGAACTAAGAGCAGTTCAGTAGTCCTGATGAATAGATAAATATTTAAATACAGAGACTGGGAAACCCTCCTACGTTTCAGTCTGTGGTGAGCTTTGTTAATGATTGTCAGATGGTCAATTCTTTGCTGTTGGACTTAACACTCCTCCACACTTACTTGCACTTGCACTCCGAATTTTCATCGCTGCTATGTCAGAAGTCCCATATTGTAGATTCTGTGTCCATATTGTAGATTCTGTGTAGTTAAATCCTATTTCTCGTATAGTTCTTTATATTTTATTATACTGTTTGCACTCCGAATTTTCATTGCTGCTATGTCCGAAGTCCCATACTGTAGATTCTGTGTTCAATCCTATTCTCACAGAGGTCTTATAATTTATTAAAGTATTTAAAATTGCTATCAGGGTGTAAACTGGACCGGGGGATTAGAATTTCGTCCCACCTCATGTACCACATGTGATGTGATGACAAATAAAATTCCTTGATTCCTTGATTCCTGGCTCTCCCTTAGAGATAGGGTGAGAAGCTTGGTCATCCGGTAGGGGCTCAAAGTAGAGCTGCTGCTCCTCCGCATCAAGAGGAGCCAGCTGAGGTGGCTTGTGAGGTATTCTGCGCATGTCCCACTGGGAGGATACCCCGGGGTAGACCCAGGATGCGCTGGAGGGACTATGTGTCCCGGCTCCCATGGGAGCGCTTCGGAATCCTCCTGGAGGAGCTGGTGGCCGTGGCCGGGGAGACGGAAGTCTGGGTTTCCCTGGTCGGGCTGCTGCCCCCGTGACCCGACTTCGGATATGCGGCAAGAAAAGGAAGTGAGCCACATTGAAACAATGTGGCTCACTTGTATTTAGATACTCTTGATAGTGCAGAAAATGCAGCTGGGGAGCATTACAAATTCTGTCTTTTTGGGATGTTTTTATTGTATATTTTCCCAAAAAAGATTTTTCTACATTTGTTTAAAGACCAATCTACTTTTAAGTGCCATGTTTAGCCATGAAACTGGAAGGATTTCCATATTTACTCATGGAGGAAGATTTAAGAAAAAATTCAAATAAAGCATTTTTAACCTAAAATCTAATTAACACCACCACTTAGTTAAAGAACAATTTTGTTATATAAACTTGGTTTATTATGCTACAGAAAAATGAAAACAAATCTGGTGCATCTGGCTTGGCAGAGGATCACATTTCCTACTTAAGCTGTTGTTATAATATTTTATAGAAAGTCAGGACCTGTCACGGTGATGATAAGTGTTTCACAACTTCACATGCTTCGGGTTGCTTTTTCTGTATGGTTATGTAACATCTGATGCATGTCAGTCACAGTCAGTTAAACTTTTTCTTCAACTCAAAGACACTTCCTGCTTACATAACTAATGATACAGTCTTAAAGGAGAAAAAAAAGATCAAGCTGTAACCCTTTTAAAGCAGATTTCCTACGTTAAAAATAATTGGTATTACATTAAGGTTTAATGGCTTCAAGTAACGGTTTTAAATTTGTTAAAAGTGTTTGGGACTTTAGCTCTAGTCCATTCAGGCTCTTTTGGTCTTCAGATCTTTACTTTTCATGTGCTTCATATAGTCAAGCAAAAATATTTACCATATTTCTTTACCATGTCTGTAGAGTACAACTCATTGAACAGCCTGGTGTCTGAGGCCTTCATCCGCTTCTTCCTGGAGACGATGGGCCATTACTCGCTGTTCATCACTCAGAACGAGCGTAGTGAGCGCGTTTTCCAAAGAGAGGCTTTTCGCAAGTCTGTTGCCTCCAAGAGCATCCGTCGCTTCCTGGGAGTCTTCATGGAGTCTCAGATGTTTGCGGGGTTCATTCATGACCGGGAGCTGAGAAAAACCCGGGCTAAAGGTGGGCTTCTGTTCAGTTTTCTCTCTTGGACTAACTGGGCCGCAGAAATGTGTGTTCTAATACTGCCCTCTGGTGGAGGAAAGTCTTTGTCATGTCTCACCGCCTTACTAAATTCATCCATGCAAATAAAAATGTTGTAAATTCCAGGAACGCGTTGATGTGCCGTAACTACTTTTCTTTAAATCTCTGTGTTTCTGATGACAGGGCTCTTCGAGCAGAGAGTGGATCAGTATCTGGAAGAGTTGCCAGACACAGAGCAGAGTGGAGTAAACAAGTTCCTGAAAGGCCTCGGTGGGTTTCGCATCAGATATTCAAGAAGAACCGACTCTCAGATTTCAGGAACCTTAAAGAAGCTGAAGATATTACAGTTAGCCAAATAATACACTGACTGGCCTTAAGAGATAGATAAATAAATATCACAACATGTTATGGTGTAAGTAAAGCAGGATTGTGTCAACGGACCATAGACTGTTTATCAGACACCAACAAAATTTGTTTAAGGATTAGTATGCTGCAAAGCATGCTGGGTAAGCATCGTGGCTCTTTTATCAAGTAAAAAAAAAAAAAAGGAGAACGTTTCTTCAAACAACCTAGTCTTTTTGCCTTACTTTATATTGATAGATTACTAGTGTGATACTTTAATGTTTTGATTTGGAATATAATATACGGTTTTGTGAAGCCATTTGCAACAGGTTTGTACAAAGATTAATAATGAAGACATCTAACACGACCCTGTTGGTTCAATACGTACATGCACTGAGCAAATAAAACATTTTTTGTACCTGGACACTTGTTTTTGGGTACAACTAACTGCATAATACGATGTTCAGGATGAAAACTTTAAAAAGCGACACCAAACCAAAACAGAGAGGTCTTTTAGCTATCACTAAACTGAATTTGGGAGTATTGATGTTTTTCATGCAGCCTGAATGGAGAAATAAAGGTGGATCAAACTAAAACCTTATGTCAGCATTAAAACGTACTTTAACAGCAATAAAGTATAAAGCTGGATCTGCACCTAGTTTTTTGAAAACTTTTAGTTTGGACCTAAAATAACCATATTTAAAATGTACAGACAAAGCTAAGCAGATATTCTTCTTTTGATATTCTGTATGCAAAATGCGTTAATAATTAGTTTTATCCTTTTTTTTGTGTGGTCCCCCCCCCCAGGAAATAAAATGAAGTTTCTCCACAAAAAGAACTGAAGACCAACACGTCTCTGCTTCAAGAGGAATCTCAGATGTTTTGTATTTTTTTTAAATTTTATTAAAAAAGTAAAAATATGTACATAATGTTTCACTGTAAGCTGTGATACTCTTCAGCGTATGTTTATAGTTCCTATATGAGACAGCGATGGCAGGATGGTACACAGCGACTGAGTCGTAGAGTAAACCACTGAGATCCGGGTGTGAATGTGAGGAGTGTTATCAGAGTGAGTGTGTGTTAACGATATGGATCTGGATGTACATTTCACGCGTCGTTATTTTGTCCTCTGTTTAAGGAGTGTATTCGAAAAAATGTACATGCATCAGAATAATGAAGACAAATTATTTTAACAGCCTTGTGCATCTGTTATTAAATATAGTCATCAAAGTGTTTTAAATATGACTATGTCACGAGTATTTCGTTTTTCTTTGCTTTTCTATCATTCCCTTTTTGAAAATAAAATAAGAGACATCTTAACGTCACCATTGCTTAAAGCTTTGCATCAGGAGGAGCTTGAGGGATCCGGAAAAAGCACAACGCTCTAACACCAGGAACCACATACAGCCGCTAACCTGATTACGTCTCTGCACATCACTCCGGCTACGGTCAGGGCCGTGCTGTTATTAGTTCTCCTGACTGAGAGGCTCTCTGTGGGTGCCAGGTGCTATGTTACTGCCCCTCATTCTGCCTCCTCCACCGGTGAGGAGTGATCGAATGTTTCATGTTTAGCATGAGAACCACAAAAGGCAGAAGAACCACAAAGGCCACGTTTAAATAAAGAAAAAAGTATGCAACATTAGAACTGTTTTTCCTCCCCATGAAGTATTTCCGTGGTGTTGCTCAGGATTGTTGGTGCATTATTCTGAATTATCTGCAGTGAATTTTTTTAATTAACATCAGTGAAGATACTGTTTCAAAGACCTGACCCACTTAATTCCTCTGCATTATTTCTTAATATTTCTAAATAAAAAGTAGTTGTCGAGTCTTAAAACAGGAGGTATGTATCCATCCATCCATTTTCCATCCCTTGTGGGGATCTTGTGGGTTTGCAAGGGTCTGCTGGTGCCTTTCTCCAGTGGAGATCGGGCAAGAGGAGAGGAAGACGTCAGAGAAAGACGGGAAAAACACACACACCTAAGGACAATTTAGAGGATCCAATCAGCCTAACAGTCATGTTTTCAGACTGTTGAAGGAAGCCGGAGTACCCAGAGAGAACCCACGCGTGCACAGGGAGAACATGCAAACTCCCAGCAGAACAGACCCCCCAGTTGGAATTGAACCCAGAGCCTATAGTATCTATTGATTTAATCAAATTAATTCAAACTCTGTCGCTTCTCCTGGTAAATGTGCCCATCATAAAGAAATATCAACATTGTAATCTGTCTTAAGTTAATAATGAAAGAAAGAAAAAAACTGACCCTCTTTATTGTTTAATTGAACCATCTATGTTTGCTGCAGCTAAACTGCTCGGCGCTTAATTATCCATTCACGTTGAATTATCATCTTCCTGCAGATTATCACATTTGGTATTAAATACTGGGAATGCGATGCACTTCTGTCTGTTTCGTTATAATGAACTACGTTTACATCCGGACCGGTTGTAAAACGTTTGCACTTTCACCCCATCTCCCTGTTATTATAAACAACATCTGCATGTTGTTGTTTCCACGAGGAGCCACGCAAAGTTAAAACCTTCGCTTTGAGAAACGTCAGGAAGTATTGCAGGGAGAAAATCTCACGATTAACTGCGAGACTTTGAATCTCCCAAATTTTTTGTCCGGACCAAAGAGCGACATCCATCCTGTGTGGGATGAGAGGAGGAAGAAGATGAGGAGAGGGTGCTCCGGTCAAGGTAAAAACTAAACCTCTGATTTATTAACACTTTTAGTTTACAGGAAACAAAGCGATCGTTTTTGTGTCAGGCCTAAAACATCCCACCTGCTGACAGCTTTGGACGCGCAAGATTCAGGCGTGTTTTTTTAAATTTTTATTTTTATTTTTTTGCTGGGCTGGTGGGGATGCGCAAACGCGGAAAAACCTGTGCGCTGTTTTTTTTTTTTTTGCGTTTTAGGGAAGCGATCCTGATGCCACGACAGGGGCGGCATCTCCTGCGCACTTTCTAAAAAATAAAATCACGGCCGGGGATGGGAGGCTGCGAATGGTGAGGATGCGAGGGGTGGGAAAAAACCCCAAAAAAACAGGCACTCTGTCGTCTGCGTTCCTGTCAGGCTGCTTGGTTTTCATCCAGGACGCTGAAATGAAGCGGCGTCAGGGGACAGGTTTCCTGATGTGCTGTTTAGACAGAAGCGACATGACAGGGAGCCTGGAATCCCCAAAGCTTTTGCAGAGGGGGAAACATCTGACAGAGCGGGTTGTGCATAGCTAAAGCTGATTTTTTGTTTTTTATCTTGTCTGAGCATTAAATATGCAAACTGGAGGGTTAATACATAATTATTTTTATTATTATAATTCTTTGTGTGTGTATATATATATATATATATATATATATATATATATATATATATATATATATATATATATATATATATATATATGTAATTTCTTTTTCTCTGTTTTACTAAACCAAAGATCTCTTCAGAGAGTGTTGTATGAAAAATGCTTGAATGGGATTCTTCTGTGTGCCTTAATTGAAACCAGATGCAATAGGATTTAAGGGATAAAAATAAACTACTTCTATATTACAGATGTAAACAACATCTGAGATTGTTTTACTCTATTTTTTAGAAGCAATGAAATACCTATTATTAAAATCCATGCTTGAGTCTTCCTAGTTCCCAATTGTCTTGAGGATCATCAACAGAGTCTCTTCAGTGCAACACAAATTTGCCAAATGTTTAAGCCTATGTCAAATTTACCTGTGCATCTATTACAGTCACTTAAAACACCAATTATTAAACCTTTTTTTTTTTGCCTATTGGTGTGCATATGGATGCAAGATTTGTACAGACCTGACTGGTGGCTGGGGGCAACAGGTTGGGCTTGGGGAGCTTGACACCAAAGAAAATTGAACTATATGCAGCATCACCAGCAAGACCAACTTCTAGCCAAAAACATGAGTTTTTAAAACAGAACTTGGTGAGGTCTGGTCCAAAAGCACTCTGGATGGATTATTGAGGCTTAGAGATTCACTGTTCAAGCATACTAATTCTGATTTTTATGTATATTGTTTTCTCTAAAGAGTGTGACAGCTTAATGCATTAAAGGATTTTTAGTAAACACATAAAAGTACATGAGTTTATAGACTGGAAGTGGTCAAGAATTATAATATAATTATAATTTTTGAATTGGATTTAAATTCTTTTTTATATTTTAACCTGATAATAAGAAGTTTTAATGAAAGTTTTTGGCCTGTTCCGATGTTTTGATGATTGATCTTTGCATTTCTATTGAATGTAAAATTATTTTGTTGCCAAACAAAAATTGTAATGAATGGTGACAGTATTTCTACTTTTTTTAAATTTATTTCTAACAACCCAATTGTTTTTTGCACGAAATTGTTGCTTCCTCTTTTCTTATAACTCGCTTTCCCTGAAACAAAACATGCTGTTTAAGGGGAGAAAAACAAAGTATTAAAACTGCACTGGAGGTAATCCTGGATCTGCAGGACGTTATCGCCTCGGTGTTAATATATGTCACTATGAAGTAGCTTGCGAGGGACTTGTGCTCAGGTTTCTATTATTGTGCCGTCTCTGGAGATGGTGCGCGTGTATCTGGTGCCTGCTTGGCAGATCACAAAGCGGACAGGGCAGTTTCAGCATGAAAGACAAGTGCTGTAAAGGTGCGTGGACTGGTTAGACATACTGCACAGTGGATCGGGGTGAGCTTCCACTGGCTAATTGTGTTTAAAATTGGGTCTTCTGGTGCACGGTGTGGAATGGGATTTCTCCGAGCTCCCCTCTGAAACATCCAAGGATGAGAAAGTTGTCAGATTTGTAGGTCAGGGTGCTGAGAGTTGTTGTTAGGCAGACTCACTCTTAACGTCCTTCTGGCTTAATTTTGATGTTGACTGTTAAGTGTTAAGCCAACCTGGGCTTTTTCTGCTTTTAAAGTGTGTTCTGTTCATTTAACGTACTGGGCGATGCTAAATCCTAATTTATTTTACTATGTTAGAGGGAGCTGCATGAGTGTATCCTATAGTCCCATCTGGAGCTTATCCAAGGCTTCAGTATTCTGTATTAGAGTGATGTTCCTCTGGGATGCGTCCTCTGCTCATCCTGATGAAGCTAGAGAGGGCCTCATCTCTCCCAATCTCAACCGGCGCAGCTCACTGCTAACAGCTAACGTCACCTCCTAAAAGAACCTGTAATGTGTTAAAAATTTGCCCTCCTTCCTCATTGTAGGTCATTTCGTCCTTCTCCTTCCCCTATTTTGGAAATGGCTTCCGGGTATATTATGTCCTACAAAAAATAATTATATTATCTCCCTAATTCCCAATTATTATGCACAGGCTTATTTAAGAAAAAGGATTAGATTTTCCCCCCTGTCTTTTTTGGCATCATCAGAACCAGCCAAGAGCAGAGGAATGAATCTGAACTTGACACTCGTCTACTCCTCTGCAAAGCGGGGTCCTACACTTGGATGAACCGAGGGAGGAAAGAGAGCTGCGAGGCTGTCATGTAAGCTGTCTCCTCTGGGGGCCATATCTCGGTTCGAGCTGCTTCCTGCCTCAGGTAGAAGCCTCAGCGTTTCTGCTGCCGTAGCTTCAGGGTTGCTCTTTATCTCTCTCTCTCTCTCTCTCTCTCTCTCCTTTCTGCTCCCTCCAGCTGAGCAGGCAAAACATCCTCAGCTTCAAGTACCAAAATGGAGAAGGTAAGCGATGTCTCTCCGGCGTATTTTCCTTTAAGTATTGAACTTTTTTTGTTCTTCTCTGACGCAGCAGAAGATTGTTTCAGTTTGTGCAGCAGTTTCCAAATTTGCACCAGAGGGGCTTTTTTGTGTGTGTATGAGGTCGATGCATTGACATAGTTTGCTTTGCTGACTTCTTACCTCAGAATTCATGTTGGATGTTGGACAAAATCCTGTCATCAGTTTGGTTGAGATTAGATTCTGTCTAAATGTGATTTTTTCCCCGACTCTTAAACTGCCTTTGTCTATGCCTACTTTGAAAGATAAGATTTGAAGTGAAAAAGCCAAAGAGACTAAAAATAGACACAAATTAATTCCTCTTTTTTAGTATAATTTTGCAAAGGTTATGTTAAAAGGTGTCAGATAGAAAATGAACTGTTTTTGTAAGGGTTTATTTTTTTTGCTTATTCACAAATAATCCATTTCAATTTGAGTTCCGGTTCGCCCGATATAAGGCGCCAACGCTGGTATATTTTTTGATGTTTGCAGTCGTTTTTTTCTTATCACCTAGTCTTATGTTTCTGAATGTGTTTATTTTAAACTGCAGTAGTTTTTTTTTTCTCTTTCTATCAGATCTGCTCAGGGTGCACAGAGCTAACTCTTGCACAGAGTCTGTGTACGATGTGCAACAAGTGGCTGTGCTACCGTTGCACCGATGTGCACCAGCACCAGAGAGCATCCTCCCTGTACACAGATTTGTTTCAGCAGCAGCAAAGGCCCACGGCCTCACAGTGTCCTGACCTGCACCAGAGAAATACCAGCGTACTGCCTCCTCCTGGCCA
>JAVLVB010000047.1:375044-410664 GCA_032876305.1 Orestias chungarensis
TTAGAGCCTCCCTATTTAAAGCTCGTCAAGCGTGCCCCAGTGTGGCGCTTTGGTGCCAGTTTCATTTGCAGGTCGACATCTAATCACAACGAGGGCCGTCCTCTGCTTCTTAATTTGCGACAAGAGAGCATCTCTGTTTGGTTCGTTTATTTATGAGAAGAGCCGTGTGAATGCGCCGAGAGACAGGATGTGGTCAGTCAGATCAGGCTGATGCACCCGAGGTGATGCTCAGCTCTTTGCCACAGAGATCTGTGATATGCAGACTCAGAGAAGAGCAGGACGGGAAAGGGGGGGGGGTTAAATGAGGTGAGCTGGCCAGCAGAGAGCAGCAGGGCTGTGTTTTCTCTCTGCCTTTGAGTTATTGTTAGACTCCGGTTCTGCTGGCCAAACTTTTATTCACTCTCATTTACGCGTCTGTTTGATGTATTCTGGCATATTTCGCGTTTGATGGCACTTCAAAATCCTTGCACTTACACATTGTTTATATACCTTCTTTGTCGCTCAACACAAGACCCAGTTTAACCTCAACTTCCTTTAGTTTCAACCCATTTACCACACCAGTATTACTGTTTCTGTATCATAGTGCACATGCAGCCCAGCTTTAACATAAGCATTATCATGTTGAAGTAACCTTTATAACAAACAAAGGTTCAAACTGTAGCACAGTGTAGCAGTTTTATTAAATTGTCCATGTAGAAATAGGTTTGACTTGATAAATGTTGGATTTTTTTGATAATTCTTAGACAAATATTCTTTTCAATATGACCAAAGAGCAGCTAATGACCAACTGTCCAACAACACATTGTTTTATTTCATGTGTTTTCAAATTTATTATTATTCTTTTTGTTTTGAAATAATAATTGTATTATTAAATTGGCAATCTGGCTTACCATGTATTAACTAATTAACTACATATTTTTGGGTTTAGTTTACCTACCCACATCTGTGTCTGATTTCAAAAAAGGATTCATCGTAGTAGAAGTTGTTTGACAACATAATACATGCAAGTAGGAGAAGTACAGCCATTAATCTCAAACATGAAGTCATAAAACATTTGGGAACAGTTCCAGAAATGAACCATGAGCTCTTTTCTCTTGCAGAAAATCCTCAAAGTGGATGTCTGTATTAGTTTCTGGCTTAAACTAAAGCATCCTTGGGTTACACAGCAGGAAAAACTATCTAAAGTGCTTAAGCAAATCCAGCTGGGACAGGCACAAAAAGTGTTTTGGTGACACCTGGAAAAAGTCTGAGTTTAGATCTAATTGACATAAAGTTTCCTAATCTTAAACAAGCAGTAAAAGCTCACAAGCATCCAATCTGACTGAATTAAAGTAATTATACAAGTATTATTTTTTTCACAGTAGTGTTGAGAATCAATACCAATTGTCTTAAAACTTAATGGGAGTTGTTGCAGCACGGCCCTGCTTCACATTTAGGGAGCAATGCATTTTATCGAACAGGGTCAAGCTGGGTAGATGTGTTCTTAAAATAAGTGTGTTCTTAATAAAACAATCAAATGAATTCAGTTTATTCTATTTACCATATTATCTTTGTCTCATATAGTGTGTGTTTGATGCCTGAAACTGAGGTATCTAAAAGGTTGCCTGGTTCTTGGAATAATGTTGTGTGGCCCACAACCTTAGTTAGAATTCCACCGGCAGAGGACGTTGACGCAGATGAAAACATTTTTATAAAAGAGCCGCGGATAAAATTTAAAGATCTCATTTAGGCTTTAGTTTACATAAAAAAATAGTTTGGGTTCCAGCAACAATGCAGGAAGTGTGAGATTCCAGTGTGCCCTTACTTAGGGATTTCTATTAGTGCCTTTTAGCAATTTGAAGTATGTCTTAAAAATCTAAGAGCCGTTTATGAAATTCAGGATCACATGAAGATTTTTAGAACAGAGACAAAAGTAATTTAAAACAAAGTAGGAATAAAGTAGGAATTGAGTGTTTGACAGTAAATGTTTTGGTTATAATTAAAAGTATATTAGCATATAACAGCTAATATTGCACCAATGGTTTGATATGATTTCCACTTTACATCACCAGCATCCATTATTAACCAAATTATTTATTGTTTGATTTTTCATTCCTAATCTGTAAATCTGTTTAAGTGTAATTTATATTTGCATTCAAAAACTGAAACAAATCAAACGTCCATTGCTCTTTGATTCCTTTGACAGCATGATTGCGTTTTACGTTTCTTCTTTCGTAGAGACATATTTAAGCTTTGATGCTTTTATTACCTCTTTTCCTCTCATGATTCAAGACACATTGTCTTGTTTTTGACAGTTTAGCAAACAAAGAAATGTACAACTTCTTATTTCCTACAATGATTGTACGACACAACTTAAAAGATAAGAATTAGGTGATATCTATGTTGGTCTTCAGCTGCTGTTAATCAACCAGAACTGTGATGATGAGAATGGCGGGGTGCTTTTGACATCTTCATCAATAAGTGAACTTCTGTCTTTATAGTGAGTCGTTTTCTGCTGTCAGCGCTTCTGTCAGTAGGAATGCATTACACAACTTAATTCATCAACCTTTTTTTCCCGTCCAGTTTAATATTTTGCTATTAGCACTGTAAGCAAAAGTATCTGTTTAAGTGTAATTTATTAAGTATATATATATTTTTTATTATTTACAAAAAAAAAATTTGTAGATATTTCTTTAGGCTTAGAGTAAATTTGTATGAACGTTTGCACTTTGAAGACCTCTAAGTCGAAAGCACCTTGTTACTGCGGATGATTGTCTCGTTGGAATGAATTTTTAAGCAGCTTTTACAACGATGTAGCGTGCTGTGCTGCTCTGTCTCTTGCTGTGTTGTTCTTGTTGACTGTTTCTGATTCTCTGTCGCCTCTGTCCTCTCCCTCGGTGTGCATTTCAGGCCCCGGGTCGCATCCTTGCTCCCGTCTAATGTGCCAAACTCACCGACAGGAGCCCTTGGAACTTTTTTGTGAGTCATGTGACCTTTTGTGCTGCAGCAGCTGTCACCTGTCCTCCCACAAAAACCACAGGTCAGTCCTCAGCCGTGTAGCACAAGGGCGCTGCAGAGCGGGGGGGCTAACCGCAGGTTAAACACTTCCTCTGAGCTGAAACACTCTTTAACTGCTCTGTCATTTTTATCTCACGCATCTGCATACACTACCCTTGGCCGCTCGGGCGTTCATTATCTATTCATACTTGTTTGTTTTCTGTGACACTAGCGTGCAGTTGCTTACTCCAAGGTCACATGCATAATGTAGCGTCCGTCGGGAGAAAACTCATGAAATTCTGGCTTTATTTTGGCCCTTCTGAAGAATAAATTTGTGAGCATTCTGTGTGTTGTGTGCTCTGTGCATGTGATCAGGGTGGTGCAGATTGGCAAGGCCCTGCAGGATCAGCAGTGGCTTTTTGAAAACCTGATGATGCAAGTGGAAGAGAGGCGGTCATCTGTGGAAAACAGTGCAAAGCAAATAGAGGACAGGTTGGACTCTAGAGTTTTATTTGCCATGTATATTAGTGTTACTATTGATGAATTACAATCGGAAATGGGATCTTCTTGTGCTTTCTTAAAACTAATGAAACCCTGCTTTCATTCTCTGTGCAGACTTCATGGAGTGAAGATCGCACACAGGAAAGCAGAGAACCAGATTAAAATGGCAAAGATGATTATGATGAACGAGCTTAACAAACGAGCCAACCTATTAATAGAGCAAGTGGAGGTAATTACTTTCTCTTTCTTTCCTTCTTATCGTTCTGTTAGTGTTCATGGAGAGAATTCACAACAGCTTTGATTTAATCAGGCCCAAAACGTAGCCAACAAAAACACAATATACTCTGGAGTTGTTCCCAAAAACCATCATCTTGGGCAGCTAGGTTTACCAGCGTCTGTTGATGAAAGACTAAAGCTGTCTTTTGCTAAATACTCACGACTTTGTGCGTGTCTTGCAGAAGATTTCAGAGGAATTTCAGCAACGTCTGGAGGACCAGCTGCAGGGGGCAATAGAGATCTGTGGCCAGCTGGACCACATTCAGAAGTTCATCACCTGGGCCACAACCCATCACTGCAGAGGCCCGGTGCTCTTCAGCAGGGCTCTGGTGAGGCAGCCAGCAGATGTCCCTCTCACACAAACACATGGGGAATGTAAATGCATTCCTTTTGAAAGCAAAACAACAAGAAGGAACGAAAAAAATGAATTATGCTTGCAAGCGTCCTTGTGCTTGTGACATGCAGCACATCCTGTGGGAGCATCTCTATTATCCAGTGTCCTTTAGGTGTATGAAAGTTTGTGTGACCATAAACTGAAGGAAACTGCTGAAATGGCACTATGGGTTGAGCTTGAGACGAAAAATATCATGTTTTATGAGAGATAATTCTGGCATTTCATAATAATGAACCAGAAACGATATTATGGCATGGTATACATCACAATAACATAGCTTATTCATCACTGTGTATGATGAATCTGTACAATATATTAGTTTTGAATTAAATTGCTGAAATATATCAATTTAAAATCATATTCTAACTAACTGAGAACTGTCTGTATGTGTAGAGGTTTGCGCGATTATAAAGCTTTTTTGCGTTTGTCCTTGAGATTTCCCTTCAGATGCAGCGGCTGCTGGAGTCGTCTCTCCACGCAGATACCTGGAGTCCTGTCAAGATCAAATTTAACTGGGATGCTAGTTACTGGACAAAGCAGATTTCCTCTTTTGGTAAACTCTAATCTATAAAAGTAAAAAGCTTTTTACAAATTTAACATATAAATAGCATGTCCTAAGGAAACTTAAGTCGTTTGTGGTTTGTTTTTTAATATAATATAAAATAAAACACAATATGTATCTTTTGTGCCTTTTTTTTAGGTCAGCTAACTGTCGATGGGGGGAGCTGTATTTATCCTTCGGGTTTGCCCTGTTCCAGCATTTTGAGGCCCCAGCCCATTGCCTGCTTGACTCTGCCCCCCATGTTTCACCGAGTCAGAGAGCCAGGCTGCGGCTACCAGGCCTGCTGCGAGCCTCAGATATGTTGCCTGCACGGCATTCCCCCTCAGCAGGAGCTGGCTGCTCTGGACAAAGGCCAGATAGAAAATCTGTATAACTCCAGCTGCATTCAGCCTGCTCATTTCTCTGCTTCGCTGCACCAGAGTCAGCAGCTCCATAGGTTTTGGGAGACAGAGAACTCTCCTCAGTGTCCTCCTACGTCTCCGGGATCCATCCAACTGAACTGCAGCCAAGGATCTGCATCACAAGATCCCCAGTCTTTAACTTATGCGTCTTGTCACCAACTTCAGAGAGAAATCTCTCCAAACAGCCAGACGCTCCTCAGCGTTTTTCGTGGTGGTGAGAGTCAGTGTAAGGCAAAGTTGGCCACCAGCCCCGCATTGCAAGAGGTCAACCACAATGTGAGGGACCAAGATTTGATCACTGAGGAGTGTCGGGAGCAGAGGTATAGAAAGGAGAAACCATGTGGACAGACGTCTGAGGAGGAAAGCAGAGGGCTTCAAAATGAGGAGTTGGAAGGGAACAGAAGTCCGACTCAGCAGCAGCTTCAGTCGTGTTTCGCTGTAGACCAGCAGAGGACCAGACCTGCGTTTACACTGAGAGCCCATAAAGGCGGCAAGGTGGGAGACCCTATCATACTAGACCTTACAGACAATTTAACATAATTACAAAAAATATACAAATTAATACAACTGATGTTCACAGGATGAAATACATAACAATAAAAAAAGTAAAAAAATTGGGCACATTAGCATAGGAGTACAATCCGCCTCCCAGAAAGTTAAACCAAAGTAATTGCTTTATTTTGTCACATTATAAACACAAACGTCATTGCTCTCTAACAATAAAAAGGGCAGAATATTTGTGCATAGGAGTAAGATGGATAAGAAAATTTACGGCATGTTGATTTGTGAACAGCCCCATTTATCTGCTACCACTAAATAAAATCTAGTGGTTGCAGATTCTTCCTTAAGAAAACATCTAATGTGTAAGTAAGAGCCCACCTGTGGAGACGCAGACCTTCTGTAAAGTCTTCTGAGGTTTGATAGAGAATGTTACCGAACAAGTGACGTCTTGAAGACCAAGAAACAAATCATACAGGTGAGGGAGGAAGTTGTGGGTATCCAAATATTTAATTATTATGTAAACCAGTGTTAAATCTGTCATCCGACAATAGAAAACTATTAAAGAACTACACATTTACTCAGCCTTGGTCATCCACCTAAACCGGTGGTGACCAAAGTTAGTCCTTATGATTAGTATCTGGCATGTCTCAGTTATTTCCCACACCTTCAATACAGCTGAATTAAATAATGGTTCATTAGCAGGCCTCTGCAAAGGTTTATCATACTGAGGAGAGAGTTGGACCATTTGAATCTGGTGTTTTACAGCACAGACATATCTAGAAGACACCAATGGGAAGATACCAGCCTTGGAGAACTGGAGCTAGAAAAACATGGCCAAAATTAACAGCCCAAGCAAGTAGAGCTTTATCCAGAAAAAGTCCAGAGGCCCTACTTACTTTGGAGGAGCTCCATCCACAACCCGTCACAATGCTGAGCACTATACAAAGAATAAACTTTCCCAGGTCATATCAGGGCAAATTCAAACTTTTTTTGGCTGCATGTGAAGTAATGTTGGAAAGAAAACTAACAGTGCCCTGGAAGAACACGTGTTAAACTGTGACAACAATTTGATACTGCTTAAAGGTTCGTCTTCCAGCGCGAAAACAGCCCAAAACATAAAGTAAGACCTATGAGGGAATGTTTGAGCTCCAATCATTTTTATTTACTTGAGTGGCCTAGTTAAAGCAAAAATGCAAGTATGATTATGAGAGCTGAAAAATAGATTTTCATATCTGTCTATTCAATCTGAGTTAACTTGAACAATTAGATATAAATACAATAGAAAAGCATTTCAGTATTTCAGTATATAAAAAGATTTGCAGATATGACATCATATGAAAGGTGATGCAAATGAACCCCACATTTCTCACATTTCAAAAACTTTTCAACACATGCATTACGTTTCTTTCACTTCACAATTCTGCAATAAAAAAATCCATGTTTTTGGTTTATTTCTGACAAAAAGATAAAAGGTTTACGAGTCAAGACTTTAACAAAGTGCCATGGCAACCAGCAGGTTAGCTGACCTTGTAGCCTAATAGATAGATATGGCAAACTGAGAAGATGCAGTTCAGCGTTTTTTAGCCCCACTAATGACATGTAAGGTCAGCGTTTAGGTTCAACAAGTCCTATAATATTTACCTTAACTTCAAAAAGTAAAGGTGCAAGGTGATGAAAGACGTCAAGTTTGTAAAGATACAAAAGTGAAGTGTGTGGTGAGATTTTTTTCTTCTGCTTCTGCACATCTGCCTTTTTTCATTTTTGTTTCACAAGTGGTTCTGGCTAGTAGCTACAAGCTCAAAATACACCACGTTAGGGCTCAGTCTCAGATCACAGCATGGTAAACCACAAAAAGCTGTTAAGAAAGCCACCTGTGATCGGTCAAGCTCATTTCCGCTAAAGGCACAGGGGTTTAGATGCTTTGCAGACAACTAAAGAAAGAAATTATAGAGACAACAGAGGACAATAAAGAAAGC
Organism: Orestias chungarensis; assembly: GCA_032876305.1. Lineage (NCBI taxonomy): Eukaryota > Metazoa > Chordata > Actinopteri > Cyprinodontiformes > Cyprinodontidae > Orestias > Orestias chungarensis. The sequence goes on from JAVLVB010000047.1 coordinate 382,632, forward strand.
ATTGTTGCCAAAGCTTAACAGCAACAAGAAAATATGTTAAATACAGTTAAAAGCTTAAATGAGGTTTTGTTAACTGTGAGGCAGCTTTTAGCCTTAAATATTAGCGGTTTATGAAACTTGATAACTGACCTCAGAAAGTTGACAGCTTGCCTATTAACAGATGGCACACGACCAAGCTGTTCATGCTTATCATAAGGAAATAATGGGAAAACTAAGAGCCAAACTGACAATTAATATTAAAATAACGCATTCTAAAATTGCTGCAGTCCAATCATCATCAGACTCATGCTTAATGTTAGAGGTGTTAACAGCCCCATAATCACCTCGCTCTCTAAGATGGATGGTTATGAGCAGGAGTTATTTTTACATTTTTCGATTGAATGCATGTGTAAATGGTATAAAACCACTTGGGCTCACTCATGTATGTACTTAACCTATCAGTAACGAGCCACTGTGGGAATAGTGGGAGCTGCCAGTTTGATTTTAGGCCTTGTTATTAGAAAGATGAATTCCTGCTCCCCAGCTTCCAAACGGAAGGATGATAGGTTTTTTTTCTCCACAGTCTAAATCTTGCATCCTGCTCCCAGGGGGTGTAGATCAGGTAAGTGTTTTAATCGCATGATACTTGGGAGCGTTTGCTCAGTTTAAGTCTGGCCTGAATATGTATGATGGTGAACTAAAAAAAGGGAAAAAGAGCTGGTGCTAAACGATTTGCCAGCTTTCCTCCTCGCATTTTCTGAGACACAGCTGAGGGGGTTTAAAGAAAATCTGTGCATAAGTTAAACTGGAATGCAAGACAGAGGGTTAATAAGTGCTCTGCAGGTCTGGTTTAATCAAAGAGCAGCACTAAACCTGCTACTGAATTTGCATTTGATAATTGATGTGGTAACCAAACCTTTCATTGCCTCTATAATAACACTAATTCATGCAGTGTGTTTGCAAAGACTGAGTTGCCCCCCCCCCCGAATAGGTTCTCAGCTGCGTTTTATCCATTTGTGCACAACACTCATCTCAGTCCCTTTCCTTTCAGCTGCAAATGGCTTGAACAGGTGCAGCTTTACATGTGATCTAACTTGAAATGTTATTCTCTTACTTTTTGCAAAAGAGGTCCACTTCCCTGGAGGTTTCAGCCGGAGCCCACATGTATGCATCTGATGTGCAGAGCAGCAGACTGAGCCCGAGTTTGGTGTGCGTGGCAGGAAAGAGGCGCTCCCGGAGCATCCCAACAGAACTGGCGGCCCCAGCCACAAGCCCCCACAGTGGAGTACCTGCGTCAGGATGCAGGAACAACCGGGAGACAGGAACTCCAAAGGTGACCCTGCATGAGGATCCCTCAGCTTCTGCTTTAGCTTTGCAGAGGAGCATTCATACAACCTGACTCTGTGTGCACGGAGAGCTTTCTTATCTTCCTGTTTAAAGCCACGTATGATAAAACTCAGTTTATACCATAGTGGGAAGTTTAATATCTGATTGACCTAAAACCAGTCAGAAAATATATCTCATTTACTGATTTTGGAAGAAGGAACAAAAATAAATTGAACTATGCTTTACTTTGGTTTTGATTAGATAGATAAAGATGTTAAGTATAAAGATATTATTATAGAAAAAAGAAAGGAATGTAGTCTTTTTTAAGTCATAATTGACTAGATTAATGAGAAAAGATTGATTGATTAGTGATACGGAGCGTAAGGTAGAATCCATCTATCAGATTAAATACCAATATGTAAGGTCTTTCAATAAATAAGTTTACTATCACCCTAAAAACACACTTTTTAATTGAAACAGTAAAACAGGTAGCTGCCTCTCTTCCACAATGCTGCTTTCTAGAGTCCTGGCTAACACCAGAAGTAAAAAGGGCATTTCCCCCCCAGATCTTAAATCGCTGCACTTTCAAACATTGATTTTTTTGAAGCAACAGACATTTTGATGTAACACATGTTGTTTAACCACTTCTCCTTAGTCTTCCTCAAAAGCATTTTGAAATATTCAATGTATTGCTCTGTATAAAAAAAGCATGTGAACCTCTTTGTACTGTTTTCAGTATGATATTATAGATCTAAAACAGAGGAGAGATTCAGATGGAGGATCTTGTATCGTCAATGAAACTGACTCTACCCAGTCTAGAGGATTGTCTCCTTCACTGCCATATAAGACAGAGCCAGGTGCTAAATTGCATTTTTCACATTTGTTACTTCCACAAAATTTAAGTAAATAGTTTAAATGGAAAATAATGATAGATCTATGCCTGTCTTTTATTCTTATTAGATCACTCAACTGCTTTTGTGTACGAAGAGGTTGATTTTGGGGCCAAGGGGACGCACAGACTGCCAAGAAACAACATTACCAGGTGTGTAATGTCTGCTTTCAAAAAATGTATTCAGATACCCGCTACCTCTGACCATCCATCCCCTGCTTGCCTGTAAAGTAATGAAGACGCTCCGAAGGGTTCAGCCAGGTCCAGGGTTCCAGTGGTTTGCTTAGAGCGTCTCAAAATCCTCGTGGCGCAGCTCCCCCCTCATGGACGCAGACAAAGTGACCCTTTGCCCGCCAGCGAGACGGACAAGAGTGAAGGCCTCCCCCACCACAGCACCTGGCACACAGCGATGCAATACGTAGGTTTTACTTCTTCTCATCTCATAGTGACGGTTTTAAAGTCATATTTTTTAAATCACACAAAAGGATAACACATTTTTGTTGTTATAATCTTCAAAAACACAATTATCTCCGTATGTTGCAGTACAGAAAGGTTTCCTGGTTGAAAGTCAAATAAAATGTCTCTTTTGTAAGGGAGTCGTCTGAGGTTGATAGTAACGATTTAAATCTACATTTTAAATCTTAAACATGTCTGGAAAGTCAGATATTTGACTATTTAATTTAATTTAATTAATTACTTATAATACAGTCATATCAGCCTCACAATTAATGCATCATTAATCAAATTGTCTTCCAGCCATTGTTAAAGGAGTCCAACTAATTTTGTAAATTGTAATAGCAATGTAACTATGGTAACTCAATATTCTAAGTAAGTATAATATTGTTTATGCTCTAAAAATAAATGTATTGAAAAAACAGACTAAACCCATCTGAATAAGTGACCAATGGTAAACTTTTAAATGCTAATATTTTAAATATCTGGAAAAAGTATATTCATACTGTTAAATGTGAGTTAACCTGTTTTGAAAAACTTTAATAAAGCGCTGTTTTCATTACATTAGGGAACATCCAGAGGGTCTGACGCCATAAGGACCTCCCGTTCACTCACAGATGATCTTGCTCATAGTCTGTCTTCCAGCTACTCTGACAACTGGGACTTCAGTAGCGACAAGAGCAGGAGACTCAGTTCCCACACTGTGTCCACACAGCTTCCTCCCGACACCATCGATATTCCAGAAAGTTACTCTGTGCTCGATCTGGACTCTAACTCAGATCCTAGGTCGGTATTAGAGGACGTCATCTGCTACCCAACCGATCCAGATCCACCATTAAACTCAGATGGATCACTGAGTTCTGATCCAAATGAAGCATCTTCCACCGAGGCTGATATTGAGCTTGTTGCTGGAAGGGAATCGGCAGGTTCCAGCGAAGTGACCCAGTGTGGTGATTCAGAAGCTAGCCTCGAGTACGAGGCGGAGCCAGACGCGGACGCAGGTGCCGGGTCGGACGACTGTCAGGTTCTGGATGCTGATGCAGAGTCAGTAAAGGCTGAAAGAGACACCCAACCTGAATATGATCATAGTGTACAAGCTGAAACTGACTCCATATGCGGTCAGCCCGCTTATTCCCAGGGCTCCGTTGCCTCCGAGTCTGATCCCGAACCGACAGCCGACGACCCCCAGCCGCTTTGTTCTGATCTGGAGGAGGAACCGCAGATGGGTCCTGGTCTGAGGCAACTTCTGATTGCAAACCCTGCACCTCAGAGGTACACGGAGGACATTTTGACGGAGCAGGATGCGGATGAGATGGAGAGTGAGGACTTCTGTGCCGTTTGTCTGATCGGAGGGGAGCTGCTGTGCTGTGATCGCTGTCCAAAAGTCTTCCACTTATCTTGCCATGTCCCACCCGTGCTAAGCTTCCCCACGTAAGCCTCTTATTTACACACTTAACATCTCTAGGGACCTCTCTACCTTTTATTTTGCGCCAGGTATAAGTAATGATGACCCATGTTTAATCTGTTCAGAGGGGACTGGGTGTGCAGCGTCTGCAGAGATATTTTACAGCCTGAAGTTGAATATGACTGTGAGAATGAGAGATCATCTGGAGCAAAGGCTGCTCACGGACTGTCTGCCGGCGATCAGAGGGTAGGATTTTCTCGCGCTTGCCTGATTCAGATCAATACATCCACGATTCTGTCTTGTTTGAAGATTTTTCTATTTTGACGTGTAACACTTTTCCTGTTTGGTTTGCAGAAATGTGAGCGATTGGCTCTTCTGATTCTCAGCAACATCTTGAGTGCTCCTTTTCAGGAACCTGTCAGTCCACTCGTAAGTGATCGTCGTGGATTTTACAACCCACTTACAATGAAGCGCATGTTGCTCATCTTTCGTCACAGTTGTAGGCACACAGATATGTCCTCAGGAGGTTATATAAGGGCTCTGGATATACTAACACAGGTAGTTTTGAAGCCCCACAGGGATTTGTTTTTACAAAAACAGGAAAATTAAATAGAGCTGTGTTAGTTTTTATTTTTTAGCCTCAGTCAAAATGTGACAGAATACATCTCTTTACTTCTGCTTCTGTAAATTCTCTAGAATTACATGAGCTACATCCTTATCCTCACCCTGTGCTAAATTTTCGAATGACTGCTTGGCAAATATGTTTGAAACAGACTGAAGCAATTTCTGAAAGAATAAAACAACAAAATATCAATCAATCCATTAAACCTAACCCTAACGAAGAGGTTTTGAAAGACTTAAAGTTACTTATTTCGTGGGTTTACACCAGAGGTGTACGTAAATGAAAAATTAAATTCATTGTGATGTCTAACCTACCATAAACGTAATGTTTTATTGAAATAGGCAAAGTCATATTTTTTTAATTTTCCTAAACATTTTTGTGCTGCACATACAATTTGTGACTGAAAAAGCTTTAAATTTGTCGTATAAAGAATCCCATCCTAATTAATTGTCTGTTGTATACACTGGTAGAGTGGATTGTGTCGAGGTTGTAACAGTGGCCGTTTCTTCCAGGCACGTCATTACTACCAGATCATCAAGAGGCCAATGGATCTGTCTGTCATCAGAACCAGGCTCAATAAAGGGAGTGCCAGGCATTACAGCTCCCCGGATCAGTTTGTTGCCGACGTCTATCTCATGTTCCGCAACTGTGCAAAGTTTAATTATGTGAGTTAAAAAACGCTTCATCACTAGTAATTCAGATTTAAATGAATGTGTAGCTTATATATCAGTGTTAACCAAAATTGACCCAACTGTAAGGAGTTTTTCTTTCTTTCTTCTTTTACTCTGACTGCAGCCCGACTCCGAGATGGCCCAAGCAGGCCGCAGCCTCGAGGCGTTCTTCGTGTCAAAGCTGAAAGAGGTTTTTCCAGATAGAGACTTCCCGATGGCGGAGGTCGATTCTGACAGCGACGAGTACGACGAGGCCTGCAGGGCCGCTAATGGCAGCTTCCTGTGGCCAGAGAGGAGGGAGCAGTGTTACAGAAAGAGGAAGAGGAGGCAGTCGCTTAAGTCCAGGAGGCATCACTTCTGACTGAATGATGTTCAGAAAGACATTTGGCTTATAAAGAAGTTTTTTAAATATCAGTGCTGCCATCCAATGGCAGCTGATCATATTTTCTTTAGCTATTCTTTCTAGAGGCAGCTAATCGAAGGAGCTAAATGTGTATAAAAGAGTCCACAGCACAGTTCATGGAGTTCCAGTTGTTGCCATAAAAATTTTAATGTAACGTAACGTAAGAGCTTCTTTATCATATCACAACTTAACGCTCTGATTTACTGCATTGCTTACTGCTTTATCTATTTACATGTAGACATGAAATCAGTGCATCCTTTTTCTTTTTTTTTTTGCTGTATGCTGTATAATACAGACATGAAGTTAAATGTTTAGAACCTTGTAATACGTGGACTTTTTTTTAAAATGACATTGTACTCAGTATAAGCAAAAAGTTCAAATGTTAATACTAGTAAATTCTGTAATGTTTTTACTGATATATGTTCAGCATATTATAAAAGTTGGCTTGCAAAGAATCCGTTTTGCTGTCATTTCCAGTTTCACTCTGCCATTTAAAAAGCAAAAGACGGCCTCTCATAAGAAACTGTGAGCAAAATAAGTTCTGTTAAAACTTTAGGTATAAGAATTGTATTTACATAGGATTCTGTGTTAGCAAATAATGATTTTTACCTTCAATTATATAGATTAAAAACAATATCCATCCATGCTCTAGAAAAAGCAGAATAGAAAAAAGTTTTCTTTTCAAGTAACTAGCTGAATGAGAAAGTATGGTACAATCATTATTCATTGCTCTACAGAAATGTCCCTGTTATTTGTACAAACAATGCTGTATGAAAAGAAATACATCCATTTATAGCACCCGTTCATTACCTGTTTACAGGTAATGAACTAACTTGTTGAAATATTGACCCATCATTGTAATCATTTTTTCAAAAAATGAAACATTGGAAAACTATTGCTTATGGACCATCTCCAGTGTTGGTTAAACGGAAGTAAAATCGTTTTTTTTCTGTTTGTGAGGCAAAGTTTCCTAAAGAGGCGCCACAGACACAAAACAAAACCTTTTTCAGCCAAATAGGTTTACACCTGGTTACCTTTGTTATGTTTTTTATGTATATTGATAATTTAAGAGGTATTTTTTTAATGCAGACAGAGTGTAAAGACGACTTTAACTCCAGTCAATTATTGACCTTACAAGACTATCAGAGATTAAACCTATACTGCAACAGGCTGCAAGGTTTGCATCTGCTGGAAGGTTTTGCTAACAAATGAAAGCTTAGAGCAACATCCATAGTTTTTGGTACCTTTGTAAATATTAATAAACTTTAAAATCACTTTATTTTTTGTTGGTGTAGCACAACCCCACACTAGAAAAATAGTAATGGCTTAACCTGAAAATATTTACTTAGGGGAGGAAATATAAGTTCACTAATAAAAAAAATGCCAGAGTCGTAGGCAGCTTGATCAATTTCTGGATGGCGGCGCGCAGTAGTGCTGCTATGTCCAAAGTCCCATATTGTAGATTCTGTGTTCAATCCTATTCTCGCAGAGGTCGTATAATTTATTAAAGTATTTAAAATTGCTATCAGGGTGTAAACTTGACCGGGGGATTAGAATTTCGTCCCACCTCATGTACCACATGTGATGTGATGACAAATAAAATTCCTTGATTCCTTGATTCCTTGATTGATTCTGTAAAACTAATTAAATGACTTGATTTGCAAATATAAACTAGATCTTGTTTTTTGTTTTATAGCTTTGAAACTAGACAGAGTGTCTGCATCACTGACTAAAGCTGGAAGCTGGTTCCACAGGAGAGGAGACTGATAACTAAAAGATCTGCCTCCCACTCTGCTTTTAGCAATTCTAAGAACCACCAGTAAACCTGCAATTTGAGAGCGAAGTGCTCTGTTAGGGACATAAGGAGTAATCAGATTTATAATGTATGATGGAGCTTGATTAGTGAGGGCTTTATATGTCGAAAGAAGAATCTTAAAATCTTTTCTGAATTTGACAGGGAGCCAATGAAGGAAAGCTAAATAGGGGAGAGATGATCCGTCTTTTTAAGTTTCATCAGAACTCTTGCTGCCGCGTTTTGGAAAAACTGAAGACTTTTCACTGTATTTTATGAACTTCCTGCTAATAAGAAAAGTGATAACAACATTGTTATCTCCTATGTTGGATATTACTCTTGTGGATTTAGCACAGTTGTTTTTTTGAAAGTAATTACATTTTATCAGTTAAACGGGAGTTCAGAAAATCCTCTGTTCAATTTGTTGCATTTAGGTGTTAAATCAATATGGTGCTAAATTTAACATCTCTGTGTTTATACGGCAAACTGAACAATTGTATACCTTAGTCAATACAGTGGTCATGGCTATGCATTGATTTTAATAAAACTTAGCTTACAACAGTATTTTTTATCCACATTTAAACCTGTTTCTAAGTGGTTGACACAATACATCTTGTCCTACTTGGTGCTTTGGTGAATATCGTAAGAGCAACAGCTAATTTAAGAAATACACTGTGTTTAAGAATGTCCATGTTTTCTTTAGTAAGACAGCTTGATTAAAAGTACCTTCATCCACTTCAATCTATGCTATAACAGAGTGGAAGCAGCAGCCACTGCCTTGTGTAGGAGCATGAGGAGTATATGGCATCAGTGATTGAATGTTCTGCCTCCATGCCAACGGCAGCCTGCAGCGGATCGGGGAGACCTGTAAGGAAAACAATAAGCTAGTATAACTGCAGTAAATGGAATATAAAATTAAGTTAGATTTGCTCTTAAGAACTAATGAAGGTTTTCCCTGAGATAAGGATGTGCAGCACAACAAAGATGAAACACAGTGCAGTTAATGGTTTACATGTCAAAATGATGCAGACCGGTATAAAGTGTAGTCTCATTCTTTGATCAAACAGGGAAGTCATGAACCAAAACCAGCTGTAAAGGACACATTGCTTACAAGTAATGGTTTCTTATTAATGATTTGCAAGCTTGATACCCAAGACTTCACTGGGGGTCAAAGATCAACTATTTCTTTAACATCTCCAAAACTTGACGTTGATGTGTATAAACAATTATGGTGGAATACTTTAATTCTAATGTCTATTTAGAAGAAGAACTGGCTTCCAGGTTTACACCTCCTAAGACTTTGCAGCAACATTTCTACAAGAAATTGTTATTATTGTAGTGCTCCAGTCATGTCCTGTAGAAAAACTTACCAAGAATAATTCTGTCTCCCCTAGTACTTCAAAGCTGGCTTGGTGTTCTTTTGTAAGGATGGTCATTTATGGGTAAACTGCTCAATATTAGTTACATTAGACCCCAGATCATGTGTCCAAACCATAGACGTGTTATATGAATGTTCATGGGATGTGGTCTTTACAGAGAATAGACAGCAGAAGATGATTAACGACTGAAATGCGGAAATGGAGCAAAAAGAAAAGGATTACACCCTAGTGGCTGGGTCCAGTTCAAACCTCTAGCCAGACTCCACAACAAAATAATAACAAAAAGGATTTTCCTTTGTACAAGTGTTGTTTGCAAACTTCCACATGTTTAATTTTTATTTCTAAAGAGCTGAGGAATAACAATTTGTTAAATGTTTTAACAGACATAAAGTTCGGATAGAGAGCTTTAATTAATTTCTGTGTCAGGCTGTTGATGTATTGCTGTCTAAATGACTTTTTGAAAAACAAACTGTTTTAAACTAGTTACATATTTTACAGCTATCATGAATCTGAACTGTCGAATATCGCAGCAGCTCCTCTGCCACTCAACTTCACAATTTTATGAAAGCCTGGGGGGGAGGTATACGAAACGCTTTCTAGAAACCAGAAAAAGACACATGAGGTGCTCTTTTCTGCTTCTCTTTCTAGAGATGCCAGTACCTTAAAACGTCCAGCCTCCTGAAAAGTCTAATTTGTCATGTGATGGACTGCATGAAAGGCTCAACGAGTGTCAGTGAAGCCAAGTCTTTGGCCAAACTATTCAATAATGGTTTTGGTAAACGCAAAAGCCTGTCTGATAGGAGAAATCAGGGGTTTCGGTTCTTGCTAATTACTACAGACGTCATGTGAGGGATATTGCTCATCTCTCTGAACAACTCTACTTGTGTGAACCTTACATGCATTTTATTGCTAAACTTTGCCATTATATGGATAATTATCTATTGTCTGTTCACTGCAATATCATTGGTGGGGTCACAACCTGATGTTAAATTCAACATATAGAAGATCAACATTGTAATTTCACTGTGAAATGCAAGTACTAACATTACTATGGTTCTTCTATATATTCAAAAAGTAATAAAGACCTTACACTGACTAAGAACCCCAAATGTTGGCAAAATGTTCTGTAATTCAAATATGTTTCAAAAAACGTTCTTGAATATAAATACTGTGCTGTGAAAGTGTGATTTCACCGCTTCCTGATTTCTTTTTGCACGTAGGTCACATGAAAGGTTATATAAGATCAAACTAATTTAATTATTTGTCTCTCACAACACAAATAAACACAGTGTGTAAAAAAGCAATCGCCCCATTAACCTTATAACTGCTTAGGCCACTCTTAGTAGCAACACCAGACTCCAAGCATTTGCGATAACTTGCAAAATGTCTTGTAAAGTCCTGCCAAGGAATTTCAGCCTCAATATCATTGCAGAATTGTAATTTAGAAACACAGGAGGGTTTTTATGCATGAAGGGCCTTTTTAAAATGTCAGGACTTTGACCAATCCATGCTTTGTTCTGTATTAGGAGGGCTGGACAATCTCCTGCAGTATTTGTTTTAATAGACCGTCAAACTAATTTCATTTATTTTCACTTATTGAAGCAAGTCTTCAGTGTGCTGATTTGGGTCCAATCTACTTGAAACATCTTTCAATTTAGACGACCCACAGTTTTAGCCTTGTAAGTAATCCCAAAAGCAAAACTTCACACCGAAAAAAAACGCTGTTTGCTGTATTTGTCCACCAGGTGGCGACAAATACAAAGAAAACAAAAATCCAAGACGCCACCGAGAGTAACTGGTCTTCTGTTTAGGTGTGGAAGGTAGTTGTTAAATGACGCCAAATCCAGCACGTTTACGTCCGTTTTGTTTGGAAATGAACTCAAGAAATGCACGATAATAAGCAGCCACGACTTCCTCTGGGAGGTTGTTTTTCTTTGGTACCCTTTCGCTTTCCTTAGTCATCACCCGGCGGAAAAAGTTTAAGGTGATGAGCATACAATGATCACTTTTAAGCGGTAAGAACGTTTTCTTAACTCTGTAAGTGGCAGCTTTCATTGTATTTTTGTATTCGTGTCACTTTTTGTCCCTTTTAAAGTGGCTTCTTCTTTTAAAACACCCCAAATCACCCAGTAGCATTCATTTTCCGTCTCCATGGTAACGCGTGCCACGGGGGAACGACTTCCTTATTGTTTACTAAAGCCTTTCATGCTCTTTTCTGTTTAAATAATGTGGGTATAAGTCACGTAATGTATGCTAGTGACTCAGAAAAGTAAAAGTAAATGACAGTGGATTAAGTTTTATCATTTTGTCCGGAGGTGTCGAGATAGCTGAAGCTGTGTTTGTCATTATGAACACAGCTAAATAAGACACAACACACTTTAACACTCTGTCTGACGCAGATCGTTAAAGAACCCTACAATTGGTTAAAATTCTGTTGTTTCTTTTGAATATTCATGGCTTTTATTCGTTCTCCTAAAACATGGTGGAAAGACTGATGACACTAAATGTTTGACGAGGCAGGACAAAGTCTGTGGAGTCTGGCAGTGTGTGTTTGTGCTCTCCTCTAAGTTACCTTTGCAAACGAATTTGATTTGCTCTTGTTTTCTGCAGTGGTCTAAATGTTTTAGTTTTTATACACGTCTGCTCCTGGACGAGGAGTCCTCGCTTCCCAAGGCTGAGCCAAGCAAGGCCAGAGATTAGCTTTAACCAGGATTAAACCAATGAGGGAAAATTTGAATTTGTTGGCCCTTATCTTTCAGCAACATGTTGAGTGCCCTAAGCGAATGGCAGAATTTGATCTTTCGCTTCCCTATAGCAGAGCGTGTATTTCTTTCTTTTTTTTTTTGCCAGTAGACACTTATTGTACTTGACCGTTGAAGATGGAGAGGCTTTTAAATGGTTTGTTTATAGGGAAACAGCATGCACTTCTTTGCTGCAACAGAATAACAGCTTAACCCCCTTGACATCCACTATCCCACTAATAAAGCCTAAAGGCAAGTTAGTTGATCCCACAACTAAAAGGTGAGAGATGACCAACAGATGTATTTTATTAGTTTAGTCTTTAATAAGATGTAGCGACTATGTAGTTTGCAAAACTATTTGCATACCTTCAACTTTCCTTCAATCATAAACTGTCACGTATTTTAATGGGATTCAGTGTAATAGACAAAATAGTAATATTTAATGGTTAAGTATAAGGAATAGGATCCATCCATCCAATCATGCAGCCAATTCAGTGTCTTCATCCTTATCTGAAAGTAAGTCCAGATGGTTCCGACAGAAAAACCCAGACATCCAAAAAAAAAAAAAAAAAAAATAGTTTAGCTACTGGACAGTTCTGTTTGTATTTTCCATTCCAAGCATTTTTACACCAATGCTCGTTACCAAAACACCAAAATTATAGAGAGTGATATGAAATCGTAGATGCTGTATCAATAAGTGTTTTCACAGTTTGTGATAACTACAACTTTCCATGTCCTTTATTGATACCTTGAGTGCTACAGGATTTGATTCTTCAAAATTTGTATCCAAAAAATGTGTTATCTGCACGTATTACACTCCCATTATTCTGATACTGCTAAATATAATCCAGCGGAATTGGACAAAAAAGTTTTGCTATGTGTGATGTAATCTTTGAAAAAACAGTTGATCTTTGAAGGCCTCAAGAGTTTAGTCCTGAGAACATAAGTGAAGCATTAGTGAAACAAACATGTAAGTAAAAAAGCTCTGGAGAGGTTTACAGTAAGGTCAGGATGTCAATGTATGAGGAAAGCATCAATCAGAAAATCAGGATAGATATCCAAAGAAAGTTGAAAGATTTGTCCGCAAGAGGTTGAATATTAAATTTTCCCTCCACAAATCTGGATGGCAAGATGAGAACAAAGTTAAACTTAAAAGCTTTATGCATCAAGGAAAACTAAGTTCATGGTAGTGACCATGGTTTTATTCAGAAAGTGTGGCAAAACTATTATAGATCTTTAAAGAAAACCTTCTAGAGGCTGGAGGATGGCATACATCTATTGTAGAACTGTATGTGTGTTTGTCCGATTTTATCCAAGATTCGCCTCTAATGTCTCTCAGCTGTCAATTATAATACAGATCTACAGCTCTTTAGTGAGTCCGTTGGCAGCTTTAATGCCTTAATCCCGGTGTGTTATTGGTATATCATATTTAGTTCACAAGCTCTGGTAATCTTGCTGCATAATATTAGATTTCCCTGCAGAACTTATTGAGGTTGATGGGACATTTGCATTCTAAACATGCAATTTCTTGCCTCATCAGGTAACGTAATTCCACGCTTCATTAGGACTGTGAAGTTTATCATTAGTCATCAAAGCCAAGCTGTCAATAAATGATTAAGTTTCACATGAGTCAAATATAATATTAGGGCTTGGGTAAAACAGATAATAGTGCATATTCTGATTACATTTGCAGCAATTTAGATTTTCGTTAGATTTTTTCCAGGCTGTATTTTAGCAGCTTTGTTTACAGATTGATAATATTACACAGCTTTAACCCTTACGGTCTGTGCATTCATGAGAAGCAAACCTTCAAACAACAATTACAATCTGCATCATGCAAGAAGTTACTGCTTTATAACTGCTTGTTTAATGTAAATGTTACCTGTAGCCTTACAAAACTCTGCAGATACATTTATAGCAAAGATACGCTCACTCTTTAGAACAGATTTTAACATAAAAGAACCGAAAACACATTTTATTAAACAAATGATAACAAAAACAATAAAAACATAAAAAAAAAACAAAAAAAAAACACTGGATTTGACTTTGGATGAGAATCACATGATGTGGCCTGGCATCATTGAAATGATCATGCCTGCGTTATCGACATTATAGGGTGAAGCGTCACTTCTGGGTTCCATATTGGAGAGTTGTGTGTTGTGCTCTCTACAACAATCTGGCAGCTATGAAACATGTGTGGTTTGACTTTGGTTTTCGGAGTCCCGGTTGCAGACACTGTTATCAATAGTACTGTGAAGCACTGTAAATATATGTTACCTTCAGGAAATGAAGCACAAGCAGAAGTGAGGGGAGAAAACTGACAAAAGATGAGAGTCATCTGTTCTTTTTGTTTCTTCTTCTCCTGGTTGGGAAACTTGTTTTACTTTGTGTGGAGATTATTGAGGAATTTATTGTAGAAATAATGGCGTTCATTGTGCCTTAATTTATGTACCGATGTTAAAAAGAAAAGGCTGAAAATTTACCCATAGATGATGGAGGGGTAAGGCAAGTATGGACTTGACCTGTGATGGTTTGGCGGCTCTAATTACTTCCTCTCGAAAATGGAGATGAGGAGAATGGTGTAAAAGGTGGACGGCGTTCTGCGTCTCCCAGGCTTAAGGTGTGTACTCGTGTTTTTTGTCTTGTCACAATCCGTGAGAGAATACGGGACGTCGTGGTTTAAAATCCTGTACTACAGTATGTGCCGTCCGTGTGAACTTTTCAATCTACAACTTAGTAAGCTAATTTTCTCTTTACATAAATAACGCAGAAGAGGCAGGCAAATAATTTGGCATGGCTGACTTAATAAAGTCAAAACTGGTCCTTGGATTTTTTTGTCCTTCGGCGAGTGTTTTCCATTGTACATTATTGATTAGAAAGTGCATCTTTAATGGGAAGCATTAAGGCGCAGATGTGGCAAAGGGGCGGGGGGGCATAGTTTTTTTAGCTTATCATTTATATTTGATTAATTTTTAGTTTTTTTTTGCAGTGCATGTAAAGTAAAAAATTGAAAATTACAAAAAAAAAGGTCTGACAGTTTTCAAAAGAAACCCCTTGTGACTTCAAGTCTTAAGCTTAGTTTTTCCATTACAAGAATTGAATATATCAAACCAATCCACTCATTAATCTTAGAAGTTTACTTCTCAAACCGTTTTTTTTAAACGATAACCTTTTTCTGCCACCAGCATCTTTTTTTTTGTAGTTCAAGTCCTTCCGTGTATAACCATTAGAGGTTAAAATCCCAATTGCACATTTACCCATCTTGCATTCAGTCCCCATATAGTTATCACTAAAATACATAGAGAGAACAGTCCATTATGTATGTATATACTTTTTTTTTAACCATTGATACAAAAATAGTTGTTTCAGTCAGTATGCATTGTTGGTTATGGTTGCTTTTGAAGCGTACTTGCTAATGTTTTAATTAATGTAGGTATTATAGGCAATAATAAAAAGAAATTAACCTATAGTTTGAACTGTGGCTTCTTGTAGACAGGTCTGGAGATTGCTTTGCCCGGTACTCCAGACTTAAAATTTGCAACCCCTTTTAAGGTCTGGCTCCTCACCCTAACACGACCTTTGGTGTCCCGTTTCCTTTTGCATCAGAGATTAGGGGGGAAGGATCACGCGCCTCTGTCTCAGAAGATACCTGAGACGCACAGGACCGCGCTCCAGTCGCCTCGGTTTCCCCGGTGATACACTCATCACATGCCTCTGTCCTCCACAAATGAGCTCTGATTGAGGTGATTGGAATTTCTAGAGGCTGTCACAATCATTTTGATCGGGAAATAGACATAAAATAATGGGAGAGACAGGCCTGTTATGAGAGCCCTGTCAGGGCTAAAATAAGTGAGGAGTGAGGAGGTTAAAGACACTGCTTCCTTGTTATTAATTAATTGCTGTGCGTGTGGCGGATCCACTTCATCGCTTCCAGTTGTCACTTGATAATTGCTTTACATTTAATTTGGCTTCAGAGACTGTTTTTTAAGCTGGCTAAATTGTGCTTAAAATGAATGTAGGCTTATATAGGGACAACAGTTAGCTTTTCAAGGAAATAAAGACACAATGTTTTAATTATTTAAGATAGTGTATCTTCAGAGCTCTTGGGTTGTGGTTACTATTGAGATCACACTTATTTATTAGGTCTGGGCAAACATTACATTTATAGCTCTTTTAAGGTGACATTTTATTTTACACCTCCTTGTATGTGTGGGGTGTTGAATTAGATAAGTAATTAGTACCTTTCAACAATCTCAGGAACAAATATTAACTGTAAATAAACAGGACAATGTGTTTTAGCCAACAAAGTTCACCAAATTCAAAAAATATACTTTATATTTATTTGTTTGGCAAAATGTAGTTCATAATTTTCTTGTTCCTTTTTTATATTAGTTGCTTAAAGTTGTCTCAAGGTTTATGTTTTTAGGAGTTTGCACAGATTAGTTTTGTGCTGCGTAAATCAAGCGTTTCTACACAAATTAACTAACTCTACCTCCTTATTGTTTGCTATACGCTGATAATGATTCTTTTTCTGGTTGGAGCTGGTACAAAAAAACCAGCATCACTTTTTAGTTTTTGATCGATCTGTTTCCGAGATTATTCTGTGCCACGCAGTTCGTTTTTCCAAGAACAAGCAAAACACCAAACGTTAGCTTTAATGTCAATAAAAGTCAGAGGTTTGTCACGTTTTACAAGTAAACTTTGACCGTTATTATTGTAGCCAACCCGTCCAAACAATGGTGAAGCGTACAGATGTTTTCAAAAAAGAACATTTATTCTTGTACAGTCGTTTCTGCACACGAGTATCTGAAGCACCATAAGAGCTATGGACAGCAAAAAAACAGCTCTTACAAATAAAGTTTTATCCATGAAATAAAGTCTGAATTAACTGCAATGTAAACATTAACAAAGAAAATAAACACGTGTTTATGTCAGCTAAACACACATGACTCCACATTTTTTTACAACGTACCTTTTTCCCACTTTTAGCCAGGTGCTTAATAAACATGGGGAAATCTTTAAAGTTGTAAAATCCTTTACAGACCAGCGTGTTGTAAAGTCCATTGTTATTTTATTAGACCTACTTCCGGTCAGAAACAGAAATGAAAGCATGTAACAACCAAAATTAGGAAATAACAAAATAAAACCACGCAAGCTGCCATTATGTCGTTGAATCACCTTTACTCACACTTAGTGAAAGATCTTTATTTACGTGTTGTTCTTATGGTGGTCATTTGGGAAGGTGACAGTGAGTGCTTCCACTCTGTATGATTGTTATTTCACTATGTATAAAGAGATATCTATTATTAGTGAATATAATAGTTTCAGGCATCAATGCTGGCATGTTTCTTTTTAACACAGAAAATAGCATTTTTTTTAGTTAAAACATTTAAAAAAAAAAAGAAAAAAAAAAAAAGGAAAGTTACACTCTTTTATTATTTATTATTTATGTGATATGAAAAGTGTAGCAAGAGTTTCTCCTCATCCTGATTTTCATTCTGGATTGAAAACGCTTGACTCTAATATCGCCTTCAAACACCAGCTATTTTCATCCATGCCATTTTTTATTATTTATTTCATATAATAACATTGAGTCCCCCCCACCCCCAATGATTATTATTTCTCCAACTTTTGGGCATATGTTTAAAAAATGTAGTAATGTAGAAAAACGACATGTCTATATATTTTTTCCCAAAAGGTTTTCCCAAACTTTTGAACTCAGAGGTGATTTAATTTCCTACGTTTCTAAGTGACTTCAGCTAAATAATAAAACGTCTCTCTTCTTTTACCCCTAGGTAACACAAACAGATGTCAGTGGGCACGATATGAAGCATCAGTCTGCGGGGAGCATTGCTGCTACATCCGAAAGGGATATTCCTGTTATGCGCCTCCAAAATGATGCGGAACTCTGGGTAAGTAGAGTTTCCGTGTACGAGTCTGGATGAAATGGTATTTAGAGCTGCACGAAGTCCGGAAACCATACTATAGTTGATACAGTAGGCAAATGTTGGAATGACAATATATATTTGTAATAATGAAACAAATATATAGTATACACTAAGTTACCAGAGCAACTAGAAACTGAAGGAAAATGAAATTGATCTTTGTAACTGCGGCAAGATCGTGTTATTGAAAGTTTAACAACTTTGGTGCATGAAGATACAGCATTAAACAACAAAACAGTTTAATAGTTATTTAGTGGATCCTGCATCGTATTATAAGAAAGTTTCTTATAATATTGATATTTTATACAATAACACTGCAATGATGATAAATTCGGGATATATTGAGCACTTCTATTTTGGCTGTGTTGTGTCTCTGTGTCAACAAAACAACTGACCACAAAGTACTGCTCCACAAGAAGGTTCAATCTCTACTTCCTTTCTGCCTAGGCTGCTTGCTTTGGGGAATTTGACTGCTCTGTTTGCCACATGCAAAGCAGCCAGTGCTCAGTCTTGCATGCACACAGATTATAATCAAGTTAATTAGACCTGAGATTGAACGAAGTGCAGCAGCAACATAATCATTTGTGAGTTGATTAGAAAAACCATATTCTGCAGCTCCAGAGAATAGAGATCTTGTATGTTTTTTTCGGAACAAATGTAGCTGTACAGTATGTTAAGGCGTAAGAGTTTGCTTTGGATAATTTAACGGTAGGGTCCTAAACACAGATTGCATTCATTGTTTAATCTTTTCTTTCTTTTATTCCACTCAGGAAATGTATGAGTTAGGAAAGAAGTTGGGTCAGGGAAGTTTTGGAACTGTGTATGAAGCGACTCACATCAAGACACAGACACAATGGGCCATTAAGGAGGTTCGCAAACCAGCGGTGAGACAATCTGAAGTTACAGAAGTACATATAACAAGACCAGTATACTTAATATTCTCCCTCATGTTCTGCCACAGGCGGGAAGTTCAAAGTTTAGGATGTTGGATAATGAAATGAACATCCTCAAGCAAGTAAACCACGCTCACATAATACATCTCGAGGCAATCTACAACACACCTACAGTAAGAATATTGTTCTTCTAGTTCCCAATCCCAAACCTATATTCTTATCATAAGTTTGATTTTACTACTTGCTTTGAGCACCCAAGAAAATTATCTTGTTTCCAATCTTGTTCCTAGAAGATTTGTCTGGTCACTGAGCTCTGCAGAGGAGGTAGCCTGAAGCAGCTTCTGCAGCAAAAAAAAAACTTTACGGAAGATGAGACGAGAAAAATAATATGTTGTCTAGCGGATGCAGTTGTCTACCTTCACAAGAGAGGTACTGTGTTTTTAGCAAGCGCCACTTAAACAATACATGTATTTCATTCAACCCAAAGTTACAGTAATATAGGATAAATGAGAAACCCATCTTCATAGCAAATAATAAAGCTAAATAATCAATTAAATATCAAATGTTCTTGTTGAGAATGCTAACTAATTATATAATTAATTAAAAAATGCATATCAGTCAATCAAAGACTCAACCTGAATGATAAATAATTTTTATTTAGTCAGTGAGCTGTAATAATACTTATAGAAAATAAATTTTAATAAATAAATATATTTATTTTGAGGCTATTGACTTGTTTAAATTTGATGTCAATATTTTTATTTACTCAATTAGGGAGTTTTATCCTGTTAATAGGGATTTCTGTTTTTTAAAATTTCAGATTCAAATTTTCCATATTTTTGTTGACTTTGTTTAGAACATGGTGGACATTTAGTGTAAAATATTCACCTTGAAGTACCTAATGCTTGGTATTGATACCTGCAGGTTCCATAACCACAAAACAATGTTCATGGTGCAATTTTGTAGCATTTTGTTGCTTTTCTGACACCTGAACTTCTTGTCAAGCATGTTTTAGTGCATCCTGTTGCAGATGCAGAGTCTTAGCCATTTATTTTATTTGTAAATGTCTTAACATAATAGTCATAATGCCGAAATTTGTGACGGTCTTAAAAATGTTAACATGTCAAGGAGAGATAAAGCTTCACCGAAATATGAATGAATGTAAAAACCTTTATATATGAAATTGAGAGGAAAGAATTTGTAATCACCACCCCCCCAAAAAAAAAAAAAAAAAACAACAACAAAAAACCTTCAAACAACAACTTCTCTTGAAAAATTATGTGATTCATTAAATACATTTTAATTTTTAAGTAGAAGTATTTTAGTCCTATTAATTGTTTTACTGTCTCGCTGTTTCTGAGATTTTAGCATTTGAATGAAAGTTTTCAAAACCTGCCTTAGATCTAAGAGAAAGTTGTTAGAGGAAAAGAAAAGGCCGGACTTACAGGGAAGAACCTTTGGGTCCATCAGTTTTCAACCAGAACTGTCCAAGTCATAAAACAGGACAATGTCCATATTTGGATGAGACAGCTGTTTACTATCTCTAAACCAACATTGGTTTCTGTTCTGTGTTCCTTTAACTCTCGGTTCTATGGAGAAAGCATCTTATATGTGCGTCAGCAGGTCATTCTGAGGCTGTGAACATTTTGGTTTTTGTGCTACACTCTTTTTTTTTTTTTTAAAGAAGTGCATTAAGACAAAGCAAAATTCATTGACAGAGTGAATTTAACAGAATACCATAAAGAAACCAGTTGAATAAAGTGAATAAAATAAAAAACAGGATAAATGTGAAAAAAGTGGATCAGGTTTTATTAATCCAAATGAATTCTCTTCTTAGTTTCCATTCTTTCTGACTCTATTTCTAAGTTAACATTGCAAACTCTCACAAGTCACCATCATGATCTTATCAAGCACTTATTAATCCCACCAGAGGAATTTAGGAGTGCAGGCTAAATCTCTTTAAAGAGCTGTTAAGAAAACCAGATTCTAACATTTTCTTTTTCAAACCCCGTTTTATTATGTTTTTCCTATGTTTTTCCTATGTTCCTATGTTCCAAAAAAACGTACAGAATATTCAAATATTTTTTGCTCATGAAAGTAGGGATGAACGTTTATCCCAGCTTAACCTCTCGGATCTTCAGGTTCTAATTGCATTGTTAGATGCTGAACTCATTACAGGACAAATTTAGCTTATTTTCCCTTATTTTCCCATATTTTTAAAAACAGTCCATGAAATAATCTGGCGGAATAAAAAGTGCTTCTACATCAAAGCTCTAGTGTTGCTGCTATGGAAAACCACCTTTATTGTTTTGAAACATAAACTATCATCACTTGCATATAGTTTTACACAAACCTGTGTGTTAAAATCATTGTTTCCATTTACTGACTTTATAAACAATAGATCTGTACATATGCAAAATAAAGTGTAGCTGTCTGGAAGCAACTTAGAAAATGATGAAAAATACTGATCAGAACACAATCAAGTGATTCCTATTTTTATTTTATTATTTATACAGAGTATGTGTATTATAGTGTTGGAATTAAGTAAACTAGTTTAGTGTTTATTAAAAGCATGTTTTTTACCCATCTTTACTTTTCCTTTTCACAGACATTGTGCACCGAGACCTGAAACTTGAAAACATTCTTGTGAAGAATTCTCTTGATGATAATGACGGCAAGCTTGACATTAAGGTGCGATATAAAACAAATGATGTATTGTTTTCTCAATGCTTCCTTTCTCCCCATGAATAAATAAAAGTCTAACTTGAACCCATTTCATTTCAAATGATCTTAGTGTTGGTGGAGGCTTAAAATTGTATCTTTCACAAATATTAAATTGTTTTTTGCAAAAATATTCATGGAACAACATTGTTTTGGGTCCAATGATGAAAGAAAGTCTGCTTTTGATACCCAAGGCTCAAGAAAGTAGTTCTGTTTTAAATTCCTGCTTTCTTGCTCACGTAAATACACATAAACGTAGGTCTTGAAAGTGTATCTGATGCTTTACGTAAGGATTTTGTTTAAATAGTTCTGCATGTTGTAGTACAAGAACAGGAAACCTGAGACATTTATTGAAACACCTTTTTCCTAAGTGCTGTATTTCACCTAGGTGGCCGACTTTGGACTGTCAGTGAAGGCAGACGGCGTTTGGATCTGGAACATATTGACAGAGGCCTGTGGGACTCTCCTCTATATGGGTATGTTTTCTGTATTTTATGCTCAAGAACTGGCTGCTTTGTTTTCTTACAAAACTGGTGATTTACTGGTTTCAAAAACTTGGGAATGACGTTAAAAGTGTTACTTTTAGAACAAAATGTCTAATAAATAGTTTTATTATTATCAGATTAATAAATATTAATTCTTTTTAAACATTTATCAGGCATTCTTTCTGTTCGTAAGGCTTACCTTTTCCATATGTTATGTTCCATATTTTCCTCCCCAAGTTCCATTAAAATGTTTCTAACATCCGTGTTTTACCAAATAAACACCTAAAATAATAAAACTTTACATTTTTAACAACACAAAAAAAAGACAATTGTGTGTTTAGGTACAGCAGACCTACTTATAAAGCCCTTCTAATTCTACCTGTGAGTTGTGGAAAAATGTTTGTGAACTATGCGTATTTATTGTGAGTACATTTGAATACAAAAAATTACTCAAATATTGAATAAACTTTAACCTCATGCTTCTTTTCATCAGTATTGCATAAGTCAGAGTTTTTTGTGATTGTGATTCACCCAACTCCTCCTCCAATGGTGATGTTTTGGGTGCTGCCTTTGACAGAGAATGGTTTTGTTAACACAGGAGTTTCTCCAGGAGGGCCTTCTCAGCTGCAAAATTAAGTTAACTACGCTTTAGAAAGCTTTGGTAATGAAGTAATAATTTAACCTAATACATGCGGAGCTAAATTATTTATGTACTTTGTTATATTTTTATCATCAACTGTCTGGCTTAGCTAACAATTCTTTGCTTTTTGAAGAAGTGCTGCTGCATGGACAAGGCTCTTTCCTACCTAATAAAGGAAGCTCTAGGCTTTGAAAATTAAAAGTATTTTTGACAGTATGTAGCATGTCAAAAATCTAAGGAAAACAAAGACTTAAAGAGAATAGACTAAATCTAGGAAATCTACAATATTCAACAGGTTTACTGGATTTTCTTATTTGCCAAATTTTGCAATTCTGTTGCAGTTTACCACATCCAAACTGTCTACCACAACTTGTTTAAATGTATCAAACTGCATCATAGTATATATTTCATAGAAGGAGCTTAAATACACAGTTACAACACAGTTACAAATGTTTCTGTAACTGAAAAAAAGCCATTTGTTTGTGATTTTCAGCACCTGAAATGATGAGTGGCCGCGGTTACAGCCATTGGTGTGACGTTTGGAGCATTGGAATCATCATGTTTATGCTGTACGTAGACACACGTCAACTATTGATTAATCATACTTTTAAACATGGCTGAAATGTATCTCTGCATAGGCTTTGTGGAGATCCTCCATTTACCTCCAAAACCAAGGAGAAACTGCTCGAGAAAATTATGCGCAAGCAAGTCAGATTTACTCAACCCATTTGGGCCACAATTAGTGATGGAGGTGAAACTTTCTCACAGTAAACAAAGTTAATACGGTACATGTTTTTAGTTTCATAGTAACTAACTGACTGTCTTGTGTCTGTCTCCACAGGAAAATATCTTCTGACTTGCCTTCTGAAGGCTGACCCAGCTTATCGCATGTCTGCTCATCAGCTGCTAGAGAATCCCTGGATTACAGTATGTAACCAGGTCCTCCTGTGCGTTTATAAACTTTACACGAACAGTTCTGAGAGAACAATTTGCTCAACAGGGTGATACGACTGTGCCTTTTGGCCCGAGCAACGTGCTGGAGATGATGAACCACTATATGGAGAATAAAGAAGGTAATATTTAAAATACTATCAAATAGATTATTTCCAGATTATGATCAAACAAAAATTATGACTGTTTTGCTTGACTTCTTAAGTTTTAATATTTAAACCATACCGTAACCTATTTGTGCAAAATAAGAAAATACAAATCTAAACTGTAACTTTCACATCCAGCACATGTACAGGACACTTTTGTGTCATCTAGTATGTCAAACGAGATTTTCGCTTGTTTATATTCACAATCTTTTTAACCAGGAACTGAGACTGGAAAGGATTCTCTGTCCAGTTCTACAGAGGATGTGCTGGATCCACGCCTCGACTTTATTTACCTCTCCTCAGAGGGAAGCAGCAGTTTTGAGGAAAATGCTAAGCTCTGCCCTGAGAACAGCCCCAGCGGACCCGCCACATCCATCAAACTGGTAGTTTGTCTATTAACTACAACTCTGCAACACTAGCAAGGCAAATTTACATATCATGTAAAAAGCATGTACAAAGGGCTTTAAATAAAGATAAAATAGTAATTTAAAAGTTACGATTCAAGAGCAAAAAATTAGGAAATAGAAATAGACACAAAAAAGTACAGTTAGGAAGAAAGATGACAGTTTATAAGCATATTTTTCAGCTGTAAGTTTTTCTTTGCTATTTCCAGAGTGCCGACCATTACTTTGAAGGTTTAAATACTTAGAATAGCCTCTATACTGCTGCATGCCTTATTATTCATCAAAGCAACTTTGAGTTAGGAACAACGTCTTTACAACCTACATAAATTAAACACAATAATCAAATAAAATTATAAAATAATAAAGAAAGAAAATACAACAAATACTTAAAAGAAGAACAATGACTAGTTAAATAAAAAATAAAAAAACCAAAGCGCTATCAAAGATTTACACCTGTTCACTACTCTTTTCATTTTAGGATTCTTGGATGGTGTTTGTTCACTAATGTTGTTTAGCAAACCTTTGAGGCCTTCACAAAACTTACTTATACCAGAGGACAATTCTGCACTAGTCTTTTTAGATTTTGTTTATTGATAAGACTATTTGTGGGGCTAAATATGTATTACAGAAAGTAATTACAAAAATTACACGATTTTATAAAGTACACGAGTAAAATGCATTTCATTTCGTAATGTCATCAAAGTAGTAAAGATGTGTCATCTACGATTTGAACTGACAACTGTACACTAAAAAATTAGTTGAAAAACCCTCTTAATATCTTTATTTGATTTTTAGTTTGAAACTGCCAATTATTTCCTGACATGTAGCTTTGTTCTTTCAAATAGCATGTGAGACTTAATCACCACTAGATGGGGTCAGATTTTCCTCTTTAAAATGAGGGTGACTACAATTGGAGCCATTTAGTTGTTTTATGTTAATCTTGAGCGTTTTCAAATACACTAGATGAGTATGTATCTGATTGATTTCCACAGTGTTACAGTGGTGAAAAATGGTCTATGCAGCACCGGAGTAGAACACCTGACAAATGTGAAGAGAAGAAGGACTCCAGCGGTGGGCAGAACCCAACCTCTGACTCAACGAATGGAGAGGAGAGGGGACGTTCGTCCAGCTGCAAAGCAGATATGCAACCCAGCAGAGCAAAGAAGCAAAATGGAAGAAAAAAACAAACAAAGGACAAAAAATGAGAGGAAACACATGAGAAAATGTAGCAGGCAATAGTAGGAATCTGCTAGTTTTACTATTTATGCAGTTTGGATTTGTGAATGTAACCCCTGTGAGTGCTGCTAGTCTCATTGTGCTGGTTGGAGATAAAGCAGTGGCCAAAGTGTCAAAGAAACAGACCTCACATGCAATGTGAAAAAAATTAAATATGTCCAAACACATTTCACTTGGGGTCTAAGCACGACTACCTTGTGCCAAATGAGAAGGCCTCGCTCTGAGATGAGCTGCAAAATATATGTTTTTACTTTTTTAAAGAGAAGTTAACACGGGAGAATACATACTTTTTCTTTTCAGGGTCCACTGATACCGTTAGCTTACAGGAGGGTGATCGATTGAGTGAAAAATGCCTTCTTGGAAACTAATTCATAGTCATCTTTTTTTTGCTGGTAGCAAACATTATAAATGTTATCTTTTTACTTTTATTGTCTGCTAATGTTTTCCTTTTTCCCCCCCATTTTACTCTTATCTCATTTCACTACAAAAGATAAAAATAAAAAGACCGAAAGGTGCCAAACCAGAAGCAGATTTGACAGTAGGCTGAACGTACTGTGTAACTTTTATTTTACATCCGTGCACAGTGCTGTGGCGTTTTTTCAAATCCCGTATGTAATCTGGGGTTTGAAATAATTACGTATTTAACTGTACAGAACCCCAAACAGAATGTGAATTATTTATTTAGCAAGAAAAGCAATAGGGATTTTGCTCCCTTTGTGCTCTTGACCTCTCAATTCCAAAGCGTTGCATATGTAGCGACTGCATCCGCTCGGTGTCAAAACAGAGAAACTGTCACACAGGCTGGTTACGCTCCATCTAAATGCTGAGGATTGGGACTGAGGGCAGCCACGGGTCTAATCTCGTTTGGAGGCCACTGAAAGCAGCAGCAGCTACTTTGAGGGCACTACCATTCAAGCACAGTTTTTTTTTTCTTTGCTGTAGAGAGAATAATCCGCAGCACAGATAAAACATTAACGTATCCAAGCATAACACACAAGAGGGTGAATTTCAAATCCACCCATTTGCATCTTGAAGTGAATGAGTGCCAACAATGGGGCCCGTGTTCCTGCACAGGCTTTATGTTTTAGTACATGTGTGAAAACGTAGCGCGTTCGCTTTTATATTTATGTTTTTAGGACACAAGCTATTGTTGATAAAAGCTGCTTGCCAAAAGGAAAAAAAAAGAAAGAGACTGCTCTGCTACTGCAGCATTACTGACACACTGAATGTTTATGGTTTACTCAGATTGCTACGAAACAGCAGATGGAGCTGTAGTTAGTTGCTCAATTCATTAATTTGAGCTGTACCAAAAGCTACCTAATTTTCAGCATGAGGACGTGTAATTAGAATTGAGTGCTTGAGCCACTGCCCATTAAAAAATGTTATTTCCATGTAATCTCTCTCTAATTAATATGTTGTATGCTTACACCTAGACGCTCCATGCAGTTATAATAAAGCTGTTAAAATGTAGCTCCTGTTGGGTGCCGTCTTGTGATTTAGTTTTGAAATAATTTGAGAATCGAACAAAAAAAAAAAGCACACACATAATGATTTAGCTGGTTAAATGTTCTGCACATTTGGATAAAATCTATTTACATATCCGCTTGTTGGGACAATTGTGTTCTGGACGACATGGCATATCTGCACATGCTCATCATTTTTTTGCACTGTAATATTTTTTAAAACAAATTTTCCAAACGACAAATCATGAACAATGTTAGTGTGTGTGTGAGTTCTGAGAGAACACAAGTTTTTTTTAATTTTTATTTAACTATAACCTCAAAATGTACAGATTCAGAAATTTGTCTGTAGATATTGTAGATATATTTGCCTGCAATTATTTGGGTTTTCAGTGTGCAAAAATGCCAAACAGACGGGGGGAGATGGGGAAGGTGGGTGAGGGAGTGGGGAGTTGGGGGGTGGGGGGCACCTGACCGGCTGTATGGTGAAAAGGGTTAGGGGCGTGAATTTAGGACAAAGCACGGAGGCAGAGGAAATTAGAAAAATCTTTTGGATAAAATGAGGGATGTGATTACCTAAAACCACTACATCAACCCCCCCCCCCCCAACCTTGCCGCCCCCCTTAGCCCACCGCCACACACACAAACACACACTTTTCCTCCTGCAGAGCCTCTGCCAGATGGAGGTATGGGTGGATGGGTTGATGGGCTGCAGGGATTAAAACTACAGGCCTTAACAGAGGGTCATCCCTTTCAAGGGTGGGGATCAGAGGAGCACTTGTGGCTAGAATCGCACAGTTGTGGAAATGAGTGCACACAGGCTAATGTCAAAAGAGGCGAGGATGTTTCCCCTTCCTTTATCGAACACCCCACTTGGCTTCCTTCTACCTTTCTAGCAAGTACTAAACTGCTTGAAAACGGACAAGGAGGGGGAGCGCATCTCCATAACCTAATAGAGCTCTCCTTAATTAATCAGCTCATCTGCAGAGGCCTGATACCTGCAGCTGACCCCCCCCCCCCTCACCCCTCCTCCACTCCTTCCCTTCTCACTGCAGCCGTCAACCCAACACAACATCCTCACACCGCTGCTATGACATTGTGGTAATGAGCTAACACGGCTACAATGTCATGGAAACATTGCAGAGACGTTATCTATCACACCCTGATGTTTCTGATCCCCTTCATTGGAGAAATGGCGTGCAATTTGGGATGCCCTCCTCCCCCCTCATCCTCTCAGAAGAACAAAACAACTAAATATAAACATGGCCAGGATCCATGATGCCTCTATTTCCAAAGCAAAACAAAGAGGGAGTGGCTGCATTTGCGTCAAGCTAACATTTGAAACAGATGGTGATTTCAAAGCAAGCCTCATCAATCTTTGTTGACACTATACCCCCCCCCCCCCCTTTTTTAAATCTACTCTTATTCAAAATATTTGCAATTATAATGCATACTGTAAGCTCATTTGAATATCAAATTAATTACTGAACAC
>JAVLVB010000047.1:410764-421414 GCA_032876305.1 Orestias chungarensis
TTACTTCACATAAAAGACATTACTATACATATTTTAATGGGGAGGTGTTGTTTTCCAAGCAATTTTCTGCTAGACTACATTTTTAATATATTCATATTTAATTTATTGGTCTCTGCATACGAGCTCAGTGAAACTAATCAACGGCGTGTAAGGCCCTCTTAAAGCCCCATCCCTCCCTGGCATGCAGACAAGCAAGCCTCTACCGTTGCATAAGCTCCCCACATTCAGTCAAGCAGGAGGATGTCACCTCCAAGGGGACTCTTGAGTTTCCCCACATAACAACATTTTAATCAGATGTAGTGGGGTGTGGAAAAAAAAGAAAAGGAACATGTGTCCAGCCTTGAATGATCCAAAACAGCACAATTTCTGACGGTAGTGACTGTTGTAAGTGCTGTCAGAATGCGGCTCGCTGGGGACATCGTTTTTCCGTTTCTACTTGCCCTCATACTCATCTGCCCTTGAATTGGTTTTATGAAGCTTTGGCAGTCATTTACCATGGTATGAATGGAGTTCTTAAAACCTAACTTCACTGTACACACCAAATATCTATCGACCCCTATGGCACACCTTATAAAGGGGATTTGTTTCACCATTACACGTACAGAGGATTTAAGGGGTGTCTCTCTGTAGCATTGCGTAGCATTAGTTACAAGAAGCACATTTTTTTTCAGATATTTATAATGCAAAATTAAAACACTTATTTCAAGCGCCTAATTTTGCAGGAAGTGTCATAGCAGGGCTCTAAGTGGAGGCTTAGCTTCCCAAACGTAAGCTGGTGACCACCGATCAAGAGCCATGGAGAAAAATAGACAGTGAAATGAAGTGTGTGAGATCCAATCACCTCCTCTATTATAGGAATATCGCCTTTATCACCTTCAGCGTAATTGGGACATTCTTTACAGTCCAGCAAAAAAAAAAAAAAGCAAACAAAAAAAAAATGCAGGTCGCCAGTAGATGAGTGATCTGAACGTAGGCTCCTGGAGGATGGTCGACTTGAGAGGTCATGTTACAGGGTCATAGCGAAATAAATAATGGAATTGGTCCCACGAGGCTGGGAAAGAAAATCACAAAGCTTGTGGCTGTGCAGCAGAAAAACAACTCTGTAAGGAGTCAAGAATTCAATCATCAGACGGAAAATAAAATGCCCCTGTCCCCTTTCAGTCGTACAGTAATTACAATTAGAAAGGCGGAATGCAATTTGCAGAAAGTAAACATACTTTAATCTGATGAATGTAGAAGCCGCTGTGATGCTTATTGTGAAAACTTTTTTCTTATGTTAATTACTAAGCTTTTATTAATGACGCTCAGCCGTAGGAGCATTCTATTATACTTACCCTAAAGTAAATGTAACATGCATGTCTAGTGTATATGCAAACTCCTTTAAAACACTCCAGAGGACGAACATATGCAACAATTAATTGATGCTAATAAGCTTGCGGTTAAGGGAATGAATTTGCACTCAGCTGTCAGTGAAGGCCTCACTCTGGCTTAAAGTCAGACCAATTTTTTCTTTTTTTCTTTCTTTCTTTCTTCCTTTCTTTTTTTATATTCACAATTTTTCTCCTGCTCTTGTTTTGACTGTTTTAACATTTCTCTGCAGGGAAACCATAAACACCAGGCTGATCAAAGGAAGCATATTTAATATGTTTAGGTTGGAAAACTGAGTTATTACAGTTAAGATATTTTACAAAACTTTGTTCTAAGCTAGGAAACCATAACAATAGTTCGTGGGTTTGTGTGCAGCAGTGCTTTAACTAACAGCAAATATGCCTGAAGTCAGTCATGATTTGAGAGTCTCTTTGAGAGATTCAACAGCAGACTTAGGTATTTATTTCTTCTTGATGCTCCCACTAATGACCATGTTTTGCAGGAGAAAATGCCTCTACATTAAATATGAATAAACACATCATGATGAAACAATTAGGCAATGGTCCTCAGTGTGTAGCCAGTTTACATTTCTAGATGGCAAGAAAATGGTAATAACAAAAACAAAGCTGTGGAGCAGTTTTCATCAATTAAGCGCACTTCTCTGTCGAAAATAAATGCAGTTCGCAAAGACAGAAAAAAAAGTCCCTTTTCTTCACTAAAGGCTGAACTTTCACAATTGATTAAAACAGACATTATCACGATCTTTGGAAGAGGAGCCTGGCGGTTCACGCATCCTGACAGTCAAAAGCTGGTCCGCAGCATCAGGCCTGTACTTTCTTCTGAGCGCTTTTACCACTCAGGAGGCAGATTGGAGTTCTCACTCTCAGCTTCTCCACATTATTGTCCATTATCACTCCGTGGTCCATGTGTAAGGTGACAGTGGTGCTCTGATGGAGAGGCGACAGGGGAGACCCGGTCTGCAATAACATATTATTAGTTCCCCCCTCCCCTGCTCCACTAGAGTGGATTTACACTGGATATCCAAAGACCTATGAGGGCAGCTTACTGTTATAGCGGTGTCCAGCTGCAGAGCAATTGCAAGGGACACGCAGGTGTGTGCAGACTGAACATCCGTAGCACACATAGCACAAATGTGTCTTCAATCAGTGACATGGCCTTTCCAATTAGCCTGTATGTGCTGTCATACTTTATACTTTAGCTTAATATTTTTCTTTTAGCTGCGAAGACTTATCTACCTGCTGCTGGTTTTAAATGGACAGATATTCTTGCACACAAAAAATACGCACTAATCAAGTTATGATTTGTTCCTAAGCCACCAGATTTTCTTTCAACCTCTTAAAGCCGTTCTAACAAGTGGTTTTGTGGCTTTTTGGTACTGTCCTTATATGGACTTTGTCAGTTTATTTGGGATTGCTTTTCAGTCCAGTTCCTATACTAGACCAGGATCATGGATTCTGCAGTTTGAGCTCAAAAAGTGAAACTTATGGACAAGAGATGTACAAAGAAGTAGCTACCAGTATATCAAAGACCTGACACAACACCTGATATGCACTTTCCCTTTGTTGGTTAATACCTGTAGGCCTTCTTTTTTAACTACCTCTTTGTGAATCACCTCATCGGTGCTAAAACCCAATTTTCTGTCTCCTAAACTGATTTATTTTTTAAATATTCAACCGAAACCAAGAAAATGGCCACAAACCGGGTCTTTGTTTAAGTGTCTGCAGTTTGTTAAGTAGTTTTTTCTTGAGTGATGTCAGATTGATTTATATGTCAGAGCTAAATGGCTTGATTAAAAAAAACAATATTGTTCGGAAAAAAACTTGGTTACTTGCCTGAGAAAAAGTAAAAGCCTGTTAAGTCCATAGAAACATTGAAAACCAACAGAAAAGTGAAAAACTATTGCTAGACAACATTATTGCAAGAATTTTGCACGTATGGGTTGATAGTGCTCAGAGCTGGCCCAAGGCATCAGCTACCTAAGCCCCAGCTTAGAGACCCAAAACAACCACTGGCCTCCCATAATTGCTTGACTTTTAAAAACAGACCAAAATACAGGATGCAAAATCTAAAGTTCATTTATTTGTTTATTGAAAATTCTGAGTATTATTAAATTTGTGTTGAAGGTATCAGTATAGATTCATGGACAAAAATAATTTTTAAAATTTAAACTTAGGTTTAAAGCGAAATGGAGAGTTTACTGGATCGTTATTTTATCTCAGTTTACAATCTAATGCTATGACTTTAAACTTTTCTTTTTGTTTAATGTTTTGGTTTGCTCGTAAACTATGCCTCACGGAATAATCAATTGATTCCTTATTGATTGTAACATCTGCCTGGTCCATTTTTCTAGATTACACCAAATCTGGACCAAAACACTGTAAGTGAAAGGTGACCTTAGCAAGTTCTTCACAGACAGAGTCCAATTTAGCTTAAGCCCACAACAACCTTTGGGTGACCCTGATAGTGGTCTGAAAAAAAGAAAAAATATAATAGAACAAATAAACTCAAACTTTGAGTATTTTGTTTGTTGAAATGTTGCTTTTTTAAGTCAGAAGACTCCAGAGAGCTTCAAACGTTTGGCCTTTCGTTCTTTGATGGGTACATTGTAGACACGGCTGCCCTGAGGCAGACTGAGGAACCTGAGGTTGCAATACAGTAGGTGACGCTGTCCCCAATGACCACCACCACTAGGAAGGTGTGTTAAATGTCTAGCCCAAGGACGCAACGACTGAAATGGATGGTGAGGGAGCTCTAACTGGCAACCCTGATTACAGGACAAATCCCATCCGTCTGAGCCACTGTCACGCCAAAAGGAGAAACTATCAACATTAACCTGATCCTATGTGAAAATTTAATTTCCCTATAATTTTGTTTTTTAATATGTACCATCCATTATCGTCATACCTGTACAAGAATTAAATCACTTTAAGAAAACTTCAACATAACTAGGGCCCCATTGCACTACATGGAGAGCTAATTATCCTCAAGGGGGAAAAGAATGGTTAGCCTTCCTAGACCCACATATGTTTTCCCAAGATAACAATGTATTTTTATTTAAAGAGTCAAAAACCAACATAAAACAACATCTAAAGGACTACAGGCATCCCTTTCTTCAGTAAAGGTCAGTGTTCATGAGTCTACAAGAAAAAAATTGGACGTAAATGGTATCAATGAGATATTTTCCATGCATAAACCGCGGCTGGACAGGAAGAACACTTTTATTATTTTTGTCAAAATATATTATGATACTCATAGACTTTTGGGAAGATATTTTGAGGACTGACACTACGATGGAAACTGTGCACCTGATTACATCTGGTAAAAAAAAAAAACATTTTGGAAAAAGAACATCAAAGATGGTGCTGACAAAATCCAAGGGTTTTATTATTTAAATTATTTGTGAGTTCTGATTGTTATCTGGTTTTTTTTGCGACATTGTTCCTGTTTTTAGTGTCTTGGTTCTTGCTGTAGAGAGTCTCTTAATGCTTTGAGTATGGGGTTAGATTGATATTTTAGATTTTGAATTCTTTGGTGTCCTGTGTCACCATGTGATCAGTTATGTAGTTGTCTGTCTTTTTTTGTCCTTCCTTCTCAATTTTTACCCCATCTACTGTATTATTAGACTCAACTGGTTCCCAGGTCACTGATCACCTCACCAGCTGGTATGAGCCATTAATTTTCTTGCCTTTTTTTCGCATCCTTCTACTAAACACCATGTCCTCATTCCATGTCCTCATCTTTTCTCGCCTGTTTATTTTGTTTATTATACTCTCCTTGGTTCCTCAAGGGTCTTTTCCATATCCAGGTTAATGATAAATAAATCTTCATCTTCAGAAAGAAACTGCCATTCTGCTGTTGGCCAATAGATCTGACAGGTGGTTGTAATGTGATGGTCAGGAGTTTCTTTACAATCCAGGTGAGTATTCATTATTGATGACAACAGATATTTTGCCCTCTGCCAGAAAATCTTGATAAAAAATGTCCGACATTGAGTTATGGAACTGCACAATGTTTACAAGTACACCAGCCGATCCACACCTGCATAAAAAGCAATAGTATTGTCAATGTCCGGACTTAAATCTGTCAGGCTATTAAATTAACCCTCCAATGTGGTAGAATTAAAATAATGGTAGTCATCTTTAACAAATGGGTAGGAAGACAGACAGAATATCAGCTGCCCCTTTTTAAATGAGAACAGCTCTTATCCTTGGTAATGTTACCGGTCTCCCTTGTGACTGATGCGCCTTGTCCCAGACCTGTTTATAAAACAGTCAGAACTTCGTTAAAGGACAATAACATCAGCCAAGCTCAATTATGGTGACATTTTGCTGACATGCAGATTGCCTCCCCTCAATCTCTTTTATGTAAAATACTGGTGGTGCCAGTCACATATGGATGGATGAACTTTGGGAGGATCGATGGTATTGATGAATCATAGATCATACAAGTCAACAAGAGTGACACCAAGAGGGTGACTTCGTTGTGCATGGAAAGTCAATATTAAACTGTAATCATAATCAGACAAAGTGAGTTATGTGTTATCAATATCCCAATTATGATTGCTTATAGGTATATCTTCTGCACAATAAAGATAGTACGGTCTTTTAAACAGACAGTTTTTTTATTACAGTGTTTGCTTTTGCAAATAGAGAATTATTATTTCCGATTAAAATGGCCTGAAGCAGAATCTTCTCCATAAAACTAAAATTTGCCAGAATCAGTCTTATTATAACTGGTTGTATATAAGTAAAAAACAAAATCATGAACAATTGTTTCAAACTACAATTACAAGATTGTGTGATAGGGGTGCAAAAATCTGCTTTTTGGACTTTTTTTTCACATTGCTCTTAAATGCTACTCATGAGATCTTTTAGTGCCACCCTTTGTTTGGCTTACTTAGACCTTTAACTTTTTATTTAGCTTCTTATGAAATATGTATCTGTTTAAGATGAACTCTCCTTTGAGATTGACACCCCTGTGTTATATTGTAAAATCATCACAACATTCTTGAAATATTCTTAGGTGACCAAGGCTTTGTCTGACATAAGCTTACTCTTTGGTTATTCCATCTAGAGCTTAAAGCATGTTTTGGTATTACTGTGTGGAAACAGAGGCCCAGATTGGAACAGTAGGTAACAAAATTTCTTGCATCTGCTTAAATCACTGGCCTTTGAAAAATTAATGATGGAGACTGTTAAGTTGCAGAATAAAAAATGTTCAAGTTTATCTAAGGTATATTTTAATATCTAAGCTCCTGATGACAAACAGAATTTTGAAATGTCAGATTTAAACTTATTGTTGATATACGACTTCTAATCAGCATGTTGCCAAGAGGCTTACCCTGAATTTCTGCGGAACATTTTAATTAAAAATAAATTTCCTTTTCTCCTGTTTTTTTTTTTTTTTTGTCTTTTGCAGATTAGCTGTTCGCATTGTGATACACTCTAATAATTTATGTTTGGGAATTTGGTTTTGGACATGAAGAATGTCCTCTACCTCAGTGTTCCTAAACATCTTGTAACCTGCAAAAGTTACGGTTAAAAGGATTCTTGACTCTGACTATTGCTTGTACATCCAGGTCTTATCATGTGGGACAAGAAAAGGAAAATTTACAATTTATTTTTAATAGACCTATTTTAAGTAACCTAATATCAGACTGGAAACATGTTTTTGTACAAACAAATTACAGCAAAATTGTTTCACTATTCAACGTACGTTTATGTAAATACTCATTACGAAGACAACATATGTTGAAATCAGCCAGTGGCTCATTAACAATATCCTGCAGCCATGGAAACAACTGTATGGCTAAAACTATACAGCCAAACTTAGCTGCTAATTTGTTTTATGTGGTCAGGACTTTCTGTCAAGTTGGTTAAATATCCTTGCAGGAGGAAATTCTGTTCAGAAACATCCCGAAACTATATGTTTTGGTAAATTTGTTTACAGAATAAAAAGTTCTATCCTCCCAAAAATTGTTAATATAAAAATGTTTTACCTGTTTTAAAGTCCACAATTAAGGACAACTCTGGTTATATCACATTATTGTGTTACGGTTTGATATGAGGTGTAAAAAACCTAAGACTGAGACTAATATGCATTGCTTTCATCCTTATGAGGTAGTTTATTTATTTTCTTTTTTTGTAATTTAATATAGCACATCACACTGTTTCAGGTTTGGGTATTATCCATTTTACTGTTAACTTTTAGAGTACACAATTATTAGGTATTTGAGCCTTCGGAAGGCAATTTCAGTTCAGACAGACAAATTCTAAAGCAAGTTGCGAGTCTTTTTTGTTGAAAATTACTCAGCAGAATAAGGCTAAGGGGCTGAATGGTCCAAAGTATGAATCACGGCTGTGTCCTTTCTCTGTGGAGTTGCATGTTTTCCACATGTAGATGTCGGTTCTTCCAAAGATGTTTTGGCTTTTCGCGCATCTATGAATCTTTTGCAAGGGTATTAGTTATCTGACATCGACAAAATTTTGCTACAACAAACTCCTTCTTGAAGCAAATAGAGCGCCCCATTTGACCTAAAGTCAATACAGCCTGACAAAGTTTCAGGCCTCAGGTCTACATTAAGTTTGGTTATATAAAAATGTGATTTATCAAGAAATTTCTTCGCCAGTCTTCCAGACTATGCTAATTGTCTGCATCCATCTGTGTCTGGACGTATAATTCAATATGCAAATTACCCAAAGCAATAGTGGAAAAATGCAGAATGAGGCACTGTGATGTATAAACTGACTGAGTGTCAGTAATGACTGGGATAACCTCATCTCCAAAATAATAATAATAATAATAAAAATCCTTTCCGTTCTGGGAAAATTACAGTCAATACTAACAGACTTGTTTTCTTAAATGAGAAAATTTTTATTTAACTAAAGTATTAAATGTGTTGGACTTAATTCTGATCTTTTTCGGACTATTTTGAAGGTATTTCAATATCTACATTCTTAAGCAGCTTATTATGCCTTGCAGACACCCAACATGTAAAGAGTTATTACAGTTTCAAAGAGTGCTTTCATTCTTGAGACTACAAACAGAACATTTTCTTCCAGCAGCAAATACTTTTTATCATTTTCAAAAGATTAAAAAAATACCAATTTTAATGCACTATCCCATAAAAATGTATACAATGTTTTTTAAGATAGGTCATTATTAACGTTTGTTAAGGAAATTATGTCTTTATGCAGATGCAAAAGCAGCACTTATTTGCTCTCCATTTTTTTTACTAAATAATAGAATTCATTTTACTTTGGTACTGTATTTTGTACATTATTGCTTTAACCAGGAAAATATCTATTTTAAATTTTAAGCATAATAGTTTAATGCATGTGCTGATCAGCAGGAAGGATGTGTATTTAATTAAATCATTGCCTAAATATTTACATACAGGTAAAAAAAAATTTAAAATTTACAACAGATATAAGAAACAGCACAAGTGCTAGTTTATTTTTAATTGCTGGCATACAAAGGACTTTTATTAGCAATGTATTATACAGGAAGCGTAGTATGATGCATAATGATCACTTTGTTGTGAAATATATGGCACTGGTAATAGACATATTTCTAAACTTCTAAATAATTCCTTAAGCATAATTTTACAATGAGTTAACCATGACCAGGGGGTCCTTATAAGTATAATTAGATCCAAGCACCACTGATGAGGCCTAAACAAAGAAACACCGTTTCCATAAAAACATGGAATGCACCCAAATACACACATATATAAACACATAAATATAGGATTATTTTAGCAAAACACGCACAAAGTTAGTCCTAGCTTCAGAGGTCATCTCTTAAAAAAAGAATAGTCATGGGCTGCAGGCCTTGAAAAGATGGATCTGTTTCCTAAATCCTTTCCTGTTCCATTTTACCAACTGTAACTTGTTCACAATTGCATTAACTATCCAATAAAAACTTTAAAAAAAATAATAATTATTTCATCTATTACAAATTTTCCCGTTGATCATATAAGTATAAACAAGGACACATAGATTATGCAACTCAAAGAGATACTAATATACTTCCCAGAGTGAATATAATCATCCAAAAAAGTCGTCTCTCTTCGTCTTTCGCCTGTGAGTGCAGCAATAAAAAGCATTACATATGACTCACATGATGTGGGGCTCCTTTTTTTTCTAATGAACTCTCTGGAGAGTGTGACAGCCTTTGTCGTCTTCATTAGAAGATGACAGCTTTTCTCCATCAAAAAGCTCATCATAAGGATGCGTAAGAGCATTGAATCTCACTGGGTGTAATTGCTGACAAACGCGAATATTCAAGGAGGTGCAAAGTCCTCAACGAGGCCTCATTTAATTGTGTTGACTTGATTTTACAACGAGGCTCAATAACTCCAAAAACCTGACAGGGGCACTCCCTAAAAATTAATCTTACCCTCTTTTATCAACTTTCGCCCTCATTATTTCCATTTAACTTCTCACAGCTCAGAGGCCACAAGTTTTCTTTTTCATTTTTCCTCGACTGTTTGGTGTGAAGCAGACTATTAGAGGGACAACACAGGAGCTCTGCCACATGAAATGAATGTAATATCCATTAGATAAAAGATGTTTGAGGTTGGAGCCTTTCACCTTTGCTTCTTTAGATTAGACATTCCTTTGCCCTTCACTCTGTTGTCTTACTTCCACCGGCGTTTGTTGATTAACCGTAATGAGGTGACCTACTATAGTCGCTCAGTTTATTCCCTTACTCCCCCTCTCCCTCTGCTTTTCTCACTGAGGTGCTGCTGATAGAAAGTCCATCCATGCAATCATCATGGGGTGGGGGTTGGGGGGTCAGTGCAACTCAGATGGAGGTGCTTTTTGGTGTCTGCCAGTCGACACTTTCAAATGTTAATGGATGGGGGCGAACAAAGTTGAAGTGGGTCTGAAAATGCTAATTGTCCCTAATTCATGTAAATAGCTTCCTTAATGGAGGAATTAAGCATTTTAAATATGCAATTGGAGGCAATCAGTCCTTTCATTTGCCAGGGTGGCACAGGTGTAGTGGATTGAAATTCATCTTTCACTCAGAGAGGCTAATTTTTCATTTGGCCGTATTCAGGCATGGATGGTGGGAATGTAACAGAAGGAAAATTCCCTTTGCTCTGCTGAGAGCAGACATGAGTAAAACATGTCATAAAACCGAGAACCAGTGAGCGTCCTTATATTAATGCTGGCACTAGCCAGTTTATGACACACACGCACACACACACACACACACACACACACACACACACACACACACACACACACACAC
>JAVLVB010000047.1:421514-439924 GCA_032876305.1 Orestias chungarensis
TGACCCTAACCCTAACCCTAAACCTAACCATCACCAAAACATGCCTAACCCCTAATCTAACCCTAATCCTAACCCTGATGTGCTTTAGTAATTCCTAGAATATTTCTCCAGATGTTGGAACTACTCCTCCGGTGTGGGGGTCATTGCCCATATGTTCCCATAACCACAAACACTATATTTGTCTTCACTTCCAAGGTTCAGCCATTAAGTCAGTAACAAACAACTCCTGATAGATCAACTTTACCATCATGAGAGGCAGCTCATACGTTCTTGGAAAACCTAAACTGCACAAAAATATTTGGTTTTAGCTATTAAATTGCCCCCTAAACATGATTCCCAGAAAGAAGAGCCATATCACCCATGTCACGAACCACTTATAATATTGTTGTTGATTGTATTGAGATAACAGGAATATGAATAAAAGCAGTGTCTATAGATTTTTTTAAATTATTGCCTGTTTTGGGGAAAATACGTATGAAACATCAACAGACGTCAAGGGAGTAAGGCCGATCACATATCGCAGCCAAAGCGGCAGTAAATAGACAGCCCTGACTTATTATTCCGATCATCTCAAACAGACAATAAACCAGGAGGTCATGCTTCAGCCTGCAATAACACGTTGTAGCAGCAGGAGCAGAGACACAGGAAAACACACACGGCACATATAGGCCATGAATCAAACAGGCAAGGCATTGTCTTTGAAAATGACTTATTAGTCAATAAGAAAGGGGGATACTGTGTCTTAGAGTTTAAATAGCCATGGCCCTGCGGAGAAGAGGAGGCAGCCCTAGTTAATGAACGAGACAAGAAAAACCTTGTTTAAAAGGACAAATCAGATCACAAGATTTCAAACCCATTAGCTACTACTCACACAGAATGATAATAATGATAACGGATGGTGAGGCCTTTTGATAGTGAGAGTAGCAAACTGTGTTGTCTTGGGAAAAAATATTTTCCTGGAGGAGAATCAAAGAGCAGTTCATTTTCATGCTGACCTTCAGGGCTCAAGGCAGCCAGACAAGGGCACAAACAGATTGAGAATTAATTGGAGCAATTAACATTTTGTGATTATAAGGACTTCAGATCGATACCTTATGCAAATAGCAGTATTGATGTGCAGCAGAAACCTTGTTAATTGTGTTTGGCGAACAAACAGGCTCCTGTGTTACTATTCCATAATGGAACAGGAGGAATGGACAGGTTCAAACTGCTGACGACTTTAGATGCAGGAGGGTATGTGGAAGTTTCTCCCTCCTCCATCCTATTAGTTCAACCTTTCTTCTGTTTAAAACTCCAGCAGAAAGTTCGTCTTTGACACGGTTGCTCTAAATTTAGGCTTCTAGTTGTTCTTTGAAGAAGCTCTTAATAAACTGGATAGAGATTCCTATGCATTTCCTCTGATCACCATGTTCGTGTCAGGCTGCAGCAGATTACATACAAATGGCTGTCTTCTTTTCTTTTAAAGTTTCGAGCCATATGGGGAAGAACTGAGCCCTCTCCTCCCACACTGCGCCATCAGCCATTGGAATGAATTAGTTTCAGCTTTATTGCTGTGGACTGGATTTTCCACTCTCGTTATTAAACTGCGTTAAAAATGCACTTTCATTTCAGATAAGTACCAGTAATCCTGTTTGTGGACCACATCAGATGAAGTTAAATACAATTTAAGCAGAAACGGAAACGGGTGGAACAATGTAATCACTGAAAGTGAGATTGAAGCGATGCTATTCTCACCATTATTATTATTATCACTTTCATTACTGTCAGGGCGAAAAGATCCTTCTGAGGGTAGTAACAACAACAAGCAGAAGGTGGGAAAACATGGGGGGGGGGGGCTGAAATTCTCCAACCAATAACTATCAGAGGCAATAAATCCAACTCACTACTACCTGTCTGTGAAGGTTGGCTTACGGATTTTTGCGTTGTTTTTTCTGTAGGAAATTTCCAAAAAAACATCTTGTCATAAATTATCTTAAAGAAGCACATTAAAAAAATAATTTCCATCCTGTGAAGCACCATCAGATATTGTTGTAAAGTGCAAAAACTGTTCACATACAGAGGCCAATTAAAACATTAATATGACTGTTTAAACATACTGGCCAAGTCTAAGTCTAACACAGTTTATGTAGGCTGAACTTGGGGGAAACATAAATAAGTCCAGTATTTCACCAGGTTTGTTTTTCACTTATGAGAATTAGTCTGATATGACATGTTAAAAACTCCAACCACGGAGCCACTTCCTTTAGACTGAAGAAACTAGTTAATATCTAATAACAAAAGTCAAAACCTATACTGCATTGTATCAGTAAAAACAAGTTACATATAAAATTTTCATTTCTGCTTATTCTGATTTCATTTCTATTCTTAATAAAATAAAATAAAATAAAATAAAATGATAGAAAGACACCAATAAACTTTTAAATAGGAACATATATAGGAACATATATTTATGTTGTCTGACAGACAGCCATTGACTTTCTCTGCAAGGAAAATGAGCATTAAAAAGTTCCTGTTAAACAAGCTGCATGTTCACATTTTACCCACTCATATCTTTGGTAAATTGAGTGGAAGGAAAAAAGACATACAAGGAACAGGAATAACTTCTAACTTTATTACAAACATAACACATGGGAGTTTAGGATGGATTTACGGGACTTGGACTGTAGCTAGAGTCAGTTTATCAAAGACAAAGACAATAAAACAGTTTAACAAAAGAGATATTATTACTTTTGTTTCTGAAGCAAATACATGCTGGAAGTATCTT
Source organism: Orestias chungarensis (assembly GCA_032876305.1). Classification (NCBI taxonomy): domain Eukaryota; kingdom Metazoa; phylum Chordata; class Actinopteri; order Cyprinodontiformes; family Cyprinodontidae; genus Orestias; species Orestias chungarensis. Next base: position 424,279 of record JAVLVB010000047.1, read on the forward strand.
GCCTGGATTAAGAAGGAAAGGATGGACTGTTGCACAAGTGGTTAAAAGTCTTCTTTTTAAATTACTTGTGGGAGCATTGTGGGAGAGGCAGGACACACGTTGAACAGGTGAGCAAATATACCACAAGTTGGTCAAAAAATTAATTTGCATCAGTGTTCTTCCCTTAAACACAAACTCTGAAGGTTTTTAGGCTTAAATGAAGGGTCAAATAGCTCATTAATATTTGTTTGTAATACACTGGTGATGGTTAAATGGTTTAATTCCATGTCCAATTTTCCCTCCCCCTCTTGTTTTGCATTTAATTCACCAAGTTTGTCACAAGGGAGATTAAACCCAAAGCCTAAAGGAGTAAAGCGGAAAATTGAAAAGAATTAACTGTAATTAGTATGTTAACGAATGATAATGCAAAGGCAATTGTTATATAATTCTTCTTAAATCTGTACTATTACTCATGAGGGCCTTTTTGAAATATTGGACTGTAATTATTAGACATTTAACAATTGTTTTTTTACAACTTAAATTGACTTCAAGTATTGATTCTCAACATAGCAACCCCTCATAGAGAAAGTCAGCATAGGAAATTGATGAATGGATGAATGGTTGGTTGAGACTGAAAACATATTAAACATCTATTAAGTTGAATGAATAGTGAAAAATAGACTGGGAAAAAGGCGTTACGAAGCCAAAGTTCCCCCTGACATAAAAGGATATAGATATATTTATTTTGCTTTGAAGGTTCCAATAGTTGGCCTCCATTATTGGTAAATGTTTGAAGCTAACAGGACTTTTCTGGCTGTCTAAACTGAGCCACTGGAAAAAGGCCTTACACAGAGAGGACCAAGAACCCAATGGTTAAGTCAAATTACCAATAAACACAGATGACCCGACATCACTGAAAGTCACACTAAACACAATTTCCTCTTTGTGGACCACGTCAGATGAATAGATTAAACACGATGTTTTGTTCAGATACAGAGGCGTTACAAACTCTCTCTCTTTTAGTTTATTTGAAAAATGAAGTAATCATCTGGCAAAGTCTCGTCTGATTATCATTTTTTGGTGGTAAGTAGATTGAAAAAAAATCTTGACTTTAGCTTTAATAAAGCCTTTACTGTATGCTCAACTTGGAAAGCCAATCTGTATACTTCCTGGGAAAATATCCTCACATGGCCAAATGTTGTAAAGTGCCTCTACTTTATTATGTAAAAGTTCAGAATCAGAATCAGAATCAGGCTTTATTGGCCAAGTATGCTCACACATACAAGGAATTTGTTTTTGGTTACACAGATGCTTACAGTGCACGAAAAATACAGTAAAGAAACATTTGTAACATTTAGCATGTGTAATTTATATTTTTAAAAAAGTGCAGTTTTGTGCAGTATAAAAACTATAGAAACCAAAACAATATATAAATAAATTGTTCAATTGTTCATGAGAATAATGGAATTTGGAAAAAAGCTTCTCTGTAGCCTGGTCGTACGGGTCTTCATGTGACTGAAGCGTCGGCCTGATGGAAGTCACCGAAACAGGTGATGGCCAGGGTGAAGCGGGTCGGTGATGATTTTCTCTGCATGCTTCCTGGTTCTGGAGGCATGCAGGTCCAGCAGTGCGGGCAGCTTTACACCGATGGTCCTCTCTGCACACTTGATAATGTGCTGCAGTCTCTTGGTGTCGTGTTTTGTGATTGCACTGCCCCACACTGTGATGGATGTGGTGATGATGGACTCTATGATGGCTGTGTAGAACTGCACCATCAGCTCTTGGGCTAGGTTGAACTTCCTCAGCTGGTACAGAAAGTACATCCTCTGTTGAGCCCTTTTGATGATTCATATCTACAGTTGTATATTTTAACCTTACTTTTAAACTATTTTACATGTTTTAAAGCATTACATGTTTAGTTTACTGTCTATCAGGGAAAAACTTTAATAAAAATCTGACAATAGTATAAGCTTTCCACTTTTAATGAAAAGTCATAGGAATTTCGTGGAGAGTAGTATTTTACCTTGTTCCCTACTGGCCCATATAGCAAAAAGATTGGGGTCTGCTGTTCTTAAACGTTTAAATGTGGCTTCGCTTCAACACATCTGTGTCGAATAATCACGCGATTAGCTGGAATCTGGAGAACTTGACTACAACTGAGGATGTGATTCAAAAAATGTATTTTGCTTTGTCAAACGCGGAACACATCTAAGGACACCGGACCTCCAGATCTGGATTTGAAAACCTCAGCGCTAGATATCCTGCATCCTGTTTTCCTCTCTTCTAATCATTTTAACACAATTGTTTTCTATAGGTTTAACAATAACTAAGTCTCAGAGCAAGGCTTATTTTGTATTTCTACAACCCAATTTCTTTTTTAAATATATTTTTAATTTGTGTTTTTGGAGAACAAACTATTTAATGATCTTGGTATTTGAAAGCCTTTAATATACCTTGGACTTTAAAAAGCATACCCGCCTGTAATATATATTTTTTTGCCAAAAAGGCCAGTCAAAGTTTGAGCCATCTGGTCCAAACACGTAGCTCCAGTTAAAGAGTTTAGCTCGAAGTGTTTTCATTCGTATAGGTAGGACAACCCTAACCAGCTATGCTCCTCAACAAATTGGTCTTTTGGTCTCCCCAAGATGTCATTCTTTGCTGCAGATTTGGTAATTATTTCCTAAAATGCAATTTTAACTCTTTAAATCAGATATTCTCTGGTCCAAATTTTTAGTGAGGTATAAAATTTGACATTTTTTATGATTTTTAATTTTTACCAGTTCTTTTGAACATGTAGATGTTGCTATACAATTTCATTTGATACAATGTTAATAAAATGTTTTTCATATACTTGATTTTGGACCTAATTGAGTGTTTGAGTGATATCTGAATGCTTCAACAACAAAAACAAGATACTTTATTGGATTTAAGAAAAAGCTGTTTAAAGACTAATATGTAAAGTTTAATTGAACATTGAGTTCTCAGTTTTTCTGTCTTGACCAAAACCAATAAGGTTATTTGTACAGGAAATTGCAGCATAATTAATATGGATTTGCGATTGTCACATTATGAGCTTTTGATCATTGTGGTTTTAAAATTATCCAGCACATTGAATTCACTGCTACCGATGGAGTACCTCGGTAGCAGTACTCCATCGGGATCAAATACTCTTACAGCAGCAAATGGAAATAAGATTCTGGGGTTACAGTTCAATAATCAGCTAAACATCACTAAAAGATTACTTACATGAGTCATTTAAAGGATAGAGGTTCTAAACAAATATAACCTATTTTTAACAGTGATTGTAATGATGCTGCTCTCAGTCTACATCTAGAAAAGACATTATAACAGGATTGAAACAATTTCCAAGCACTGTAACAGAGACAAAAAAAAAGTAATGCACATAATAAATCACAAAGCCTGCAGCTGAAATGTCCATCTCTGGTCAGCCTGTTGTGAGCAGGTGAAAAATACACAACGGCATAGTATTTCCAGGCGCAGTTCAAAAAGTCCTTGTCAAGATTGATGTCCCTCATGTAGCTATGGTTAATAGTAAGGAAACACTTCTGAAATTAGAATCCACTTCTTTTTGAACACACCACCAATTGAGGACATCTTAGGGGGAAAAAAGGAAGGTTACATGTCATTTCTTTAGGTTTCCAAGACACAGGGAAAAGAGAGCAGCCAATCTATGAGGTGTAATGGATATGTCAAGAACTGCTAAATCATAGGTGTTTGAAGCAGAAAGACAACCAACCCAAACACAATGTCATTCTGAAGGCAGAGAAGGAAGCAACTGCAAGGGGGACTGGGAAACAGAATTGTAGAAGGGATTGGTTTTTAATTTTTGGGGCCCGAACAAAAAAATAAAATGAAAATTAACTGTTTATTTGCATCCATGCTTTTCGTTCTTTATTATTACTTATTTGGCATCTCTGTCTGTTTGCATTATGGAAATGAAGTAATACAGCTTTGCCTAACAATAACACACTGACTTTGAATCCTCTTACTTAAGGTCTGATTGCTTCTTGACGGTGGTTTTAAAAGAATTGTGTTGAGGAGTGATAAAGAGCTTATTGCCAGGAATAAAAGCCTGCAGCAATGAGGAAAAGCTACACATGGAGTGGCGAGGCGATACAGGCTATTACGGTGAGGGAATGGTGTCCTTGACTGCCAGGACGGCTTAGAATTTTATTTCATCTTGTTTTTGCGGCTGCTGACAATGATGCGTGACTCTGGCACTGGAGGAAGAGGGCACGCATGAGAGTTGTTTTGGATTGCATTTACATAGGCTTTGTCTATAATGACATGAAAATGGCTGAGATTGTATGTGTGTGAATGTAGAGGTGCAATTTTAACGTCTCACTAATACGAAAAAATAAGATTTAGAGTATATCCAGGTGTTTAAATAAAGTATTTTACCAACTTGTATATTTTAAATGAAAGAAGTCTCCATAAACGTGTGTTGCATGCGCATCTAAATACAACCTCGTGTTGACCTCTGACATGTCCCGGAGCTCCGAACCTCTCATGTAAATTTGGTAAGTCGAGGACTCAGAGACTGTGGGAGTTGTTGTTTATCAGCACAAACAAAATAAGTTGAAAAGGCTCTCTTGTGGGCTCAGTGTGCAAACTTCAGCAAACTTCAGCAGCAAGTCTGAGGCCTCCCCTCTAAGCTGTACATCCATGAGTTATTTCAGTTGGCTACTTGATTAGTTTGGAACCAGTTCGTTTGGAGGTTATCGCTGTTTGTCAAGGTGAATCACTTTGTTTTTGCTACACTCACCGACACCAATTACATTAAAAATAATAATAATGTATACTTTATTGATCCTGTAGGAAATTGTTTTTGGTGTACACCACACCGAGGCAGCCATTTTGCAGGGGCCAGGTAGGCAGTAGCACAAAGGGTCTTGCCTAAGGACCCCCACTGGATGCTGTGGTGTATTTTTCCCTAGGCTGGATTCAAACCCATGACCTTTGGATTGGAAGTCTGGTGACATTCTTTTGTTGTTGTGTTTTTGATTAAATAAACCACTAAACAAATATTTGCAATGATATACAAAACTCCAGAAAAGCAAAGGCTTTGGCACTTTGCTGGTCCAGTGCAATCAGTTTTGTATAAATAAAAAAGTAACAAGAAATGGCATTAGTAATTATCTTAGAAAAACAGTTGGTGCAGCTCATCAATCTACGTAGGGTTTTTAACCCCTTGTCATGCAATTTAGAGCTGATAATTCACGGCAAAAGATTATTCACATGTGGAAAGGCAAACAATACTTTGTGTCTTCGAATGTAGGCCTCTCACAACATCGTCGCAGAAGTCAGATGCAGTCGTTGCAAACTTTTTAAAAAATACAGATAATTAGGTTTAATCATTCCGTGTTGAACTGGATGACCGATGAACTAGACCTTATGAACATAAAATGGGTTATGTTACAAAACGGCTTACAGATCAAAGAAATGCTTTATGGTTATAGTATTTCTATTTGACCTTAAACAGTTGTAAGGATGATAGCATGAGCCTACGGTAGATGTTTCTACATGACACAGTGGAGGAAACTCCATTTTAACCTTCAAATAATATTGGTACCAACATTTTGTGTATGCGTGTTTTGTTTTTGTTTTTATAACTTACTGGTAATCTTTATTTTAATGGCAACAAGGGGGGACTGATTAAATAAATCTGTTACTTTTCTGCATTTTGCCGCAACCTCCTCCAGTGCCTTTCTCTTTTTGTCTCTCTCCCTCTTTGTTACTTTTATCCCGTTGGGAGACCCGAGTCGCTTCTCCTCACTTTTGCACGGCTCGCTCATTGCGCGAGCTGCCGTCAACAGTCACACGCCACGCCCCTTCCTCCACACCTGTGTGGTTGATACACGATCATGTTTCGTGCCATGTTGTGGGAAAATTCAGTTGTGTTTTATACAAATGTAGAGCCATCTCTGCTTGAACTGGTAAGTTGGAGGCCAAAAGCCTCCAACTTACCAGAGATTTAATATACATTTACGCCAATTAATAGCAAATAGTAGATTACATGACACGGTGGGGTGAGATTTTTCATTTTCAATCTTGATCTTCACTCCAAAACTGTAAGAACAACATCTGTGTCTGGTGAAATCAGGTCACAATGGTGTTTCTAAATCAATATTTAGTAACATTGCAGATTGAAAATGAACTGAAATCATGTATTCTAGATTGCTTTGGATATAAAAAGCTTAAAATGACAAACTAAAAATGTATTTTATGAAATTATGTGCAGTCATTAATCTAGTGACAGTGTATGCTTTCACACAGCTTAAATAGCTTATTTGATTATAAACGATTTAGCTAAAATATCAGGCCTAGAGGATGCATTGAATCTTCTCAGACATCCCAATATCAAAACCTTAACTGATTTCTGACTTTGCTGGTGGTAAATATTCTGCATAATCTGCTAAATACAAATAACTTAACTCAGGAACGCTTATATTTCATGACAAATTCCAGAACTGCATTTTTTCTTCCTCCGATAGGTTTAAGCTTTTCCTGGACAATATACACATAAATACTGGGGATCATTATGGGGGTTAGAAGACTGAGTTGAAATGAAGTTGGTCCAGAGGCAGCCCACATGACTGTTATCCTCGTCTCCCTCCGGTGTCCCACTAAAGTCCTTTTACGGCTCCATCCTAAGCCCACCCAAACCTCAAATGCAATCACGCACCAAGCTCGGTGCAATAATCATCTCTTACAACACAAGCTTAAACTGCAGCGTTGTCCCTGATCTGAAGCCCTCCCTGACTTGTCTACCTCCTTCTCAACCCGCTGAAAATTATTTAATGAGTAAAGTTTGGTGGTGGGAGTTCTAGGGGTCTCACACCAAGCCTGGAGTGACAGATGAGGTGCATTCATAAAACACTGGTGGACAAATGGGATTGTACACACAAGAGGTTCTGATGGCCTATTAATTTTGCTTTGGCTTGAATCCAGAAGGAGTCTAGACTTTCCCCTAATTCATTGCTAATTTCTATCCGACGTATCGGGGGACTGTTTTTCCCCCTCCCTGAGCAGGATGCATCCACATAACTTTAATGGATTCATTCAAGGGCTACAGCACGCCGACATTGATTAGATTGCCTCTGAGGCCCTACTGCCGGTCGCTTGATATAGGCAGCAAATGAAATGTGACCTCTGGTAAAAGGCCTGGACCAGCCAGCTCCAGTCTAATGCATTAGCTCACAACCTTTCTCAATCCCATTTAATTAATGAAGTGATTTGAAAAAGGGCAAACATTTACAAATTCCTGGAATAAGAAAATGGTTCATTTAAAGAGGGCAAAGCAATGAGGGCCTCAGCTACAGTCTTAAGGAACAACAAACAAGTTGTGTTGCTGACAGTTTGCAATGGAATGGGAAATATTCCAACTTGCGAACAAGATGATCCAACTTTTACATAAATACAGATCTGGGATAATGAGTTGTCTTGGGGAAAAATTGTTTCTTTTTTTGTTTGTCAATGAGAAAAAACATAGGAGGGTTAATGAGTAAGATGTGTAAACAAATGAGAAGAAAAAAAGCAAAGAAGAGCACTTTGTCTGCAGTTATAATCAGAAGCCAAAAATCCCCAATCATCAGTGCAACCTAAAATCCACAATTTCTTCACTTCATTTATTTCCGAACATCCAATTCACTGTGCACAGCTTTTTCTGAAAGCTGCAAAAATCATCTTTGACATGCTGTTTATCCTGAGCCCAATCTCAATGTCAAAAACAAAGGCAAACACGGGATCTCTGCCGGCGCATATGTTACATTACTTATTTTTCTAATTGAATTCATTTATTTATTTCCAATTAATAATTTACGATGCAACACACAGTGGTATGCAAATGAACAGTTTAAATTTAATGAGTTTTTAATGACCAAACAAATAATTAGCAGAGCCTGATGTGGTGTGCATGGAATTTACAAAGAAATGAGCTCGAGAGCTTTGTTCAAACTACGGAAAGGCTAATTTACTTATAGTGCAGCTTATAGAGGAAAATGATGTGCAGTTAATACAAAACAGTGTAAAGTCATTAATTTAAGGTCATTAGGTAGTCCCCTTAAAGGCCAGTGTATGGACCTGTAATGTTTAAGACATGATGCAACCATTATGTTCTACACAATCACAGCAACATAGAGGTGCATGCTCTGAGTATAACTCACATGCTGACAACTGAAAAATCCACTCAGGATTTTCCAAATATTTCAACAATTCCCATTGGTGTGAGGGGAAAAGGCAAAAAGCTACATGCCACCAGAGCCAAATGGCATTTGATAATGGCTTTTTCCCCCCAGCAAACCCAAAAGACATTGTTAAGATTTACATTTTCAAATACATGCTGACCTTTTTCCCCCCTCCTCTCCTCTGTTCGCTTGTCATCAGCACTGTAATTGAATCAATATATTTCCTGATCAGCCCAGAGATTGAATAAGGTCACAGAAAGCCATGTGTGGACATAAAAAATCATTATTCTACTCAAATTGAGCAGAGATGGCATAGACCATTCAGGGTTCAAAATGAAATTATATTAGAGTCTATTACACTTTTACAATTATATAGACGTTCCAATATTACAAGGGGAAATGAAGTCATAATAAAAAGCCCAGGGGTGTTTTACAGAGAAATGACCCAACTATTTTTTTCACTCACAGTGTGTTATTGAATTGATGAAGAGAAGTTGGTGACATTACATTCACTGATAAGTGTTCTTATTCATGAAAAATAGAAATGCCTGTTTCGCTTGCTCCATTTCCTTACTCCAGGTTAGCCGCCAAGCCATTTTCCACCTACATGAGAGTAAAAGTCAGAGCTGAACGGCGCACATTTCCCCTTCTCACAGACACAAGTGGTGCTAATGTAGCTGCTGAAGTGGTTACTGCATTAATTGCCTTTAAGCATACATTTATTTTAATTATTCATTTATTTTCTGGGTTATGGTCAGGATTTTGCTTTATGCACATGTCGGAGCAGCAAAATGGCTAATTAAATAGGTCAATAGAGTTGTGCGAGTAAAAGACAAAATTTCAATCCTTTAATCCAATACTCTAGAAAGAAAAAGTGTAAAATTGAATTATACCATGCTTTCAGCTGGGAGTTTCAGTCTAAACTCTTTAAAAATTGTGTCTAACTATCAAAGATAGAACTGCCTTTTTAATTGGCTTACTCATCGTAATGAATAACACTTATATCAACTTATCAGGGCTGCAAGAAACATAAAGTAGCAGTAGTACCAGAAAAGAATATTAAAATAAGATGCCTTCTAGGTTCAGTTTTCTGTAGTTTTCGCATTTGAAAAATTAATCTCAAATTAACAAAACAATATAGGTATCACACTTTCAGAGCACTGACCTGTAATGTGTCTGTGCTGTCACGTCCATCTGCAGAGATGACGATTTCTCAACTTTTTGAAATTATGTTTCACTTAAGGTACAGCTAAGCTGCTTAATTAGGTGTGATGGTCACAAAGACTCTGAGGCTCCAGCAGTTTCCCCTGCTTTAAAGTCTTTCAAATGACGGTGAGCCGCAGTCATCTGGAAATGATGCTGGCTCCCACAGCCATCATCATCATCTCGGGATGTAAATAGCCTTTTATCTCAGGTGGAACAGAGCCATTGAGCCAACACGTTTATGTTGCCCTGTTTAAACTCTGTATGCAGAGGGATGAACGCTAATGAAGGTCCATTTATGCCGCCTATTCCATCTCCACCTTTCCAGATTTTTGTAATATAACACCTAAGAGTGGAACGTTTGTGAAACACATAATGACAGACTAAACCAGTGGGCGGCTTCTCTCTGGAATAGTGGTCTTGATTTAGTTCAACACCTGAAGGTATACTTGTCACCTTATTACTGTAAGAGCCTTAGAAGTCCTCCCCGAAGGGGTGAGTAAGCAGGAACTCAAGTGTGCCACAGATCTCTTGCAGCAAATTAGGAGCCATGTTCTCTATTTAAAGTGGGAACAACAATACCTGTTTTGTCATTTTTACCAGCACAAATATAAGAAACATAGGAACAATAAGAAAGTGTTTTTTTTTCTTTTGCAAAGATCAAAATAAAAGTTTGCCTGGAGTCACTGTTATGAACGAGGACATAAAATATGATGAAGATGAAAAAACCCCCCAAAAAAACAACGAAAATAACATACACCTAGTTATCGTTCTCGAGTATGTCAACAAAATTGTTAATACTGCACCAAAGCAAGCTCAGCCTCAAAGCTGGAAAAGATGCAGTTTTAAAGAACCACAAGCTTGCTTTAAAAGTACATTTTTTTTAGTAGTATGAATATATTAATTATGTCAGATTTTTTTAGATAGATACTTATAGTTAAATTTTTTTCACCGATATGCTAATGTAGATGACGATGCTGCTTTTATAAGAGTTAAATATTAAGAAATCATTTTGTACCACTGTTTATAAAAGATAATATTTCCAGCCTCCCAAGTGGAGATGTATATTTCAAAATGCACATAAATGTATAATTCATTCAGAACTGTTACCTTGCAGTAATAAGGTTATGGGTACAATTTTCAGCCTGGGGTCTTTTTAAATGGAGTTCGCATGGTTGCATGAGTACTTTGGGTACCCAAGTTTCCTCCCACACATCAGAAAAATAACTTTTAATTTAATTGGTCCCTCTATATCGTCCTTAGGTCTTAGTGTGCATGTATTGCTGTTTTTCTTGTTTGTCCTTGTGTTGCCCTGTGATGGACTGCCAACCTGCCCGCAATGAACCCTGCTTCCAACCCAGTTTTTTATATTTGTGGTTTTTCTCTAATTATTTTCTTAAATTTTAACGTGTTTCTTATTGTTTCAAATTTAATCAGGGACTAAAAACTCGGGGTGCTGAAAAACCTGTTTTGAATATCATAGTCTTGAGATTTAGCAAAATAGATGATTCACATTAAGATATCCTCATTGTTTTTTTCCCACCAGGACAGGAGAAGAGGTGATGTGGACCTTTGGACGACACCAAAAGAGGAAGCTTGGTCCGACGTATGCGACCAGCTTAATACCACTAGGAAGGTCCGGTCTTACAGTATTTGGAATGGAATTCCCTCATGAAGCCTGACTTATTGCTGAACTTTATAAGTAAAAAGTCAAGGTCATGATGTATGAAAACCTCAGCCATGTTGCTTAATATCCTCATGATTCGCTCCTTTCAATTCCGGCGTTCTGGAGGATGCATGTAAATGTCCTGATTAGATTAATTTGTCGCCAACAGTGGAACTTTGTCAGAAGCATTAGCCGGAAGAGTGAGAACACAGTTACTGACACACAGCTCACCAGGTAAGATGAAAAACAGGATGCTGGACAAGGACAGATTGGCTGGAGAAGCAAGTTTTATCCCTTGCTGATGAGTGTGGCCAGCCAGCCTTTGCTGAAAAGTCTCACTACACCAATTTTTCCCGTGCCTCTCTGCTGATGTGCTGGCTGGCTTGTAATGTTGGTGAGTTACTCTGCAGGTACAGATGTTTAATTGTATTCATCCAGAGGAGAACAGTATATGAAGTTTCAGGACACAAATAAGGGAATAGCACAGCCAAAACTGAGACTTCAAACTTTATTTTTAATAACAAACGATACTCTACATATCCCAGGTAAGGTACCAACTATAACTAAGTTACTGGATGACATCCTAACCTTATTTTAAAATTTGGTCATTTATGATCCTGGCTGTAGAAGAAATGAATATTAATGGTAGTGAGACAAGCCGTGATTAAAAATACTCTACATTTCCTTAGAACTACAGATGGGCTTCATGAAATAATTTTACATTATTCTCATTACATTATGATGTCTGAACTTACAAAGTTTAGCATTATATCAAATTTAACCAAAAGACAGAGTCAAATAGAGTGGAGGAAGTAAATAAGTAACTGAGTCAAACGAAGGGATTTTGTGGATGTGCTACATTACACAAAAATCAAGAGTGGGGTCGTTGGCAGCTTTGCAGACGTGTAATTCAATTGCAATTTGGAAACACAGTGGAGTGGTCCTGTCTTTGCTCTGAGAGCAGACAGACAGAGCTTATTGTGTGAAGTGCTTCTGTGAAACTGACCCCCCTCTCAGTGCTGTGGAAGGGGTTCATGGTAGCATTTTCTACTCACTCTCTGGACCTGCAAAGTCCAAATATGCTTAGTTGGCAACAGTGCTTGGCCAAAAAAACGTTTGTTGAACATTTTACCAACTTTTATCAATGTATTCACTCTTTTTGTTGTAATTAACTTTGCCAGTTACAATTGCAAGTGCCAGATAGTCATTGGCACATTGGGGGATCGCGTGATGCTAATGTTAGAAAACACCATTAATGCATATTATTTTATACATATTTGATATATCCAAGCATTCATAACTCGCAGTTCAGATTGGTAGGATTAAATCCTACCAATTTACATCAGTTGGAAGTTAAAAGATTTCATTTAGATCTAATTATTAAAAATAAAATAAAATATGACCAGTACTTCTACTACTACTGCTACAACTAACATTAATAATAATAAACAAAACTCTTTTAGAAAAAAATATCAATATTTGGATAATCTGATGGCACTAAATGTTAAGATGAAATAATGCAATCGACTGTTTATTTCGGAGACTGTTTGACTAATGCTCAGCAGTCTGATCATCTCCTTTTGCAGCCAAACACTCTCCGTCACCCCAGTTTGGTGAAGGCACCGATGGTGATGAATGCCTTTTTCCTTTTTTGTGAAGTCCCCTTTGCTGCTGCAGCATGCCAGGCAGAATGAAAAACAGATTAAAGAGGCAGGAAACCGACATAGAGAGGATGTTTGGCTGTTGGCTATTGAGTTATCAGCCCTTTTCACACCTAATGAAACAACTTTCAGCACTGCAGCTTATTAAATATCCCCCAGTCACTGGGCAGAGCTGCAGAGCTGCCAGGCCCTGAGAAAGCTGCATTAGATTTTAATTAAAAACAAACAAATTACCCACAGCTTTGTGCATCCAGGAAATTTAACTCCATCCAAATAGAACTCAACTTTTAACAGCGAAATGGTTCCTGTGAGAGGTTTGCAGATACACAAAATATTTATTAATGCTGAGAGGGGGTTTAATACATCAAAGGAGTTTACAGTTCAGAAAAATATGCAAATAATCTTTGATAAGATGTCCATTATATGATTAGAATACTGAGACTAAATATTAACAAATGTATTTTCTGAGCACAGAAAACTGATTAGCTGATTTATTATTTGATAATCAGCCTCATCTCTATAACCTTCATAGTAGGCGCCTTAACATTTCCACAATAAATAATATCAAATAAGTGCTAATAATGTTGTCAGTGGCCTTAATTAGACATTTAGATTGAAAGGTGGTATTTTTTGTCTTTGAACAAACTGATTTATTATACACTGTGCTTAAAAATAGAATATATTCTTGTTTTTGTTTTTCTTGTTGCTTTGCTCAGAAGTCAAATTGTGTGGCTCCAGCTTTACCAAAACAACAGACCAAACGCTGTTCATAAAAGTAATTACCTTTAACTTAAAATCATGTCTGAGAGTCTGATGTTGGCTGATTCATAAGAGATGCTGAGCATACACATAGCTTCCTTAAATGAGTCTGAAAAAATCCCTTTTGAAGCCTTTGCACTTGCGGATTATCAAACTGAAATCTATTTAAATTGAAAGCCCGCCTTGTGAATTCCTCTCATTTAATTAAAGCAGTTGGGATATAAACTTTTTGTATTTTTAGATAAGATTGATTCTGCCACATAACCCATAACAACTTCAGTCTCACAATATACTGTAGATGTATGGCAGTGAATAAAGTTGTTTTTTTTGTTTGCTGTTACTTTGCCACAAGACAAAAGATAGCATAGTTAAAGTCTGGCTTTGGTTGTGAGGCTAAAGGGTTCAAACCCACGTGGCCTGCTTCCTCTTCTTTACCTCATTTCCTCTCCGCATTACTGCTTTTCTCCCTTTGCATTTCTGCTCATTCGTTTAATTTGGGTTTGACCCCTTCCTACCTTCCTTCCGAGTGGGCTTCATTAAATGTCCTTCTGTTTCTTTCAGGGCCGACTCTTACTCCATCTTTTTTCTCTCTCTGAAACACTAAATGGAAGAACTGGAACAAAGGGAAAGCCCCCAATGTGCAATTCTCAGTGGAGAGGGTGACCCCAACTTTAGGGAGGAAAAGAACCTGAGGATAATAGCAAATGAAGCCAAAGGCTGCATTAATGGGCACACACAGTAGCTCCGAGCACTGCCTAAGCTGACATACATGTATATTAAAACTCAGCACTTTTTTTTCTTATTGAAGTGGAAGAAATATGAATATTCATCCTCATTTATATTTCAAGGCATCCCCATTCCTGCGGGGGGCTTGGTGGGTTTTGACCAATTTCCATCCCCATTACGAAAATGACAGCTCTCACTCTTGGGCCTTGACAGAGGTCTGCGTGACGCACAGGAGGTCCCATGAGGAGGGAGCCGGCGGTGTTCCCAGCTGTCCACAAACACTCATTAACAGAGGAAAATATCCAACGGAATCTCTGTGAGAATTTTTAATCACACAAAGGCCCTGCTAATTAGGCAGCTGATGGGGCATGGAGAGCACAAGGACGAATTCTTTAAACAAAGGACTAGAAACTTTAGGAGCCTTAATTACTCGGGCAAAGAGTTCACTCTGGAATGGCAGAGCACATCATTCCACTAATGAGACCAAGTGGCAGCACATATTAGTGAGAAATAATGTGGAAAGTTCAATTATATTGTGCTTTTGGAGCCTTTTCCCACTTTCCCCTCACTGCTACTTATGCACACACACAAGACAAAGTCTGGGTCCAGCACAGGAAGGAAGCAGGGGCGGAGGACACGTAATCACTGGCACCAGCACTCCGCTCCTCACGTGTATCTTGGCAGGCTTGATCATCGTAATTGCCCATTAGAATGTTCTACTGTTTGAGAATGAATACTTGGTTCTGGCCTCTACTTGATGCAGTTTTGCCAGCATGTGTCTTGAATTCCAAACACTTGGTTAACCAAAAGTTTGCAGCTATGAAACTCTTACAAATGTCACAGCTTCAAAGGACAACGGTGGAGTTAATTAATTTTACTGTTTGGTTTAACTCTTTCTTATTTTTGTAGATTATACAAATTCTCACTGGTGTTATTGGAACTGATAAAACTACTCCAAGAGGAGTTTTCAGATATTCCTAACTTTTGAGCACAGAGCATACACACATAAATTTAGCTAAAAACATCAACCACAAACTTTGTCTTTTGTCCACAGAGAGTATTGGTAAATAATTGTGGACCACAGTCAAATGATGTGCTCCAAAAAGGGTAATGTATGCACTTTCTCACCTGTGTGCAAGATTTTCCACATCAGGAGGTGGCTACATAGCAATTACAGCAAGCAGGAAGCAAATTTCCTGTGAAATAAAGTGGCTAATGGGAAATGGAGGGCAACACACAGCATTCATTTTTGCACAAAAAGCTGGAACAAATACATAAAAGGTATGGTAGGTAGATCCAAATGTACAAAGCTGGCCTGGCTTAACCAAAACGGAGCCAAACGAATCAAATATGCAATATATATACATATATATATATATATATATATATATATATATATATATATATATATATATATATATATATATATATATATATATATATAT
>JAVLVB010000047.1:442470-482342 GCA_032876305.1 Orestias chungarensis
CCCCCCCCCATGTTCTCTCAGCTAGAGCTGTTTGTTTATTTTTTGCCCACCACCCTTGTTTTATTTACCGGCTGTAGGATCAATGGAGACACTTCCTCACTCCTGTTCCAGCTTCATGAAAACACATCTCTCAGTCTCTTAAGCACACTGGCAGATCTACATCATTTACCTGAAGTGCAAATAATATGAGCTGAAATGATAGACAGGTGAAATTGTGCAAAAAAATGTGGCGTAAAGAGCTAGATGAAAAGCTGCAGCAGTAAAGCGAACCCTGTATATTTGTTGAGTTCTCTTCAGAGCTGTCACAAACTTGAAAACCATCTCTGGAATATTGACTTTTGCAGCTGTCAGTTCCTAAAAGAAAGTTGTAAAATGTGCTTCAAAGACCTTTATGTCTCAGACAGTCTCAATTATTATTAGCTGAAGTTGGTTGGGGCCATTAAGCATACCGTGTTCTTCTCAGCATTGTGTATTACATATGAAAATAGTAATATTTTCAGTTCTTTGTTCAAAAATGCACCCCTGTGAACAATAGCAAGTTACATGTGGAACAAAAGAGCTTCTGTGTCCTGTTTTCAAACTTTAAAAGCATCTTTTTGTTCATGGTTATTACATAAAAAAAACTTTTAAACTCCAAAACTATGTAAGACTGTTCTTCAAAGTGGCACTTTTATCCTTTCTTCTTACAGTGAAAGACGTTTTATGAGAATTACTGACAAGGAAGGAGACAAATGAACATACTATTAAATCAAGTGCAATTGTGTTCAGCCTCTTTTACCTTTAGGATATGGTATTTTTTTGGCACATTGTTTTCAATATCTAGAAAGTGAGAGAGGCTGAGTTTGTATTTCATAGCATCGTTCCTGCTGCCTCATGTTGACAGGCAAGCTGCTCCTTCTCTGATGCACAATGCTTACACACTCTCATTTCACTGCAAAGCATGCAGCACATTGAATTAAAACAGTTCTGATTGATAAGGCAGTTGAAGGCAAATCTGCTCACACTAATTGTCTTTCAAATGCCCTCATTAATCAAAGCGGAGCCGACCCACTGTCGGGCGGTCCTGTCAGCCGCTCTGCTACGCGCTCCTCCGGCCGCTCACCTCCCAGCGTGACGCCCGTTTCTCCCCTGTCAGCCTCCACTGTCCGAGGACTACTGGAGCACAGGCCATCCGTCCGTCCGCCGCGCACCTGCCTCCTGCCTGACAGGATCTGACCGCCCCCTGCCACTAGGACAGCCCCAGAGACCAATTTAGCAGCCACTTAATGATTCATGACTTCAAGTGGTGGAAATGAGGGCAGCATATGATAACAGGAATAAACACATTTAATTAGCTTCTCATATACATTATTTATTTATTTACCTGCACTCTGATTAATTTATATATTTTCTGTCATGGGGATTTTGGGTATTCTCAGCATCTGACAGTAAGCCTTTGTTGTGCACCTTCTCGCACCTTCTATCTTTCTTTCCTTCTGTGTTTGTGTGTGTGTGTGTGTGTGTGTGTGTGTGTGTGTGTGTGTGTGTGTGTGTGTGTGTGTGTATGTGTGTGCGGGTGATTGTTGGGGAGGCTGCGGGTAACCTCCTTATCTGGTACCTCCTCCTAATCGGTCGACCTTTTGCAGGGTGTATTGGGGTGGGGTCTTAGTAGGGACTTGGCAAACTCCCCGTGCTCCAATGAAATGAATAGAAGCAAACTTTAAAATATACAGTTCGCCTTGCTATAAGTAGCCTTGTTTGTGAATTTCCTGACAGGTAGTTACTCCCCCAGTTTTCTTTGAGGATAGGGCATACATTTTCATGGAGGTACTAATCAAAGCTGTGCAGCAGCAAACAGCGCAGCCACAGAAGGCCCAATCAAAGCTGCGTACCTGGCACTCTTCCATGAGCCTCTGGAGAGCTAATGACAACTCTTAGCCCAGCATCTGGTATCACATCCATCACAGGTTGACTCCCTTTACTCTCACTCTCTCTTACAGACACTTGGCTGCTCTGCTCTCTCTCTCTCAATAGTCTTAACCTGTTTGTGAACATGGTAACAGGTCTAAGTTCCATAGTGTTTAGTGCTAAATGAATGTGTCAATATACATCAGAAATAGGCAAATTAGATTTAAGTGTTAGATTTATGCCGTGAATGTTAAGTAACTGACATTTCTCAAGAATCTCTCAGTTTTGTACCCAGTGCCTCTTTACTGCGCTGATTATTAAGGCTGTATGGGGGAGGAGGCAACTAAAGAGAGAAAATTATTTAGAAACTGTCATTCTCTTAATTAGCTGTTGTTGAAAAAATTAACCATAATTGTGTGCATGGCAGGAAATTAAAAGGCCTTGTGTAAAACAAACTTGGGAACACAATGTTGGAATGGACTATAATATCTCCCCAAAGGGTGTCGTCATCATTGGCTTTTTTGAAGTGGAATCGAGAAGTTGGTGGGGAGTTGAAGAGGTGAGACTGGCCTACTTCCAAAGGCGCGAAAAGGGGTGTTTCCCAGTGTTGTAGTCAAGACCGCCTAAACCGAGAACGACACAAGACCAAGACTACAGTGTATCAAGACCAAGACAAGACCAAGACTTTGAGGGGTCGAGACCGAGACAAGACCAAGACCAAGGCTGAGCGAGACCGAGTCAAGACTAGACCAGTGTCCCACACTGCATGACACACTTATGATAAAATATGGGACATACAGACCATAGGGACCCTTCAACCCCTTCTCTTTTGTTGACCTATATTAAATGTATCTATGTATAATGACATGTCTTGATAAAATAATCAGAAGGCACTGCAGGGATTGTCATAATGTGCGGCTACCAGGACTCTAAGGCAAGCAACACTCAAACAGTTTTAACAGATTTATTTATCAGTGGAATGTGCTTGAGAGCATGTGGAGGGGCCTTGATCTGCAACAGCAGGGAGGAGCCGGGCCGGCGGAGGAACTGAAAAGAGCGAGCGGGTAAAGATGGAGTAATGAAGGGAATGATGGAGTAACCTGATGGTGATTTACGGTCTGCGGGATGAGGTAAGCAGAGGAGAGTACGTGGGGTTTCCAGGTGGAAGAGGTTCCAGCACGAGACTGAGGGCAAACGGGCAGCAGCTGAGTGGTGAGCTTGACGTACCCAGGTGTAGGACCGAACGGACCAGAGAGGATCAGATAATTCTGGTGAGTCTGGCTCAGAGAATGTTCTGCGCTGGTTCACTGCAGAGGGAGGACCAGATAGAATGGAGTCAGAACAGGGGAAACACTGAAAAAATAGCACTGACAGCTAGAGAGTACCACTGTAGAAGCGGAACCATCTGAAATCTGCTCAGGGAAGCCGCTCCTCTTAAGGACCTTGCTGATTGGTGGTGATGAGTAACAGCTGGATCCCATCAGCCTTCCACCCTGTGAAGGAGAAGAAAACCCCTCTCCTGCCAAACACAACAGTACCCCCCCCTCAACGGACGCCACATGGCGGCCGACCTGAGGAAGAAGCAGTGGAGCGCTCGAAAGAGGATATGAGGGTTGGGTCGAGTATAAATGACTTGGAAACCCAGGACCGTTCCCCAGGACCATAACCCTCCCAGTCCACCAGGTACTGCCTACCCCGTCCACGAGGACGCACATCCACAATGCGCCGAACGGTGTAGACCGGGTGACCATCAACAACCCAGGCGGGCGGAGGGGGCTTGGATGGAGTACACAAGGGACTAGAGAAATAGGGTTTGATATGAGAAACATGAAAAACCGGGTGGACACGGAAATGAGAGGGCAACTTAAGGCGGACAGCAGAAGGGCTCAGGACTGAGTCAACAACGAACGGACCCAGAAACCTGGGGGACAACTTGCGGGAACAGGATTTTAAAGGAAAATTCTTAGACCATAACCAAACGCGTTGGCTGGGTGAGAAGGTGGGGGCCGGAATTTTCTTTCTATCGGTCAAACGCTTATTCTGGGCCGATTTTCATTGAAGGGCGGCCTTAGTCTGGTTCCAAATACATTGACAATTTTGCATGTAATGTCGGACAGATGGAATGACCGCATCCGGGAAGGATGTAGGCAGTAGGGAAGGTTGGAACCCTATAGACGCCTCAAATGGAGACAACCCTGACGCAGACGAGATATGCCCGTTATGGGCGTACTCCACCCACGGAAAGTAATCACACCAAGAGGTGGGATTGGAGGCACAGAGACAGCGCAGAGTGTTATCCAGTTCCTGGTTAAGCCGTTCATATTGTCCATTGGTTTTAGGATGAAACCCCGAAGACAAACACGGCCTGGCCCCGAGCACAGAACAGAAGTTCTGCCAGACCTGGGAACTGAACTGAGGCCCCCTGTCAGAGACAATCTCTGTGGGGATGCCGTGGAGGTGGAAAACGTGGCGAAAGAGAAGTTTAGCTGTTTCAGCCGCCGAGGGGGGTTTAGAGAGGTCGACTAGATGACAAGCCTTGGAAAAAGGGTCTATAATGGTGAGTATGACACTATTCTGTTTGGATGTGGGGAGACCATTAACAAAATCTAGGGAGATGTGGGACCAGGGACGACTAGGAATGTAGTGAAGTGGGAACTTCTTAGAGAAGAAGGCACATGGTTTCAGATGCATCCACCTCCACTGTAAATTGAGCAGAAGGTTCAGGGTGAATGAGAATAGGAGCATCCACAAACCTCCTCTCTAGCTCATCAAAAGCAAGTCTGGCCTCCGGGCTCCAGCTGAAGGGGCGTTTGGTGGAGGTAAGAGTGGTGAGAGGGCTAGCGATGACACTGAAGTTTCGGATGAACCTCCGGTAAAACCCCAGAAAGCGCAGGAGTTGCTTTCTGGAATTCGGAACTGGCCACTCCTCTACAGCCTTGATCTTGGCCGGGTCCATCTTCACTGGTCCATCTTCAATAACAAAACCAAGAAAGGTGATAGATGTAACATGAAACTGACACTTCTCAGCCTTTACGAAGATTCAGTTTTCCAGTAACCATTGGAGGACCAATCTGACATGCCGGCGGTGTTCATCCATGCTGTTTTAGAAGATAAGAATGTCGTCAAGGTGGACAAAAACAAACACATTGCAACAGTCTGGAAGCACATCATTAACCAGAATCTGAAAGGTGGCGGAAGCATTGCAAAAGCCAAAGGGCATAACCAGATACTCAAAATGACCAAGGTGCGTTTTGAATCCGGTTTTCCATTCGTCACCTTCTCGAATGCGAAAAAGATGATACTCATTGCGTAGGTCGAGCTTGGAGAAGATGGAGGCTTGGTGAACAGGTTCAAAAACTGTGGACAACAGAGAGAGAGAGTATTTATTCTTTACGGTGATTTGATTAAGACATCTATAATCAAAACAGGGCCGGAGAGTGTTATCCTTCTTCGATACAAAGAAGAATCCCGCGCCCAGGGGGGAAGTAGAATGACGAATGAGGCCAGCCTTAAGTGAGTCATTAATATACTGCACCAGTGTCTCCCTCTCTTGCTTCGAGATGTTAAACAACCGGTTGGAAGGAAGTGGGGCTCCCGGAAGGAGGTTGATACAGCAGTCATAGGGAGGATGAGGAGGGAGAGATTGGGCGAGATCTTTACTGAAACCCGGTGGAGGTCATGGTATTCAGTAGGAACATTAGTTAGATCGGGTTCACCAATAAGCTGGGTTGGTTCGGAGGATAGAGCAGGTTTAGCAGATTGCAGACATTGGTTTAGACAGTAAGGACTCCATGAGTCGATGGGAGCATCGACCCAGTTAATGTGGGGGTTGTGTTTGCAGAGCCAGGGGAACCCAAGAACCAGTGGGGCATCTTTAGTAGGAAACACATAGCATTGAATGAGTTCATGGTGGTTGTCTGAGATGTGGAGGTAAACTGGGCCAGTTACATGGGTGATGTTGGCCATGTGACTACCGTCTAAGGCAACCACCCGCAGGGGAGAAGGTAATGCCTGGACCTGGATCTGATATTGTGCAACTAAATCAGGGTGTATGAGATTCTGCTCTGAACCGGAGTGTACCAAAGGGTGGAGGGGATAGGAATCCTGCTGGGTGGTGATAATCGCAGGAAGATTTAGCCGGAGTTAATTATTCATTTTAGGTCCGCCCGCCAGAACCCCCAGAACTACTGGTGGGCCAAGGCATTTGGGTGAATCGGGCAGGCTGAGATGAGATGTTGAGGGGAGCCAGAGTAAAGACAACAACCAGAGGATAAATGGCTTTGCCGTTCCTCTGGGCTTATCCGAGCTCGGGTCAACTGCATTGATTCGGGTAGGTTCTCGAGGGGAGGAATGGGTGTGTCCAGACTGGGAGAAACCCTTCTAACGGAGGGCTGACATAACCGGGGATTTGAGGATCGGGATCTAGCTCTAAGTCGATTATCAATCTTGATGACCAGGTAAATGAATTCGTCCAGGGTGTCAGGTTCGTCCGGGCGTGCCAGCTCATCTTTTAATTTTTCATTCAAAGCATGTTGGAAGGCTTCTTTAAGAGCTGGTTCATTCCAACCTGCCTCCGTACCAAGGGTGCGAAAATCAATGGCGAAATCTGCCACTGATCTATTTCCCTGCTTTAAATCCCAAATTCTTTTAGAGGCAGCCTCCTCCCCAAGTTTGGGACAAAACGTCTGTTTGAAGAGTTCTATAAATTCATCAAAAGATGAATAGCTGAGATTCTCTTCGTCCACTACGGTCTCCGCCCATCTAAGCGCTCGATCTCTTAATAACGCGACAATAAAATAAATGCTGGATCCCATCAGCCTGCCATCATGTGAAGGAGAAGAAAACCACTCCCCTGCCAAACCCAACAGGGATGAATTTCATGTGTGGGAATATTTGTTTGTTTTCTATAAGTAAAAAAATACAAACACTAAGGAGCTGAAAACGTAACCTTCTGTATTTAACACTGTACTGAATGATTTAACATCCACCTAACAAAGTACAATTTTTTGCGCAACATGGCTGTGTGACATCTGTGTGTTGTCCTGACTTGTACTCCAGGAACCTAAAATTCATGGCAAAATAATCCGTAAGATATCTGGTGATATAAACAATAACATCAAGTAGCAATCTTAAAAATATTGGTCTAAAATAGAAAGTAAAAGTATTAAAACTTCATAACTGTATTGTAATCTGTTTGCTGTACTGGAACAAAAATGTGTGGATCATATACAGAAAGGGCATTAAGGCAACCGAATAGTTTTCAAATAGTTATACAACGATAGATCACTTAAACACACATAAGGTGTAGTGTTTGACTACATAATGTTAGGTAGTTGTTTATGTATTTAACCACAAAATTAGCACTCTTAAGATATGTGATGTATGCTTATAGCCAGGCAAAGCATATTTAATGTGTAACTTCTTCATAGAAGTAGAGCATTAATGTCACTCTGTCTCCACTCTGGGAGACTGCTGACTCTCTCTCACCCATGAGAGGGAGTGTGGCGTCTATCATTTACGTCAGTTGACGTTGATGTAACATAAATACACATTACCTACATAGCTTTAGTCACCTGTCTAGTCATTTTTATCACTAATATGCTTGCGCATTAAGCTAGGGGGTAAATGTCCTGAAGCTTACTGTATACACAGGTTAGCAAACGCATTAAGTATTCACTAGTATTCAGTATTCACTAGTATTCACTAGTTTTCACTAAATCTCACTACTTAGCACAAAAACTCCTTGTGGTTCAAGTAACCCAATTTTATGATAGACAAGTTGGCTGACATCTTCTCACTGCCACCTGCACTTTCGTGGGGTGTGTGTGAAGGGGGGCAGGTGACAGCTTTTAACAGTGACAACCATTTCAAATGAGGAATGAGTCAAGACTCAAGTTATTGGTTTTGCTCAATAAGTTTCATGCAAAATCACAGTAATGATATTAACAATTGCATCTAAAAACGCACCGGCAGTTGCGTTCTTGACTGGTCTTGAAATGAAATCCCGAGTCCGCTTTGTCCGAGACCGAGACAAGACAGAGTAAAAATGTAGCTGATACAGGAACAACATGGTAATGATTTTTTTCTATATGTAAAATGAAATATTAACACTAGATACAAAGTGAAACATGGGGGTGCCAGCAAAATGATGGCAGCCCAAATTTTTTTTCAGGCAAGGACTTTAAAAGTAGTTGGGGTTTAAGGAAAGGTGAATAGCTCAATATTGTTATATCCTAAGGAATACTTTAAGAGTATGATTAACAATCAATCATTAAAATTTATTTCAAGCGCTTCAATTTAAGAGCTCCATTTAAGATTTTATGACAAACTGTAAACTTTCAACTCCTAATTTGTAAAGGAAACTTTAATCTAGATGACGACATGCATTGCAAATTTGAGCATAGATGAGAAAAGTTTGAGGGTTACTTAAAGATAATCACTCTTATATCTGGATTTTAAATTATTTGAAATCTAGAGGTACATGGAAATGGGATGTATTATTGAATTAAGCTCAATAATTGTTTTATTGAATGATGTTCTAAGTTCATTTTAACAGTCAGCATGTGTGGGCGACATTGTGATTCGATCACAAGGTCTGAACGGTACTGATAAGTTTCAGTAGCTTTAAAACTAGTGGGTAACATCATGAGGTTCAATGATAACCACACACATTTATGACACATTTATTACTTTCTAAACCAGGTTAAAAAATTGTTGTTATCTCCTTTCATAAGGACTGTATTCCTAATATTTAGTAATAAAAGTGTTATGATCCGAGCTTCTGGACAATGTTATAAATCATGGCAATTGGTAAACTGGATGGTTTACTGTTGTTTCTGCTAAGTCTGAGAAACTGAATCTACATTGACGGTAGCACATGCATACTTGTGATGTAATATTCACTCAGACGGTTCTTAAATCAGTGTGAAAGACCCTGCTTAATTTCTACGGTCATTGGAGATGAGCTCATAAACAGTGTGTGAAGAAGGGAAGGTACAGCAAGAAAGGTTGTAAAGGTTAGTGTTTTAAACAAGTAAAAGGTATTTTAGTATTTGTTAGAAAAACTGTCAACATAGTTTATAAATATCATAATTTTCATAGTAGAACAGAGGCAACAAGAAAATTTAACACCCTTTTAGATTTAGCTGGTTTAAAGTTAAGGACAGAATTTCATATTTAATTGTATTACGATTATTTTCTTTATTTTAGTCTTACCAATGATGCCACTGTTTAGCCCAATTTCAACAACAGCTCAATGAAAATTCATATTAGATTATGAACTAAAGATGAATAAATACAGTCCGATTTCCTTAAACACTAAAACATTTCTTGGTTTAGTACCAAATCAAAAGTTAATCTACTAGATTTAACTTCACTTGACCATCTATTTTCCAAAAAACAAACAATGTATCAACATTCACTTGTTTCAGGTGTGACCCATCAGTATCAACTTCACCCACATTGGTTATATAATATAAATCCCACAAAAAGTAAGTTGAATAGCAAGCCAGTTGGTGCACTTAATCCTGTTTGAACCTAAATGTTACACATTCTTCCTTTTTGAGTGAGGCAGACAACATGGGACAAGCAACAAGAGCTGCAAGTATTATGTTCAGTACTTCGCTAGTTTATGTCCTGTTGTGATCTGCCAAGAATTTATAATATACATAATACCCTAGAGAATATGGTTGAAAAACCATCACATTTCCATTCTATTAATAAAGATGCATTACCAAAAGATCTACTAGTAGGCCAGGCAATCTCCAGGGAAATCCTTCCTCTGTTTTAGCTATTATGCCTTTTACTCATACAATCTTGTCAGCTGGGCTTTCAGATAACCACTCAATTTCAGGTTTCCAACAGAAATAACATTTTTTTTTTTTTTTAAAGAAATCTAATCTATTTTAAGGTTTTTGTTAAAATGTGCGTTTTTTTTCTTCCATTGGCACAACCGTTAGATACAATCTTATGGGATAAACTTGACAGTAGATAGAGAGCTTTACGAAAACTCAGCATAAAAGTACCAGGTCAGAGGCACGATGTCAGCAGAGAACAAACAATCTTCGAAAAAATAAAAATGATTTATGAAACGTTTAACCAAGTTGAAACTTCACAACACAATAGATACTGCCTCTGTTTGTCAGAAAGCGATTAAAACCATATCTTTTTATGACCTGAGTCTACGGAGATTTAAAGTAGAAATCTGATCAAGCAACGCCAAATGTAAAATTTGTTATAGTTGGAGTCACATAAGGTGCTTCAGTGTATTCAAAACAACATGTTTTGATGTTATGCATAATTAAATGGTTAGTGTTGTGGAGCCACACAACGGTAATAATTTGCAGTCACCAAACATTGCTGGAGGGAAACATACAGAGTGCAAATGGTAACATGGGCAGCATGTTGCCTGTACAACCAGGGGCACGGAAGAAAAAAAAATAATGGGAATGAAAGACCAAATATCTGTAAGCATTTGTTTGTCAGTGGGAGTGTGTTCTTCTTTGGATGTGTGCACAGCTCCATATGTGTGTTGCTGTGTAAGATGGAGTGTGGTGTCGCAGTTTGGGCAGAAGGTGAATAACTACAGTGCTTACAGTGTAATCATGGTTCCTGTCAGCTCCGCTGCAGGAGAGGAGGGGGCGACCGCCAGACTGAACTCCTTGGTGATGAAGTACAGGCACAGAGGAGCGGTCTACATCTGGATATTTATTAACACAGGGGCTGACAGTAATGAGGCCTGAACAGGTGGGCTGGGACACACATGAAGTGAGGAGCATCCGCCAGGAGGCAGTGGGGGAGATGGCGAAGGCATCTGGGAGTAGTTCACACTGCAGAAACACGGGGCCATGGAGAGCTACAGCTGAACGGCCTCTTGTTTTCACATACAAATGTGGCCAGAAACAACAACTAGGTTCTTATTTCTATTGCGATGCTTCAATATGTTGTACTTTTGGAAAAAAAATGGGTGTTGTTTTATTTACTTATATGTCTCATCCTTCGAGTTTAACGCGGGAAAACAAACAAAAAGAAAACATGAGAAAGAAAGAAAAAAAAGAGGAAAATTTTTTAATTCAAACCAATTCCACAATTTTACACACTGCCAATTGACAACAAATGTCATATCAAGTTTCTTTAAAAGACAAATATATTAAATTTTTTTTCACATACACACATTAAGATTTAATAAAATATACAACGCCTTGCTGACACTGGTCTATTGTTTTATATCTACAAAAATTAGGTTATTGCATCCAGTCACATTCCAGGATTGCTATAATATAAATTTGAGACTATTCACAACTTGGTCAACAAGTGAGTTAAGCTTCCAGGTGTTGTAATGGCATTTTCTGTGCTTAAAGGGCCTTTTTAAGGTCATGCCACAACATTGGAGTAGAACGCCACAATCAAGTTTTTTTACACAGAGGCATTGTAGGTTCAGATTGTCTTTCCCCACTAATAATATTTTTTTTGAATGTGCATTTTTCCTTTCTTTGCACTGTCTTTGACAAGTATTTTGATTCGTTTGATTTCTTAAACACCTTTTGCATGTTTCTGTTAAAAAATCAAGAAGGGGGCAAACCCTTTTCACACCAATGTGTATTTTTTGACACGCAAGCACAAATGTGACAGTTGGAAACACATTGTAGTTTGATCAGGTAGTGTTTACAGAACTTTGTGATGGAGCAAGTTGGATTTTATTGACACTCTGCAGAAAAAAAAAAAATTGGCAGAAAAACAGGGCTAAAGTATGAGAAGTTTTATCTCAAAACCAAATCATTAAGCTGATGGTGTTAGCATGACTGTTCCTTTTCATTACGTTGCAATAAGCACATCCTCTAGAACTGACTGTAAGGTTAGAACAGGGTGTTTAAAACTCTTTGCCATTTCTGCCAAATTCCACTCGGAGGCCAACTATCTATTAATTTATTTAGCAGTACCCCAAAAAAAAACAAAAAAAAAAACAGATTCGCGCACACCTTCAAGGGACCTCTAGGGTCTAAAATCTGCCCTTTTAATAAAATAGTAACCTTTCTTGTGTTTTAATAGTTTGTCATTTAATATAAACATAATTTAAGTAAAAAAAATAACAATACCAGTTGATATATGCAAAGACAATTTTAAGAATGAAAAGCTAAAAAAAAAGAGCTATTCTCTGAGACCAAGGCATTCAAGCTAAAGGAACGTTTAGAAGGATCACATTTTTCGTGACAGCCACATCACTTCTCTGCAACCCAAAGAATAGGCAAAAGTGCAAGTTTTGGAATTTGCACTTTTGGAAAAACTTAAAAGTATTTCTGCAGATATAAACTGTGTGTTTTCTTTCCATCAGTATATTTTTGGTGGATGTTGTCATCTTTGAGATAAAGACTGTATGCTAGTTGGCTTCAAGATGTTTCCTCATGTCCTGCCACTATCTGCCTGCTGCTAAATAATCCATCCATGGGTTGTACTCCGGTGAAACTTTGCACTGTAGAGAATTTTCTTTTTTGTAGCCCAATAAGAAACTCAAGAGTGTTCCTGCAGACAAAAATGCCTCCTATCTGATAAGCAATGACAAAAGCATGTGAATAGGCAAAAAGCCAAACGAGCAAAAGTTACACACAAAGGTTAATATATTAAAATTTTGAAGACAGCAAATGAAATTGGGGGATTTTCATATGTAGACCAGTATCTTATGGGAAAAAAATCCTCATATTTTAATAAATTTAGTGTGTTTTAGCTTTATTTGTCTTCTGGCTAGTTAGTCCTACTTCTCCCTTGACCTGTCACATACTTTTAAACTTTGTGAAGTTCACAAAATCCTTTGTGAATGTATTGAAGGATCACTGAAGGATGGATGAGCATTAGAAGTCTTTAAAATATAAAGTACCATCACTGTTTGAGTTGTCTTTGGCAGTAAAAATGTACAGATTGTTGAAAAGCAGACAGATCGCTCACCGGAAGGGCCATTGTTCAGACCTCATTAGGGTTTGACGAAACCCTTGTGGTCAGGTTAAGCATAAGCGAGTAAAGGAAGCACATAAAAGAGCATGTAGTGATTACAGCTGTTTGTTCCGATGTGTTTGTGAGTTTATATTCACCTTGCACTGGCTCTCTGTACTCCGGTTGTCTTATTAAGACCTTGAGTGAGGCTAATCAGGGCTGTCATCTGAGGCTGAACAGATGCACTGAACAAAGAAGAAGAAGAGACTGCTGCTGGCTCAAGGTGCATCTGCGGGGGAGGAGAGTGCTGCTCTGCCTGAGCTGATGCTGGATGATGGCACTGCCTGTCAAGTACGCCTCTCAGAGACTAATGGGTGGGGAAAAGGTAGAGGGTGACTACATCTAACATTTCATGTCAAATCCACCTTAATAATTCGTCATTGGCAGCTGTGACTGACACAAACTGCAGGTAAGACAGCTTCCGGAGCACACCCAAGTTGGCACATGGGGAAATTCACTTAACAAACGCAGTCCACTCAGGATGCACACTGTGGGTAATTTGATTTTCTGGATTTTGAATAAAGAGTGAAAGTTGAGCCTTGCAGAGAGGACATTTGAAATTGATTACGGGAAATAGGCGGATGATGGTGCTACGTGAACACTTGTCTTTTCTCTGTTCTTAAAACTCTCTCTCACTATCATTTTTTTCACTTGCTTCCTATCTTTCTGTCACGTTTAAGAAAAAATCCATGGCAGTCATGGTCAGAGAGGGGAGTTCTCAGCTAGAACTGCAAAAGAAAGTCTTTAAAACCAGAGCATGGACTATTAACTCCTCTTCATGGCCTTCCTGCTGAGTCTGCTGGGAGCTTAACCTAATTTCCAATGCAGACACTTCTAACAGATGACCTTGGTCTTATCAGAAGAGCTCAGGATCCTTTCAAAACTAGGAAGACGTAATATAAGTACTGAATATATTTTGGTGCAATGACATCAGTATCATTGTTCATCTGTTATTGTGTTCCATTCCGGGCTCTTGGCTGTAATGAGAAGTCAGAGATCTCTTCCATCTAATCAACAGCAACAACTCCCAGATAAATGCTATTTAAAAAAATGTGATACTATGGCGTTTTGTTAATCTGCTCAGATTCATATCTAACAATGATGGACCTAAGCCTAAAATGCATGGTCTGCAGTAAAATCCACTGCAAGTGCAATTAAAGAAGACATGAACTATATAAAATTTTAAGTTTAAAACTTCATAAGTAACCTACTTCAAACATGGTTGACAATGAGAGCTTATTTCATTCATCTGGTTCCCTTTTTAGCTCTGCAGTTAAAGCAGTCACATTGGAACACAATGGCGAATTATTAGACTATGCCTCCACATTGCTGTTTAACGATGACAGATCTCTAATCTGAAGAGTACAAGCAGTTATTTTTAAATAACCCTTGTCTTCGACTAATCTGGTAAACTCTCATAAATGCTCTTTAGGACTCCAGATGGGAGGAATTAGCTGCACCAGACAGTGCAGAGAGGCTTTAAGCCTGTACTATACCTCTGAGATTAATTAGCTCCAACTTTAGTTATTATTAAAAATAAGAAAATCCTAACTTGCCATGGAAACTATCACATCTTTACCTTCATTAGACAGCTTTGTGCAGCACCACCAATGAGAGTCGAGGTGCTCAGCAAAGGAGTCTTCCATAATGCATGTTGGCCTCATCCGTTCTCTGACAGCACTTAAGAAACCTGCAGCCATTTGAGTGACAAAGATCTCATCCATTTTTAAGTTTTGACTCATAACGACGTAAGGTGGAAATATGGCACTCAAGTTGAAAGCGCGTGCACGAGAGTGTAAGCATATGCATGTGTTGAGAAAAATTAGGAGTAAAGTTGTTGGACAAGTTGGAAATTATCCCAACTGCGTGTGAGCCGGAAAAAATTTTAATCAATTCTTTTAATGCAGTCCTCTACCGCTTCGCTCCCTGGCGCTGCAGATTCACTCCTCCTTACAAAACCATGCATTAAATGCTGACAAGAGAAGCAAAACAGGCAATCTCCTGTTTTAAATTGCTCTGTGGGTGTAACCCACTGTGGACAGCTTATACCTCCATCTCTCAGTCTGTGTCAGTAGGCTTTCTTCTCACAGCTATCTACTATACTCTTGTGAAAATGAGTAATGACATCATGCAGACCAGAAATAGTAATCAGTGGTGGCAATTTGTTATATTATTAAAAAAAAGCTAAATTTTTTCCGTTGAAGCCGAGTCTCTGTCCAAGTAATCCATTAACTCAGCATAAGACCAAACTTTAAAGTTTCTCTCAGACAAGTCACCTCCATCATTTGGCAGTATCCGAGGTGGGCAGCTGCTTATTGCACATTAAGTGCTTTTATACTTGAGAGTAGAGCATGTGGGGAGGGATGCATTAGAAGGCAGACTGTCAAAGATGTTCTCTCTCACGGATGCTGCTCATAATGATTTCCATAGCCTTTTAATTTAAGGCACTTTCACTTAAGGCTGGGACAAATGTGAGAAAGGGCTGGATGCATATTCAGCTGGTAATGCTAAAGTAATGTTCAATTAAAAATGCATGAGACCACAGATTGAAATGCTGGGGCTTGAAATTAGCTCACGTTTGGTTGTTATCAAATAATTAGTGTTGTTAAGAAAACCCACGTTGCAAAATTAAAACACTGCCTAATGATCAGTGAACACCTTCAAAGAGAGAGAGAAGAGTTATGGATCCGTTTGTCATGATCGTAAATAAGACTGGAAGTGCTGGAAAATTAATCCCTCAGAGGCTCCAGGCTGTCAAACCAGGCAGAGGCAACCTGAGTGTCTGACCTTTCCTAACAGCCTTGAAAAGAACAGGTGACCACTCTGCAGCGTGATAACTTCCCCATTGTGCATGTGCTAAGTGAAATCCCTGTTTCTCGCTGCAGGTTGATGGCATGCAGAGAGAAGAGGGGAACGAGTACAGGGCTGTTGAGCGTGCCGAGGGCATTCGGTGTCAAGCTCATTAACCTCGGCAAAAGAAATGTTACAATGAAACAGAAGATGTGCGTGGCCCAAGGTCGCATCCTGGAGTGCTGCTCCTTGTAGAACCTGAACTCTATAACAGACACAGCCGTGCTGGCATTTCATATATTAAAGACCTTCTTCTCTGAAGTGGCAGGATGGTTTTTTAGAGGAGCATAGGGACTAAGGTGATACTGCCAGGAAATTTAAATAAGCAAATGCAGCAATGTCTCAAACAAAGAGGATGTGTGGATAAGAACTGCTTTGTCTCTCTACAACAGAAGTGTTTTTCCATTATGCTCATACCAGGGCCTTTTCAGAATATCTGCATTTATAACCCATGTTGCATAGCCTTTGACTATCTTGACCTGTCCAAATAAAACCCTTGTCCCAGGCAGATGCCATCAGAATGATGAGTGAACACATATGCTATGTCTATCTTGCCTATCAATCTGGGCACCCAGCTGTAAGGAGGGCTTTGCTGTCCTATCTCCTCTGGTCCACACAGTAGCCCGCTGGTACTGCTGCCCGTGTTTAGATTTCATCGAAAACCTCAAGATTGTCTCGGTGCAGTACAAATCAGAGCACACTGGTGATTGGATTGTGTCAATATTTCTGCGAAAAACTTTGACATGCCTTTTGAGGTAGTGCCGAGGCTTTAGGCTTCAAAATATCAGTAGCTTCTAATGTGCTGGAGCGCATTAGGAGGTTTTAGTGGTAAGATGTTAACAAAAGTAGTGTTTTTAAATACATTGCTACACTACTACTATTACTACTGCCTGTGGTTATATACAATTTATAGATTATAGATTATTGTCTCTGGTAGATGTTGTGTGCAGTTGTACATGTGAAATATGTTTAAATGATCTCACACAAGTAATTATTATGTCACTTAAAGCCGAAATGCAAACAGGCATGTAGGTAGCCATCATTGTAACTGTGACTCGACCAGAATTTCTTATATGAAAAACAACACTGTAATGGCAGTGGTGGGTTATACAAACACATTTACCTTGCCTTTTCAATGTGAACTTTAAAGGAAATATAAAGATTTTATAGAGTGTAGTTTTTTTGTATTGTGATGTTGAAGGTTGCTCAGTATCAAAGAGGGCTACAAGGTCAGACAACATTCAT
Source organism: Orestias chungarensis (assembly GCA_032876305.1). Lineage (NCBI taxonomy): Eukaryota > Metazoa > Chordata > Actinopteri > Cyprinodontiformes > Cyprinodontidae > Orestias > Orestias chungarensis. Next base: position 459,436 of record JAVLVB010000047.1, read on the forward strand.
TGGAAATTTCAGAAAAGGAGGGCTAACACATCCAGCTAATCAAATCCCTCATTAGTTAGTTTTAGCTAACACTTTGGTGGAAGAGCGTCTGTTAAAAATCTGATGTAAATTCTAAGAGATTTTAATCATTTATTTAATATTAGTTTAGGGTTTTACTCAGAGGATTGTTCAGGATCATCTGTTTGGCTAAACTCTAAGTGACAGGACAGAAGCCCGCCTCTATGCTAACGTGCATATGGAGGCTGAAACAAAAAATGATCAGGATAATGATAATCTTCAAAACCTAGACAAGACCAGACATTATATTCTGCTGCTATTTTTGTCAGATATGTAACTATGGTACTGGGTATATATGCCTCTACAGTTTTCAGTATAGATGTTATTTAAAAATGTACTCTAATAGTTGCAATTAATGGGATATATTAGTTCTTCCTGGAATGACTCATATTGTGGCAGGTCATGGCTCTGAATAAATCAGACTTATAAAGAAATGGAGATGAGCATGTTAATAATCACTGTTTGTTGGATCCCAGCATTGGTCTTTAATTAAATCTTTCTCTATTTTCTGTCTAAAATTTTTAGTAGTCTCATGATTAACTTACCTGCATTCAACGCCTTGCTCCACTATTTCCTTGCTATATATGAGCTTACTGCTTTCCATAATTCTTTGCTGGGTGACACTCTAGCACACTGTAATGTGTCCTCTGTAATTTTGCCATTCCCTGTTCTTGTTTTTTTGTGGTGGTGGGGGGGGTAATTTTTTTCATTATCTTAAGTTTACTAATTTTGGACCTTGGATTTTTTCTTTTTTTAGGTTTTCTTTTCCTGTTATTAAACATTTTGTCTTCTGCCTTCCTTGCCTGCAATCAGGGCCTTTGGATCAAGTGTTGGTACAAATTCAGGTCAGTTTAGTTCAATTCAAAACGTCATCTTAAGGAGATTTATAAAAAAAGTTAAATCAAAAAACATTAAAATTGGTCCTAGTTGATAAAAAGAACATTTAATTCAACGTATTATTAAGGTATTTAAATTTTGAAAAAATAAAATAAAAAAAACAGCAGATGGCATCAAGTATTGCAGTAATTACTCAAGTGGTAGGAGAATACAGCGTAAGTACACAATTACTTGCACTGTGTCATGAACTGATAATGTAGCAACAGTGGGGAGGAAGGAACTTTCAACAGAGCCGGGTTCAAACTGTAGAGTAGTAGAAGAAAGCAGCCGAGTTAGGAAAGTGGTCAGCAGCTTGAGCCACAGGAGAAAAGCCTGATAAATTAAAGGTCAACCTCCTTTTCTACTGTACCTTTAGAGAGAGTAAAGTGCTCTGTTAGGAACATATGGAACAAACAGATTTCTGATGCACAATAGAGATTGATTGTTAAGGGGTTTATTTCCTAGAATGAGAACAATAAATGTTATCTTGGATTTGACAGGGAGCTAAAAGGCAAGCTAGAATAGAAGAGATCTCTTTCTTTTTAAGTTTAACTGCATTTTAGGAACTGCCTGATATTAAACAATTACAGTGGTCCTCCTTGAAGTATCAAATGCATGGACCTTTCTTCAAGATATCCAGAGGTGTTTCTAACTATAGGCAAACTGGGCTACTGCCGAGGCCCCCACAACTACCAGAGGGCTTCAAGCTGGATGTTAAGCTTCTTCTTAGTAAAACTGTGATGTCCAATCTCAAGTTATCTTATATATCTATAACATCTTTTATGTGTAAATAGGGATAAGATCTAAATTTTATTAAAAGTCAAAGTTCAAACCCGTTAGCGAAGACGGATACCAGACAAATGAAATCCAAAACAAGTTTTGTGCCCAGAAGCGAAAGAAAACAGAGGAAGAAAAGCTGTAAATGAATAAATGTAACATATTTGTTGGTATGGTGGGGTGGGTATGTGGAGCTATAATACCTTGTTCTGTTGGCTAGTTTATTTGTGCTGCTAGTTAGAATCATTATTCATCAATTAATGACTTAGCTGACTGTAATCTGTTAGACTTAAACTCTATTATTATACAATGTTAGTAAGGCTGTAGTGGAAAGAATTCAAAAAGTATGTACCAAAATAAAAGTAAAGTTATTTTGATAAAACGCTACTTAAATCCAGGTACTGTCACCACTGTAATATCTTACTAAAATAAAAAAAGTACCTAATTAAAATTGTGATTTGGATAAAAAGTAGGTAGGAACCCTCAAACACTCATCCCTGCAGACCCTGTGGGTCATTTAGATGTCTTTCTTTAACTTTGAAAAATGAACAAATTTATCAAAGCTGCAAAAAACATACTTGCATTTTTTTATTTTACCATTTTGTGAATTCACTTATTAGACCGTCTTGTGGAATCCTGATTTAAACATCTGTCATATTATGACTATAGCGCAGTTGTCAAATATGGATAATTACCATGGACTTGTACTTTGTCGGCTATCACTCCAAAAAGTACATTTTCAGCTGAGCGAAGATTCCAAAGAGATCACTCATCAATTTCCCAAAATGGCAGTGAAAGAACCGGTATGAAGTGACAATGACTTGCTGTCATTGTCAAATTTGTCCAAGTTTGCCCATGTCAGTATTTATAAAACTGGAACATTCTCCTTCTGTGCAAAAAACAAGTGGGAACATTTTTGAACAATGTGCCAACTTGGTAGTTATGCTTTAGGTGTAACTCAGTATGGAGAGACATTTACATTTACAAACTCTTATATTTTCATATATTTCGATTTATCATAAAGTTATTAAGAAAAGCAATAGAATGGTGGAAAGATTAGTTTTTATGGCTGAAATGTGCTTCAAAGACAAATAACCTTCACTTGACGTAGAGTTGTAGGTGGAAATTCAGTGAAACTTTATTTGAGGCTATCTTAAAGATTTAGGTTACTCGGACCAAGTGAGCACAGGGCTGTTGAATGCATGATTATAATTTACACTATAAAAAAAAACAACTGTTATGGTCAAAGTAGCAGGAAAAAACAATGTTCAATGTTATGACAGATATTTGACTATTATCTGTATTTAGGTAATTGAAAATATAGATATAGAAATAGAGCATAAGAGCAATATGCCTATTCTTTTAGATTGGAGTGTGAAATGCACAAATTGCAAAATGGAGGAGATGCAAGAAAGCAGTTAATGAAGGGTTCTGATTAGCATTTGGTAAAACTCCTTGAAGTTCTTACATGCAAAAGGTCAGACTGCTGTTCAGACATGGTGAGATGAGAACGTTCCGGTTTTGGGGGGAATGTCATGATTTGAATTAAGATTGTCAGATTGGCTGTAAGCTCATATCACAGTGCAGGCATCTTGTATGACCTTTTCAAGGAATTGTCATTTTCCGCCCCTGTGATGCCACCATGGCTCGGCGGGGGAGAGGCCTCTCTTCGGTCGCCATGTAATTTGTCTGGGGTGTTACAATTCACAGTGCGCTACTCATAGCCACTCACCCAAATGTCTATGTATCTACAGACCACCAGGCTGCAACCGTGGAATAACAAGAATGTTGCTGCCCAGGTTCTGCTTTATGCTCTGTGTCGAGCAGGAAAGGCTTCTGCTGTGTGCTGCTGCTGGTCTGAGAATCACACACACACAGCTATGCATGGCTCCGGCGGTGGAGCAACCAGTGGTCTACAGCAAATATGATCACAGCTAACGATATTAACTACACTTGCTGCAACAACTACACCGCTGAGTGATCAAGCACTGAATTCAGACAAAGTTTTTTTTTTTGTGTACTCTGCAGTAAACTACTTTCAAACTTACCGTGGTGTGTGTTCAGAAGATAAAAAACGCTACCGATCATGTTGGGAAAGTAAGAAGTTCTCATCATGGATATTGTGGGATGTTGGCTTAGTAAATTAAGAATACATATTATCTTTTTAAGTTTAATGGCCTTTCTTTGTGAGTGTGACAATGAATGAGGTGGATTTTTGCAATTCACATGGATAGATGGATTCCAGGAACAGATGAGGATTTGCAAAAATGTGTTCAAGAACTATATTTCAGAAATGCTCCTATTTTTAGTCATCAAAACTGCAATGTTTAATACAATAAAAACAAATAAAAACATAAACTTCACACAAAAACAGACAAATTTAGACACTACAATTGGAAATGCAAACTAACAACAACCAGCAGAATTGACAACAGAAAAAAAAAGTCAGCTGTGACTTACAGGTCTATTAGACATTTAAGATGCAAACTAAAGTAAAGTTCAAGGTACTTGAGATAAATCCTAAACAATATAGATACAGCCTAGGGCAATGACATTGCACAGGGGGAAAAAAAACACCTCACCTGACTAAAAGTCAGGGCAATTTCAGGTTAACTGGAAAGCAAATGTTGTAGGTGAAAGAGCAAGTCTGAAGAGTGCTGCTCCGTGGATTATGTTATTTTATTGGTGCTAAAAATTTAAGAAAAGAAAAAAAAAAAAAAAAATTTAGTGTGATAAAATGCTAGAATAACCAAATATACTGAAGACGAACAGGAATTTATTCCAAAGATTATTTTGTGGATAACACCAGCAGACTTTACTTTCAATCACATCAATGAAGTCAAAGATTGTAGAACAGTGAAGTACGTTTCATGTCTTCTATACATGTTGCACAGACATTTCATTTTCATTGGTGAGTACAGTTGACAGAACAACTGGACAGAAATATGTTTTCTCCTAAATCTCTTTGTTACCTGCAAGGATTCTCATTGCAGTGAGATCACATGAAAAAGACAACTCACAGAAAAAAGAAAGTTTCATCTCGGCAACATTCTCAGATACAACTACCTGCTTAGTGTAGTGGGACTCCACACATCTAACCACAGAGACAAGACTTTACCAGACTTTAGTGCCTTCTGAGATTTACACCTACAACAAAGATCATGCAGCATAGCAGCGCGTCAGCTGATGTGGCACTGCTGCCCTTTCACAGCTAATTGGTCGCTCTGCACTCATCATCTGGTTATCAGTGATGATTGGCTGATGGTAAGCTGTGACTGGCCATTGGAGTGTCACAGGCCTGTGTTCCTGTAATTAAAATCTGTCATCCAGAACCACCTCCCTCGTCGCTGCTAAACCCTTGCGTGAGATGGCAGCACTCAGATAAACTGCCCTGAAGCTTTTTCTCTGATGAGACAGAGGCACATTTAGTAATGCTAGGCTTCGAATATTCTCTCAAAGTCTCCCTGAAGTTTGGCTCTCTGTTACAGCCACAAGGAAAATGTAAATATTTCAAATACCACATTAATAAACTACTAAAAAAATGGGATTCATGTAACCAAAATGTTGCAGTCTTTGTACTTAGAGGACATTTGAACAGTCCCCCCCATTTTAGTTGCAGTAGCAAAACATAAAAAGGGAAGGGGACAAAAGATACTTGATATTTTTTAATGATGTGGAACATTTTCTTCGGGGCTTTAACTGCTGGAGGGCACTCTGCTATTGAGCTTCCACCGGGGCTGGCATTCAGAAAAGTGGACGACCAAATTCTTTGGAAATTAATTAGAGACAAATCCCTTCTCGCCGCTGAAGTATGGCATTTAAGGCTTTGTCCTTGGTGCTCACGCAGCACCACCTTTCAGTGTCAGCCCCTCTCCTTCCAGTGGCTGGATAAAGCAGCCTAATCCACATCAGTGATCACTCCCTCCCCCTGTTGTGTAGCGACGGCCCTTCCTAATTGCCTGGCATTATTTGGTACTTTACTTGTAAATTTGAAGGGGAAGAAACATCATTCTTCTGCATCCAAGCGGCAAATGATCCAATTTGCTTAATTTCTAACACACACCAGCATGATCAGAGTATCACTGCTCCCCCTGTTGTACGCCGAGGGGACTGAGGAGCTGACAGACACAACAGAGCTGGGTGTTGGGGTATTGTTTCACTCTAATTATAACTTGAAAGCAGCTTCAGGTATCAAATATAAATCCACATAAAAATAATAATAATAAAAAAACTGGTATACCCACAAACTGAGAGCAAAGAACAGCAAGAGTTGCATCATGTTTGTGTGTGTTGGAGGCCTCAATCAAAAGGAAAATCTTTCTCAATTCTGCTTTTATTCAAATGATCCGGCGCCATTGTTTAGAATTTTTCAAAAGACGGCAGAAGAACAATACCTTTGATCTAATGAGACGCCCATTCCTCAGCGCCTTACTTAATTAGATCAGGTGGATGCGATAGCTAGTACATCAGCGTGAGGGCAGGGTAGTGACTCACTTTTCTGATTTAGTATTGCAGAAGAATATTGACTTTAAATCCCCAATATGTGAATATCTGAGTGACTTAATCTGAAAGTCAGAAGCTGGCCTGAGGGGCAGGGGAAGCAAAGGAGTGTCATAATCTGTAAACCTGTCATTTTTGATCTCCTTTCTCTCTGAAACTTCACAGCTCTGGGTTTCTAGTAGCCGCCTTGATGCTCCTTTTTTTTTAAAGTTTCATGCAGCCCAGGCCCTCGCTTTCAAATTTAAAGAGATTTACTTATGAGTTGTTGACTGCTGGTCGGTCTTTGTTTCTGTTTGAATGAAGGGGTGGAGAAATACGTGGCTCATCTCTCCCTCTGCCTGTCAGTCAGGCAGACGGCCGGCGTCCCTGAACCACGCATGGAGGGTGGGAGTGAGGAGGGGCGACGTTGCCTAAGGCGTGCTTTTGCACACCAAGATGGGGAACAAGGCAAACATGACAGCCTGATGACACTTGCTTTCGTATATCGTATCATTTTACCAATCATCTGAATTTCATTTATCTCACACTGTTCTATTTCAACACAGAGTGTCAGACCCGTTGGCCCAGTTAGGTTGGAAGTGAAGTTGGCTGTGTGAAAAAAAAAAAAGTGAGCTGATGAAACCCTCCCGTACGCAGTGTGCCGACAACCGCGGCGCTCCAAATCAAAATGGAAAGGCGGCCTTATTACAGTACGTTTCAGGCATCGAATTGAGAAACAAATGTGACTTGATATCCCAAGATGGCCTTTGTTGTTGTTATTACGGCTGTTGCTGTTGTCAATAATGGTGATTATAATGCCTAGAGTTTTGTTTCTTTGCTCCCTTTTGTTGTCTTTTTTGTGTTGTTTTTTACTCTAAAAGGGTTTGTTGGCAGAAGAAACTGCTGCAGCAGGGAAGAAACACATTTCTCACAGTGAGGCCGCTGTGATCTCATAGGTCGAATTTTAGATGCAACAAGAAAACTGAAAGCTGATCTGTCTTTAGAAAAACTATAGACTGCAGAGCATTTTGTCAGAATGGATATTTAGCTGGTTCTCTTTACTTTGTATTTTTATTTGTTAAACTAATGACCCCCTTTTTTTAGATTTTCTGGAATATTTATTTCAGCCTATCTGTGTTGGATGCATTATTATGGAAGTGACAGCTTGTAGTCCAGACTGTAAAATCTCAAATCTACTCTTATACTGTTTTCTGTCTTACTAGTATGTTGGTGTACTGAAACAGGCATTATGCAGGTTTAAACGTGAGGAATGTGAGCAACTGTGTTCAACTTTCTTTTCCATGTATGCCCCTCTCTTTAATTGAACTTCTGTTCTGAACAATAGATTTTAGGATCAACAGAGTGGACTTCACAGTGTTTTGCAGCATTAGGATAGGGATCTATATTGTATTTTTCTCTCATAATTAAATTTGAACTCACCATGGGAAAGTGAAACTTCAATGTATGTATGTTTTTTTTATAAGGTTATGGACTATTGTGGGCCCATAGATGTCTAAGCTAAGACTTGTAAATATTTAGTCTAAAAGTGAATTTTATGGAGATTTGATTAAAAGTTTATTACAAGTCTATGTGTAAACGTCCTTAAATCAAGATTGATAAGCATAAGAAAAAGAGCAGAATGATCACTAACAGTTGTTACGTGAGGTTTCATTTTCCCACACTATAAACAAGTAACATAACAATTGGATTTTTCATGTGCACCAGTTACTGTTTAATAGTCAGAGCTGTACCTTTTTTTAAATGCAAGTTAAACTCAGTCTCCATGTCATATTTTGTCAGTGCGACTTCATCTCTATGTTACAAGGGAACTGGTTGGAAAGTTTGGTTCGGGCTGTATAACTGACATTTTACTTGTCTTAGTGTCTGTACAGCTCATAGGATTTATACAGAAATATGCCTTATTTTCATCTTCACACACACACACACGCAAGCACGCACGCACGCACGCACGTACGCACACACGCACACACACGCACACACACAGACAAAATGTTGGATAACATGTATTATTGTGACTTAAACTAAAGGCTATTAAAGTTAAGATTATGCTGAAAATGATTAGATTAGTCTGTTCATACTAAATAAAAAGATTGGCATGAGTTAATGCTTTGGAATTTTTTTTTTTTTAAGATTTAGACACTTTTTTGGAAACTTTATGTTATATGACATTCAGACCAGGGAGCTTTGCTTTCTTTTTCGCTGTAAGCATTTAAACCCCTGAGGTTTTAAGTATCTAGCAAATCTTTATCAGAATAAAACGTTTAGCATGAGATTACACTTTTTATTATACATGTATCAATTTTGCCATGTGAGAGTCCTCATGTTGTGTCAAACGTTTTTGTGGCCTCCTTTTTATTTCAATATACCGAATTTTGCCAAATGTTTACCAATGTGATGGTGGTTAGTTATTATTCTAACGTGGAAACCTCTTATAATTCCTAGGTTATATAGACTACTTTGGTAGAAGTTTCACATGTGGAAAGAAAGTACTTCTTTATTTGCAAGGAACTCTTCAAATTCAAGTCTTAAAATAGTCAAATATCTCATGATTTCAGCTAACTTTATGTGTGGTACATGTAAAGATATCCACATCTTTTTTCATGAGTATGTGGCAAAAGAAGGGAGTAAATAAGCTAGATTTTAAAGTTATAAACCAGTTACATTCCAGTTATAATTTGCAAAGTTCAATGTAAACATGTAGATAATATTTAATTCAAAAACGTCAAACAGACAAAACAGCATTCGGGGCAAATTGTAGTAGTTTATTAAGAAATAAACTGATAAATCTCTATTGACTTTTCTTCTACTGTTAGTTGGTGAGTCCCAGCAGATTTCACTTGCAGTGACATCTACAGTGTGAAATAAGAACTGCAATTGCAAAAAAAAAAAAAAAAAAAAAAAGATATGAAAGAAAATTTAGAAGATTAACATTTATTTGAGACATAAATGACTTCCCCTGCCGATTGACACCTTGGCAGACAAAGATGCAGTGGGAGGAGTCATCGCTCATCAATGGCCAAGGGCTTTTGGCAGTGTCTCTTCCTTTGTCAAGAGAAGAGCTGCAGATATTATGAGTCGGTTCCCAGTCCCTACATATGCCTTTTAGATTTGATCAAAGACCACTCAGACTCCCTGAAACCTTTAAAATAATTTCTGTCTGTTCGTTGTTTTCATGTATTCCCGAAGGTACACACTGAGCTAATTTAACCAGTTTAAACAATTTGCGAGCTCTGGACGTCTTTAAGTGCAAACACAAATGCACCTTATACAGTTGTGTCGATGCACTTAGGAGGAGCACAGATTAGCAATTAGGCCCTCTTCCACTCTTTGCTGGAACTGCTGTCAGGTTACCGTAGAGACGGCAACACTCTGAGACAAACATTTAAAAGCTTTTCATGTGAAAACACTCGGCGAACTCTGCCTGAGAAAAAAAAGTATAAATACAGAAATGAATAAATAAATAAATACAACAAAATGTGGGCACTGTTCTCATTTTGCAGCTTGGATGCAGCCTTGTCAGAAGGCACTTAAAAGCAAAGGGGGTTGGTCTTTGGGGATTTTGAGATGTTTATTCTAATGGATGCCATAATGAATGCTTACAGAGTCAGACCTTGGCTTCGATAGGGGGCTCTGTGCCAGCATGGTTTTAAAGGATAGCAGTCATCGCGGCAGCCCTGGGCACTTGGCACACTGAGCCCTTCCGCAATCTTCCCGGCACACACAGAAAAGGCAGCCAGAACCTGGAGATAACCACCCGTAAAATCTCTGATCACATGCCTTTGATTACTTGTCCACTATTTACTGTTTTGAAACCTTGAACTTCAAACAATCCTCGCAGGGCTATGTTTATTGAAGAGCTCTTACTATAAATTGACCTGATGTTTTATCCCAGTGAAGACTTTTGGAGGCACTAAAACCGATTCATTTTTCGTCGACTCAATTCCTAAAGTCCAGTAAAATATTGACCTAAGTTTTGGGATACGCAGAAATTATGTGTGTTTTAAAAAAAGTGTTTAAATTTTTTAAGCTTATATAGAGCCTGTACAGTTTGAACAGCGCATGTGTTTCAGACAGCGCGTGCGTGTGTGCATGCCTGCAGGGGGTAAAGACTGAAGCGCTTTATTAAAATGATGAGAGCAAGTTCAATTTGAATCATGCAGTGCCTGTCAGTGGCTTCTCGAATTGCAGGGCTGATGAAATTGCTCTTGCGGTTATTTAAAAGCAGTTGTAATCCATCTGAAAATGCTGTGATATAATCCATTTAATTCCTTATTCCTTGCAGCAATAACAGTGAGTAACAAAAATCTATCAAAGCAATGTAGCCTGGTGATTTAGTAATTATCTTTATTTTACATTACCGCAATTCAGCCAGGATTAATTGGAGTCTTATCTGAACAGAACGGCAGGTCACTTACCTCAATACACCACAATGTGTTTTTATCTTTATCATCAACCTCCACAGACTCAATTGTGGCCCACTGTGCCGGGAATTGATTTCTTTGGGGTGCATAAAATCAACAGCATGTTCAGACGAGCAAATTTTAAACCAATGACGTTTTTGTTATTATTTTTTTTACCAGCAAATAAAACTAAAGTTGCCTAAAAAATTAAGTACAGTTTGGGTAGGGATGAGAATATTTAATGTAAAAAATAATCTAATTTTGAAAAACAGCCGTATGGGTTCAAGTGGGTGATTCCTTCACAAGGGAAATCACAAAATATCAGATATCGATCAGCTGTTTAAGTTGAGTTAATGTATGAGTGATTTTCGGTGCATTCCCAAAAGGGTACGCTGCCTGTGGGCATTGCACTGGTAATAAGACCTAAGACAGCCACATAACTCAAGCCGTCTACAAGACCACGCTTGTTTTCCTCCACCTGAGCAATCCAACATCTAGTATTACAGAAAAGTGAGGTAGAACAACTAAGGAATGCCAAATTGTATTTTACAGAAATGAAAATATGACAACATCTTTAAGGTAATTTATTTTGTTTAATTTTATTATGGATAAAATTCAGATTATTAATTGTGTGTTTTTTGACTTACTTTCTGGGTTAAGAATTTTGAGATCTTCAGAGGAATCAGTCCCTGAGCAAAATAAACATATCTGAGTAACAGAGATTTGGACTAGTGGGACGTGCAACAAATCATACTAACCCAGTTTCTGTTTCACCTCTAATTCTGCAGAAAGCACAGCCTAGAGTGCTGAAAAAAAGAAGAAACGGTTGCAAAGTAACAGATTTCTTAAAGTGAACACATCGCCTTCTGCCAATTTAAGGGTTTTAATACGGAGTAAGATTGCTGTCAAAAAGGTGTATGTATTTATAAGTCAATATAAATACCCAAAATTGGAATCAGCAGACCTGATTGGGTACCCTGATTGTACATTTGGGTACCCAAATGTACTCAAAATTCAGCTGAAATATTTGTGAGTCTGAGAGTATGGATCTAAAAGCTGTGAGTGCAAAGTCTTATGAATACAACTCTAATTATTACGACTACGAACTCCTCCTTTCTCTGTGGACACAAAATCAACTTTGTGGGCACGAGAAAAAAATTGTTACGATGACGTCACAGGGCGGAGTAATCAATCCACGATCACATCAAACAGCCCGCTCCAATTTTAAAAATGGCGGAGAACCGTCTACCGGTTGGGGCAACTGCCTCAGGTGAAGCATCACAGCTAAGTTCAATATATATTTCTATATAAACAAGTGGTTGCTCCACCCGGTCCACAGTCTTCTGCCATCTTTTAATTAAGAAAAAAATCTTTCTTTTTAATTTGAATTTACCTTGTCTGTAGGTATGAGGGTATTGATATCGTACCAGTACTTTCACAACAGGCCAAAAATAAAAACATGTAAACCCTCAGCTGTGGTGGGACTCGATGATGGCATTTTCATGTAGTTTGATCATACCCTCTGCGCTCCCAGAAACCCCCTCACATGTTTCTAGGCATAAGTGCTCATATCTAATACCCTCGGACGATGTTTTGGTCTGTCTCTATGAGTCTAATTTACGGATATCTACATGAATTCAGGGGGCCTGGGGCCAACCATCTCATGTCTTTTTAGGGGCGTGGGTGGGAGGTCGCGTTAGTGGGCCCTTTCGGGACAGGAGCGGCATTTCAGATAAGATCGCAATGCGAAGTGGTGAGCCAGGCCGTTTGTTTTTGCTGGCCATCTCTCATGTTGCACCACTGATTGGTAGGAAAGCTAAAATTGCTTTCACCGGGGCTCACTCCAGCAGTAGGCAATGATAACTAACAATGCCTCTGGGACCTAGTTAAAGCTGCATCACACGTGCTCGAAAACCACTTTAATGTGGCAGCATTAGGAAGCTGTCAGTTGGGTGGGGGGAGGAACACAAAGCAATTCATCGTGGATTTTGAAAAAATTTGTTATTCACACTGAAAACTAAATAAATAACAACACAAAACTGCATCTAATTAAGCAGACTTATTTTCTTTATTTCAGTCTGCACAGCTCACCATTAAAGAAAACTGGCTCAAAGATCAGAAAAGTAACAAAAACAGCTTTTCTCTCAATTCCTCTGTTGCCTTTGATTGTTGGGATTGCCAAACTCTTCTTAGAAAGGAATGTAGCAGTTTGCATTTCTTTTATTTTATAGTTTTCAGTTTTAATAGTGATGCAATAGCAATGCAAGTTAGAGCCATTATATGCTAAATACTTACTCTATAAATGTAAAATGTTCACTTTCTTTACCCTAACCCTTGAACTTGTATGTTGGATCCAATCCCAACAAAATTGTTTAAAGATGTATTTCCTATTATTATTACCCCCATTTCGGATATGATTAATTCGTCATTAGTCAATGCCTATGTACCAGAGGCTCTTAAGGTATCTGTAATAAAACCCTTACTCAAGAAACCTTCTCTTGGTCAAGAAGATTAATAAATTGCAGACCCATATCTACTCAACTGCTAATCAACTGGGAGAGTATTTGACGGAATAATAACCTATTTGAAGATCAGTCGGGTTTCAGACCTCATCATATCACTGAGACAGCTCTCACAAAAGATATTCTCATGGCCTCAGACAATGGACTCATGTCTATTCTAGTTCTGCTAGATCTCAGTGTTGCTTTTGACACAGTCGATCACAATATCCTCATAGAAAGGCTCGGACGCAATGTAGGGATCAAAGGCACAGCACTGGACTGATTTATGCTGATGATACACAACTGTATTTATCCATAAATCCTGATTAATCCAGTCAGTTTGGTAGATTACAAGCATGCCTAGAAAACATGAAAATGTGGATGACTTTAAACTTTCTGCTCTTGAAACCTGAAAGAAAGAAGTGGTTATCGTTGGACCAGAGCCTCTAAAAAATAAAGTGCTTACTCAACCCCTTAAACTGGATACCATCAAATTGGCCTCTGATAACAATGAAAAGAGCGTTGGTGTTATTTTTGATCAGGATATGTCTTTCAAGTCCCATATAAAACAGGTCTCTAAGATTTCCTTCTTTCACTTTAGGAATATAGCAAAAATTAGGAATATTCTCTCTAGGACTGATGCTGAAAAACTAGTTCATGCGTTTGTTACTTCAGGGGTGGACTATTGTAACGCTGTATTAGCAGGGAGTTCGCAAAATGCTGTTAAAAGTCTTCAGTTGTTCCAAAACACTGCAGCAAGAGTTCTGATGAAACTTAAAAAGAGATAGGATATCTCCCTCTTTTTTATCTTTTCTTCATTGGTTCCCTGTCAAACTTAGAATAGATTTTAAGATTCTTCTTTTGACATATAAAGCCCTCACTAATCAAGGTCCATCATACATTAGAGATCTGATTACTCCTTATGTCCCTAATAGAGCAGTTCGCTCTCAGACTGCATGTTTACTGGTGGTTTCTTCAATTGCTAAAAGCAGAATGGGAAGCGGATTTTTTAGTTATCAGCACCCTGTGTAGTTTCAAAGCTAGGCTTAAAACCTTCCTGTTTGATAAAGCTTATAGTTAGGAAGAGGTAGAGAAGACATCCTAATGTGGTTGGGGGAAGAACTCAGTCTAGACAGACGGTTCTCTTCATGTCTCACTCTATAGTGAGACATGAAGACATGGTTATTTAAGTTATTTCTATAGTAATGTTGCTATAAGCTTAGACTGCTGGGGGACAATCTGCCACTTCTCACTCTGCTACTTTCTTCCTTTGTCCAATCTGATTTAGTTAATGTTATTTCAACCTTGTTAACCTTTTTTTTATTCTTAGTGTTCTTCTCTCCATACTAGCCACACCTGGTCTGGCATTCTGTTGGCTGAGACAGCTTCTTGGAGGAGAACATTGGCTGAGATGCTTCCAGTGACGCTCTGCAACTGCTGCTATAAACTATTTTTTTCCAGTATCGTCTGCATCTATTTTAGTTTTCTGTGCCTTTAAACCCCTAGTTGGTCTTGGCAGACCAGAGACAACAGATACGGAACAGGTCAACCGGGAACCTCTGCGGAGGACGGGAACGACGGGGGAGATCGTATACCACTGAGAGGTAAGTGGAACAGGTGAGGTGAAGTAATATGAATCAGTCTTACTTTGGGGATGGAAGGTAGATGCCAGGAGGAGTGACTGGTGAGTCCTTTAGGCAGATCCAGGTGGAAGGTTGTCCTGGGGGATGAGCATAGCAGACAGTCATGGCACTGTGGGTACTGATACTCAGGAACCCCATGTTAAGAGAGATACAGAGAAACCATTACAAGCCAGAAAACACATGAAGTCCACTGGACGTTTTTTCAGTAGTTTTTTTCTTTTTTTCAGTAGCTTTTTAATAAAGGAGTAGACAGTACCTTTGGTCATACAATGTACAAAGAAGTCCACCAACATAGTACCCATTAAAGGAGTTCTTATATGTTATGATGAGGAATGAATATGTAATGTGTAAATCCAAAACTTCACCTTTCAGCTCTGTTTTCATTTCATCATGACAGAGAATTACAGAGCCTGCATCACTGCTGACAGTGCACTAACCCACAAATAAACTTGCCTTGCCTCAATCATATTCAGGTCTAGGGAACAGGCAGGCCAGTCCATAGCTTCAGTCTTTTTATCTTACAAGAACTACTGACACACTCCAGCCACATGAGGTTTAGCATTGTCCTGCATTAGGAAGAACCCAGGTCCAGCTAGCATATGGTCTCACAAGGGGCCTGAGGATTTCATCTCGGTACCTAATAGCAGTTAGGCTACCTCTGGCTGGCACATGGAGGGCTGTGCGGCCCTCGAAAGACATGCCACCCCACACCATTACTGACCCACTGCCAAACCGGTCATGCTGAAGGATGTTGCAGGCAGCAGATCGCTCTCTACGGCATCTCCAGACTCGTCCAGACGTCTGTCACAAGTGCTCAATGTGAACCTGCTTTCATCTGTGAAGAGCACAGGGTGCCAGTGGAGAATTTACCATTCCTGTTGTTCTCTGGCAAATGCCAAGCGTCCTGCACAGTGTTGGGCTGTGAGCCCTCATTTGTGGTTGTCAGGCACACTCATGTTCCTCCTTGTACAAAGGCAGGGGTAGCGGTCCTGCTGCTTGGTTGTTGCCCTCCTACGGCCTCATCCACATCTTCTGGTGTACTGGCCTGTCTCCTGGTAGCCACTTTAGGTTCTTGACGCTATACTGAAAGACACCACAAACCTTTTTGCCACAGCTCACATTGATGTGCCATCCTGGATGAGCTGCACTACCTGAGCCACTTGTGTGGGTTGTAGAGTCCGTCTCAATGCTACCACGAATGTAAAAGCACCACCAACATTCAAACGAGACCAAAACATCAGCCAGAAAGCATAGTGACCAAGAGGTAGTCTGTGATCCCCACCTGCAGAACCACTCCTTTATTGATTGTGTCTTGCTAATCACCAAAGATTTCCACCTGTTGTCTATTCAATTGCACAACAGCATGTGAAATTGATTGTCAATCAGTGTTGCTTCCTAAGTGGACAGTTTGATTTACTTGGAGTTATATTGTGTTTTTTTTAAGCGTTCCGTTTATTTTTTCGAGCAGTATATTTATAATCTAAATGGTCAAGGAAATCGACAAAATCACAAACACCTTAGTGATTAAATAGTGTGCCATTCCAGGAAACTTCATCATTATCAAATAAGAAAAATGTTTGTTAGCTTGACAGTATTTGATGGGAGAGCTGAGTAGTCTATCAAATTAACTTCACATCAGACGTGCAAACAGAATGGCAAAATCATTTATTGCATAAAAGTTGTAATACTAATTCTACCTTGACTTATTTTGCGCTCAGCCCAACATCCCTTCTTACTTGAATGTTTTGAGTGGCCGGTGTCAGCGACACCGGCCACTCAAAACGTTAGCTTGTCGTCCTCAGGACACAGGAGGAAATGGCAATGCCTTCAATGTTTGAAAATAAAATATCAACTGATCTGTGTTGCAAAAAGAGTGTGTTTGGAGATTCTTAATATCTGTCAAACGTGTAAAACAGACTCCATTTAGTAGTTTATTTTTTTATTTTAAACAGTATTACACCTAATGTCTTTAAGTAGGATATAGCGTATATTATGTTATACATCTACATTAATGTTTATACATTCATTGACCTTTGCGTTAAAGACAAACAACAACAAAAAACTCTTCCCTGTATCTTTGTAACAGCAATAATGAGATGTGGGAGTGATGGTTTCATCAGTCTGTACTGGTTCTGCGCCAGTCAGTTTGTACTGCTACTGTGAATCAGCTCATCCCTGCAGTACATCTACTCTAGTTTCCCTGTCATTCTCCAGCTGATTTGTTTATGTGGTACTTTCATGTAAGTCTTTGAGATTAGGGAACTAAACTTTATGTCCTTTAATTTTTCTTACGTGCGTTTAATTACAGATTTAGTTATGTTTGATCCATTTTCTAAAAGCCAGTACAAGTTCTTTTTTGGATGGCTCAGAGTTTTGTACCTGCCGTTACAACTGCAAAATTACATTAGGTACAGCTTCAGACCAGTTTCATTGGCAAAAGAGACGTTCTAGACTTTCATTTTGGCTATCACTGATGGCACAACAGTGCATGACATCCACATTTTCATTGGCATGTTTTTTTGTTGAAAGGTTAGGCCAGTGTCTCACAGGCAGTTGTCAGTACAAAGTATAGCTGAAACATTTGTTCTTCCTAAATTTGGCCTTAGTTCATAACAGAACACTTTTCCTAGTAGTTTCAGTGCGTAGCCAATGTGTCACAATCTTTTAGAATTAAATAGACTGTTTATAAGGATAAATATTCTTTTAGTTCCGCCACTGTATGAAACTGGTGTTATGATATTTTGACTGCTCAGCACCCTTCTCTTTCCTCCTGCTCATTCAAACATATGTCCAAATATTTTACAACTGCATTCACGCTACAAGCAATATTTCTTTCTAACATACTATTTAGGTTCACCATAAAGTAACAATGTTGAATATTTTTAACCGTTAGATTAATTTTATTTATAAGAAACAAAATCTTGATCTGCTAAAGTCATTTCAACAAATACTGTATTATTAGAATGCTAAATTGGGAGGAACAACTGGGGGGTTGATCCTCACAAATGTATTGAAAAACAGTATTGTTTATATAAAGCATATTTTTGTTAAAATTTTTTAACTTTTTTTTTTTAGAATCCATAAAGCAGAAGTCGGCTTGCTGATTTATCTTCGAAAACATGTATCTGCATAATAATAAGCAATATTTGTAAATAAGGGACCCAAACTTTGATGTTTAAGCATCATGGATTCTGTTTGAAGTTCATTTGTCATCCGAGTAACAATGAGCCAATGCAGCCTCAGACTGCACAGATGTACGGGCGAGAAATCTCCTCATACCTATCAAAGCCACGAGTGTTATGCCTTAATGGGTATTTTATTATGCATCTAAAAACAATTATTTATGTTTTATTTCTTTAACACTTTCAAAACCACACATAGATACCAGCACTAATAAATCAAAACATTTGGAATAAAATTAGATTAAAAA
Source organism: Orestias chungarensis (assembly GCA_032876305.1). Classification (NCBI taxonomy): domain Eukaryota; kingdom Metazoa; phylum Chordata; class Actinopteri; order Cyprinodontiformes; family Cyprinodontidae; genus Orestias; species Orestias chungarensis. Next base: position 477,620 of record JAVLVB010000047.1, read on the forward strand.
GCCCTTTGCCAATTCTAATTTTGTTTTATTTTTTTGCTAGTTGTTTATTACAGTCGACAGGCTTTTATATTTCTGACTATGTATTTTTCCGCTATATTTTTTGACTTCAGCTGAAATTTTCTGCATAGCTGAGATCAAAGATACTGAAAAGCTAAATGGTCACCTGAGGTCCATTGTTGTTTTCTATGAATTGTCTTGATCGGTTTACCCGTATTTCGTTTGTCTGTGAAACAAAATAAACTATGTGAATCCCTAAACATTAACATGCTCCTTACTGACAAAACATCGACAACTCAACAAAATGTGTCTAATTCCTTGTCTTCCATTTGGCAAAGCTCAGAGTGTGCAAGAGGTGTTCTTATCCATTTAATACATGCTCACAGTGTATCCTGTCAAATATAGATTTGAATCAATAGCACTCTAGAGTGGCTCGTTAAACTTAAATCAGCTTTGAAAGTGGTGCATGCCTGTCTCACAGCTGCTGTCATTAACAACCGCCTCAAAGATTATTGGACAAATGTCCTTGTGTGTGGAGCTTCACCAGTTTACCTCAGGACTGTGGGCAGAAACCTCGATAGATGATGAGCCAGCACTAAGGTGCAAACAGGACATATGCAAACACATGCTAACACACACTAGACATTTTGAAACCTACTACTGGGTAACTAGCATCCAATTGTAATGTGCAAAGTAAATACAATAACAGATTTAAGAGTAGTACTACACCTTAAACTTATTCAAGAATAGATTTTGTGTTAAAACAGACATATTAAACAGCTATACTTCTTATCTTACGTGGAAACCTTTAGCTTTCACATCATTAGAAAATTTTGCTTCATTTATTAATATTGTTCATTTTAGACCAGGTTTTTAGTGACGGGCCCATAAACCCAACACTGCAACAATCACTCTCTGAAGAGAACAAGCACACAATTAAATAGGCCAAATTTGAACAAATAACTTTCAGCCCAGTTATCAAACTTAAATGCAAACTTCTTCAAATAAGACTGCAATAATCAATTTATTTCTATGCACTCAGATTCTTGTACATGTAGCTCAACTATAATCTAACATGATCCTTCTCTATTAAAAGTCATTTTGAAGAAGGTAATAATAACACATTGTAGATTGTCATAAACAAAACAAAAATGCATATTTTTAAGAGGCTCCCTAAACAAAGCCCTGAATCAATCCAAATTGATATAGCAAAAAAAAAATCTTAGGTAGGAGTGGTTGCAGGATTGTTTCAGTAAACATTTGGCTCTAAGTCAGCCTCTTGTTCTCTTCTCAGATTTCATACGCATGCATTCTCTTCCTACCATGTACTTCTGGGAGTTTGTACATGTGAGACACTATGAATTGTGGAGATTTGTATTTATGGAGATGCTTAAATGTTAAAAAATAACTCTATTTTCCAAATTCCTATCTTAATAATTTGTATTAAATAATTTTTTTTGGTTCTGAGGTCATATTGCAGACATAAGGAATGTGTTGAGGTTACGGAACAACAAATAGCCGGTAAACAGGCAAAAGCGGCAGTTTTTGAACAACACTGGAGTTGCTTGTGCGACAAAGAAACAAAATGGACCTGAAGTCAAAGCAGCAGTCGACAGTGGAGGAGAAAAACTTCCACTTCACAGTGTGGTCCTCCCCCAAAGTGCAAAAAAAAATTCAGGAGGCAACAAGGACCAAACCGGTGTTCCAATACATCCAGCGAGAGATTTGTTTGGGAGGGTATGAGCGCAGTGGTGAGCAAATTAATAACAAGCTTGAAGTGTTATTGTGGTCTTGTGGTGGTTGGATTTGACGCTAAATCTACTGGGTAATGATGACGTAAGCATACGCTTGGAGCCACATAATGACGTTGCTTTCCGGCCAGCACCAGTGCGTGGAAAAACAAAGGGTTCTTTGACGGTCTGCGAACCGGCTCTAGCACCAGCACCGAACCAGCCCTTGGTGGAAAAGGGCTATCTCTGTGGTGAATAAATACATTTGAAAAAAAAATTGAACAGTGGAAGAGTTTCATCTGTGTTCTGCTTTCCCAGAATGAAAGGGTTAACTCCAACAGCAACAATAATGAGAGCGCAGTGAGACGTGTGAAGTAATTAGTCAGTCTCCTATCCAATATTTACCCAGTTAATTATTTGTGAGTATTACTCTTGTCTTCCCTTTAGACGGCTTCCTGTGTTGTTTTTTTCCACACCATTTGTCACTGTCCACCTCTTGTGGGTTCTCATCACTGCTTTCTGACATCTTTTTTCAAATTTTTTCTTTCCCTGCTGTGGCAGTGTATCACGTTATGGCGAACCCTTCCGAAACGTAGGGGTTAAACCGTTTTCCCTTGTAGTGTGAGGTCAGCTGTGATTATTTATTCATCTTTATATTTGTCTAATGTTGGTAGCAAGATGTGAAAATGGTTGCTAACATCCTGGAGTGATGCACAGCTTAAAAGATAAGATAAGATAAGATAAGATAAGATAAGATAAGATAAGATAAGATAAGATAAGATAAGATAAGATAAGATAAGATAAGATAAGATAAGATAAGATAAGATAAGATAAGATAAGATAAGATAAGACAAGATAAGATAGACTTTAATGATCCCGGAGTAAATTGTTTTGCCAGGGTTACCAAGGTCAGAGTAGGGACAGATTGACTCCTACTAAATTGTGCATAAGTGATCTTACAGCTAAAAAATATTTAAATATATATTATATCACATTTTAAAACTGAAGTTTTGTCAACATTTGACCATAGACAGTTAAGGATGACGTCTCTCACAGTATCATATTTCACCATCTACAAAAATTGCTTAGTTAAATAAGATACTCCAACATTTAATGTCTCTTTGTGAGAAATAGTATTGATAGCCAGATGGTTTCCAAACATGAGGCCTAACAAAGGCTCAAATGAATGCTTAGTAGCACAATGGGTAGCAGCGTGGCCATGCAGCAAGAAGGCTCTGGGTTCAATTCTTGGGTCTTTCTGCAAGGAGTTTCCATGTTCTCCGTGTGCATGCGTGGGTTCTCTTTGGGTACTCCGGCTACTTCCGATAGCCTAAAAACATGACTGTTAGGCTGATTGGGCACTCAAAATTTTCCTTAGGTGTGGTTGTTTGTCCTGTATGTCTCTGTGTTGCCCTGTGATGGACTGGCGACCTGTACAGGGTATACCCCTGCCTCTTGCCCATTGTAAGCTGGAGATAGGCGCCAGCAGACCCACCCGACCCAATAGGGACAAGGGTGTACAGAAAATGGATGAATGCATGGATTTTTATCATGCCCTTTGTTTTGCATGCCAGAAGGACCCAGAATTCCAACCGCCACAGCTCAGATACTTTAAACAAGGATTAATTGAAATATAAAAAATGCAAAAATCAAAAAGTCAGAAAAAAAACAGAATAGTCAAAGTCAGTTTTTTTACATGTCCAGATGTAACCGTTCTGAACTTGGCCGTGTCTAAATTCAGCTCGGTCCAAATATTGAGTCTTTATTTGCAATATAGTTTATGTCTGCGTTGTGTTGAATTAGGGCCAGGAGACAGGATGAGATGAAATGTTGTTTATCTGCATGAAACAGAATCTGTAGTGGTCAAAATCAGGGGCTTAAGACAGCAGGTAAAGCACCTCGAGCCCGTCTCTTTCGTATTGGTAACGAGTATCCAGTGTCTACTACACTTATCATGGCCACCCAGAGGGCGCTGTCCCACCCATAATACAAAATAGTGCAAAGTTTGCCCTCTGTATTTGGAGGTAGGGCAGTTGTGCAAAGGTTCTGGTGTTGTGCAAGAAGTTCTGGTGTTCTGGTGGTAGTCAGGCTGGGGGGGGGGTCTCTCTTCTTAGCAGCTTTGATACTGAGGGTCTCTCATGGCTCCGTGGCACCGGCTTGTAGTACGTTAGGGCCTGGATGCTCCGCCATTGGCTCTATGCATCTCTGCTGTTTGCCTGGGTGATGATGGTTTTTGTGTCAGTCACATCATCAATGCATTTTGTGATTTAGGAGGTCACAGTGTCTGTGTACTCCTCAATGTCTGTGTGGCCATTGTAGGTAGCTGCTTGTTTGAACATCTTCCAGTCTGTTGTTTCAAAACAGTCTTGGAAAGCAGCTGAACCCCCCTCTGGTCACACCCTGATGTCCCTCTTTGCAGGTTTGATGGCTTTAACACTTTGCTTGTATGCCTGCAATAACATAACAGTAAGGTGATCCGAGAGTCTAATGTGCGGTAATGGGGTATGCTCCTTTTTTTGTTGTGTAAGTCACGTCCAGGATATTGTTCCCTCTTGTTGCGAAATCCATGTGTTGGTAGAGTTTTGGGAGAACAGACTTGAGGCATGGTTGAAATCTCCAACCAGGATGTGGGAAAAAACTGCAGCCAGCAAGATGCCAGTACACTCCCTCGGCAGGTAAAAAGGACGGCACTTTATGATCATAAACTCTGCCTGTGATGAGTTATTAAATTCCACCACAGCATCCCGACACCACGAGTTTCGGGTATAAACAGACACACCTCCTCCACGCTTGCATTCTCCATTAAGAATCAAGAATCAAGAATCAGTTTATTTATATAGCGCCAATTTACAACAGGTGTCGTCTCAAGGCACTTTACAAAAAATCAATTAAAATCAAGGATACATTCTAACAAATCAATTTGAAAAAGTTTCCAATCTAAGGAACCCCAGCAGATTGCATCGAGTCATTGACTTGCAGCATTCACTCCTCTGGAA
>JAVLVB010000047.1:482442-494524 GCA_032876305.1 Orestias chungarensis
ACAATTACGGTTTCTATAAACTTCAGTGGAGCAACAGAAATGTGTGATTAACGTGAAGGTGGGTTTAGAAACGTCTCAGGACAGAGAATAAGGAGTAATAAGAGAGCGCGCGGAGCTAGCAGACGCTAACAGACGCTAACAGACACACGGAGCAACAACAGGAAGTGACGTCGATACGTACCACCGTCACCGTCAGCCGTCAAGTCACCGTCAGCCGTCCCGTACCTCCCTCGGCAGGTAAAAAGGACGGCACTTTATGATCATAAACTCTGCCTGTGATGAGTTATTAAATTCCACCACAGCATCCCGACACCACGAGTTTCGGGTATAAACAGACACACCTCCTCCACGCTTGCATTCTCCATTATCTCTGTTCACAAGTGCCTGGTCAGCTCGGTAGCATGCTAGCTCCTCTAGTTGTATGGCAGAGTCTGAGATGTTGTCGTTAGGCCAAGTTTCAGTGAAAACAAGCACACAGCAGTTACTCACTGTTCGGTTCGCCGACATCAGCAGTCTAATATGATCCATTTTGTTGTCCAGTGATCGTACGTTTGCCAGTGGGATCGATAGTATGGCTGGGTGTGTTGGGTTAGCCGCTAGCCTAGCCCGCATACCTCCACGGTTGCCCCTTTTGTTTTTCGTCAAATATGCTATCGCCTCTCCCTCTTTGGTGGAAGACCCTTCAGCGAGTCCAGTGTTGTCGAGGGCCGTCAGAGTAGGCCGAGCTCCTTTAGGATCTCTGTTTTAAAGTTCTCCAAAACATTGGAAAAGTTATTTTTACCGAAGTTAAGGAGATTCCGTCGGTTGTACTTGTATTCTGACACAGTTTGACGAGACAAACATGTAGAACTTCCAGACAAAGACGTACAATTCACTGCATTCTTGGGAGAGCGAGTAGCCATCTTGGAAAACTCCTATTTTAGAGGGACTAGACAAAACTCTATGTCTGTGATCAAAAATAGATTTGTTACTGTGAAGATAGAACAGGTTCAGGGGTCAGGCGTAATCAAAGTCCAAAAAACAGAAACAGGGTCAAAGTCCAGAAAAATAAAATATAACGAGATGTCCAGAGGGTAAGACAGGAAAATCTGTGGACAGAAACAGGTCAAAAAACAAGAATGCAAAACAGGGGTTGCTGGACATCTACTCACAAAAGCGTGTTCAGTACTCTGGCAACTAGACTGGGGAAAACAGGCTTGTGATATAGTCAGGAAAACAAACTCATGAGTGAAAATAGGTGAGCTTGGCTGGAGCAGCATGGATGCAGATATGAATGTTAAACTAACCAGCCTAGCTGCCAGGAAAATTACACTTTGATGCCTTCTAAGAATGTGTTTTTCTTCCTGCAACTACAGAAGGAGAGAAAAATTGTCAAAAGGTTTACCCAAGGCTAAACCCAGGTACCCTCTCATATATAAATTTTTGTTACATAGTCCATTTAAAAATGGTTCAAAGCACCCCCAAAAGAACAATAACTCTTGTGCCAGTATTTATGCAGTTATAAATGTATTAATCTACACCCAAATATTATTGGCAGAGACTTGTGAGAAAGTTCCTTGAGTCTAAACATAGCTGCTACAAATGGTAAGGTTAGTCGTGGAATAAACTCAACTCAATACTACAGTGCAAAATATTTTTCACAGTAGGTTTCTAGTTACAAACAAGTCAAACAAAGAGCTTATTTCTTAGTAGGGATGTGAATGGGTTGCAAACGATCCTTTAACGGGCATACCTATCCTGTGTTTGACACATACAGTAAAAGATGTGTTTTATCTAAAAATGTTATAGAACCCACTTTGCTCCATTTTTTTAAGAGTTGGACAATGGGATGAAGCCAAGGCCTCAAGGACTTTTTTGGTATCCCTCAATCTCTCAGTTATTATTTACACCCTTTTATGCCTGATCCAATAAAAAAAGAGAGAAAGTTGTCATATTTTAAATCTGGTGTCTTTATCTGGCCCTTTAAGAAAATATGGAGAAAAAAAACCCAACAGGAATAATTTTTGTATATCTATTAAATATTACGTTGTGATAAGTCAAAATTATCGTTGAGTAGTTACCTGCTTTGTTGACGTATATCTGACTGTGTGCAACAGGGCTTTGAGCCAAGTTTTATCATTAAAAGCTGCAAAAGCTCTCAGATGCATTGAGATCATTTCAGAAACAGGTATAAAGAGCAATAGTTTGGGTTAAAACTCTGTTTAACAGATTTAAAGCCACATGTCTTGGTAATGGACAGCAAGCAGAAAGACCTGAAAAAAATCAATTCACTAATGGTGAATGTTTGAGGAAAAAATAGACTTATATAAATGTCTGCCAAAAATTGTTCTGAAATACTTGATGTAGCACATACCATTATGTGTAGTGAAGACTATACGTACAACAGTGTATAACAGTGTTAGTTGTATTCTTGCATTTAATCGACATAAGCAGAAGTTACGAAAATTTCCTGATATAACTCCATACAAGGACTAAAGCAATGTTATATTCACAAAAATTGTTGTTCTGTCCCTTTAAATCTATACAGGCCTGACTCTTCATCAGCTCTTAGAAATGTGTCATAACTGTCATTACCTAATTAATCTTTCACATATGTAGGAAATACGTCTTCAACTGATAGTAAGGGGGAGTAGGGGGGATCAAACGAAAGGTGGGCTCGCTTGGTTTGAAAGGAGGACAAAACAGTAAGTATTTAAGTATGGAATAGCATGACACTAGTAATATTAAAGTTGTGCTGTGTGCAGTGTGCTTATCTGTGTAACAAATGAGCTCTCCCCAAGGAGAGCAGACTGCAAAACCGAGCCTGAGGTTGGGATGCATTGCTGTCTTTCTCTCTTTCTCAGACATGGTTCTTTTCTACCCTCTCAACCACCTTTTTAATATTCTCATTCATAACACATGCTATTATTTTAAAAATAATTTTAGCACAGATAAAAAAATAAATAATAAAAGGGCCACTTGGGTGACGCAAAGGACTTCCTTGTTTTTATTAGAAGACAAGGTGTTTATTACGAGCCTCGTTGGCTTATTGCATGAGGTTTCTGAGTTTGAGTAATTGTCCAATTAGGTGTAATTTCAGCATTGGTGCTAACCCAGGCGATTGTGCTGTAAGAGGAAGACTACCACCGGGACACACATTAATGAATCCCACTGAGACCTGTCTACCTTTAAGAAAGAAAGAAAGTGTCTGCTTCTGTTTCGCCTCCCCAAATCTTTTTAACGAGGCATTATAACTGGGATTTACAATTGAGACAAGGCACCACTTCTCCCTCCTCCAATTCATTGTTCGTTATTCTTCACCGTCTGTGCACTGGGTTACAAAAATAATTTATCATTCATGTTATTTCAGTTCTCTGAGCAATTGCCTCTTATTCAGACAGAAAGGTTACCTTAATTGTTATGTAGCTCAGCTATTTATGCCCTGGCATAAAAATGCATGTTTGCTGCTTCATGGAAAGGTCACTCATTACAACCCAAATAACTTTTTCTTTGTCAGAGTTTCCTGGCTACTTTATACTGTTAGATGGTGCAAGGTATTAGAAAAAAGCTCCAGAGGCCTACAAAAATGCCCTCTGTCTGATGTGAAGAACTTGCTCTATCTTTTACCCAGTTCCAGTCCCCATTTATTTGAGTCTCCAAAACTTTCACAGACTGAACTTACGTAATTGCTTTGCTGCCTTAAAGTGTTCAAGACATTTGTCAAAGTAATATGTTGCCATTTCACATCATTAGACAAAACATGCATATATCAACTCTTCATTCTATATTTTTGTTACAGCTTAATTAAAAACAGTGACAATTGTCTTGCAATATGATGGAAGGATTATAGTTTTTTTTATCAGATCCAAGTTGAAGAGTTTTTTTTTTTTTTTTTAGGTTTTAAATTATCTATTGTTGTTTGTTCTGTACTCGTGTTAAATGGGTATTTTATTGAAAAAAAATTAGATTAAATATTGTGAAAACAAAGCATGTCAAGGCATTTGTAAAACAGAAGCTTGTTTAAGCTTGTGTCATCTGTTACTAAGATGAGCATATTTTTTGTTCTTTTTCTAAGATCACATTGCAGTTCCAAGGGTTTCTATCTGACAAAATATGTATTTTGATCTCCATCTAAATTGGCAGAGATAAAGTGCTTTCAGTGTATTGTAGATGTGTGTTGAATCTGCACCAACAGCCTTATGTGGTATCTACCTTGGCTGTGTGATTGTTTGAGGTGAATTACCAATTAAAGAACACAAAGGGATAATCATTGCTGTTCACCCATATGCCACTGACTGTACTTATAAAAAAAAAAATCACTCATAAAGAAATACTTACCTATTACTAAATAACCTAGCCACCTCATTACATGGTTATTTGCCAGCATGCCCTATGTATATAGAATTGGATTGTAATGCCCAGATGGTCAGCTGGGCATGACAAGATAAAAGTAGAGTAACCATCCTAAATTCCACGCCCTTAAATCAATAAGCACTCAAGGAGTTTGGTTCATGAATAACCCATGTTAATGAACGTTTCTCATCTTGGCTGATGACAACTACACAAAGCGCAAAAGCTGTCACAAAGAAAGACATTAAACACTATGGACTTGCATAGTTCACTTACTTCAGTTAGGGGATTAAACCAAAACATGGTGGAAAGAGATGATTTGTTTCACTGTTGAAACTCACTCACTATGCTACACAATACATAGAAAACAACCCTCAGTCAGAGGTCAGCAACGTACACATAGTACATACATTTGTTGTACTTATTTTATTTTCTCTCTCTTTGGAGTAGACATGGTTATCACTCCCCAAATTCACTCTAATGAGTCAAGTGACCTGTTTTCTTTTAATGACCGTCACAGACCTGAATATATAAAATAAACCTAAATAAACACTTTTAATACATATATATTAAAGAAAATAGGGCCATCAACAGCCACACACGTAAAAGAAGAACTCAACATTCAATAAAATGTAGTTTGTTAACTCAGGTTTATACTCGGAAAATACACATTTTTAAATGTAATGAGCACTGCAAATTTATCTTTGTAGATAAACAGTATAAAAACAGACTAGCATGTACATGAACATGCAAAAAAACTACTCGTAGCACAACCACAAATCCATGTGGCAGCAGCCTAAGTGGGGAGACCCAGACTTCCCTCTCCCCAGCCACTTAGGCCACCTCATCTGGGGGAATCCCAAGGCATACCAGGCCAGCTGAGAAGCATAGTCCCTCCAGCGTGTCCTGGGTCTTTCTCTGGGCCTCATCCTAGTGAGACTTGTCCAGAACACTTCTCCAGGGAGAGGTCCAGGAGGCATCCGGATCGGATGCCCGAGCCACCTCAGATTATTTTTGTCTGTCATTAAAATCTGTTTGCTGATCTGAAACATTTAAATACATAAATCAAATATTTAGAGCAGGAATACCTTTTCGCAGCACTGTGATAAAAAAAAGAATTGAATAAATAAAGATTAAAATACTTAAATTCTTTCCATACTTTTTAATATTCTGTTGAAATATGACTGAATAACTTTACATAATCATTTTACACATTCAATACTACATCATCCATAACTTTGTCTGTCCTAATACAGTATCAAATCTTTCATGTGAATACATAGGTATGTAAAAAACGTATATAAATAACAGACTAATAATAAGGAGCACAAGTGGTTTGCCCATATGAATGAAAATGAAATTTTACAAGATATGCCATTTTTTACACTTAAACCTAGGGGAAATTTTTATTTTATAATTTCATACATGTAAAGGTAAGAAACTATTTAAGAACTCAATGCATTTGTTTCTGTTTTGAAAGCATTTATTGTTGAGTTTTACAGTTGAACAAATTAACTTGTGCATTTTGGAGAAGCTTTGAGTAAAATGTTCCTTTGCTGATTATTAGGAGTCCCCTTGAGTTTAATGCTATGAGTAATGCCTGGTTCACAGGGCAAGAATAAATAATTATATTTTTGACCCAATCTTCCACTTCCAACAATGTTATGGATACCCTGTTTTATATGATGGCTTTAACGATAACCTTATAACCTTAAAAGATTTTCCTCCAGTGTGTGATGTGTTACATGTGATCTAGTCTGCTTAGTCCGCTTGCATGTTTTGCTTTCTGGCATTGTTTGTAAAATCAGTTTGTTTGTGGTGTGTTTTATTTGGCTGTGCTTCACCCTGTAGGACTAAACCAGTTATTTCTATGTTTTTTTTATCCTAATTGGAGGGCCTCTCAGCTTTTCAAGATCAACTAACAATTTTTAAATCTTGCAAACTATAGCTTCTCATTTTTCAGAATCAGAATCAGATAGAGTTTTATTGCCAAGTATGTTATTGGACATACAATGAATTGGCTTTGGCATAGTTGGTGCATAACAAGTGTTTAAAGTATGGCTGGATATGAAAAAAAATAACAAAAACAAAACGTACTAAGTAATAACTTGACAAGATATAACTATACATATATACACATAAGTGTTGGAGTAATAAAATGAGAGTGAGAATAAAATCAAAAGTGAGGATTGTATGTAGTCTGTAGTATAGTTTTTTTCCTGGATATTAAAAATATTCTGTCTGTGACATGAGGAATTCATCCTGGGACAGACTTTAGAGAAGACTTACAAGGAAAGAGCCTCTTAGTTCAGGAATCCAAAAACTGATCTCGTTCGATGGCTTTTTATGGAGGTTTCCAATTAGGCACAGGTGAGACCCAGATTTCACACCTTTCTTCTGAATAGGAGTAATATTAATAATTTGAAGAAAGAATGTGAAATGACTAAGCTAAGAAATTATCACAAAGTTACACTGAGAAATGGTAAGGTTATCCAAAAGACATAAAAAGAGTTGACATTAATTGATTGATAAGTGCAGTGTTGTCATTTGTTCAAATGGCTCCCATTTGCTGACAAATAATAGTAAGTAAAAAAGTAAAAAAGAACTTCACCACAGCATAATGCAGAGAAGTGAAATAAATAGGTAAGTGGCTCTTTCCACACTGACTCTACCTTCTGGCACCGTGTCATTACATCTGTACGGTCTCAATATTCCAGCAGTGTGGAGGTGAAAAAGAACTATACAAGATGTTCTCACAGTCTAGGAGACTCTTCATTAACTCAGAAATTGGTGCAACAGACATGGCCTCCACAGCCGCCACCTGACCAAAAGGCTTTTAGTGTGCACCGGCACAGAGTGGACATCATGCAGGCCCACTTGCTTCTAACCAGCAGGGAGATAAATCACTAAGCTGCTCATATGAATGCCAGCAGCATCGAGAGAAATGTGCTTGAAGCTCACATCTAGCTTGGGTTCACATCGAGGTTGCATTACACCCACCCACCCAGCAACAGCACCCTCTCCTTCCCTGCCTTATCCCTTCTCACATTAGAGCCTCTCACAGTCTCGCCACAACCACTGACACCAGCAGCAGCACATCACATCGTCGATGCAGCAACCCACTGCTCATCTTTGCACTAAACCTTGTCCTTCTTTCAGGCTTATGTGTCGACGCCTCCTCAGAAATAAGCCATTTAAAAAATAAAAAAAAAGGTAGACTCATGAGCAGCTGGAGCTGTATAACTGCAGCCGTCACAGGCTCCTTCTCTGATGCGGCCTGACGTCTCAAAAGGCTGTGGGATTCAAAACAGAATCAGGTTTCCTCATCCAATGACAAACTGAGCAATTGGGAAAGCGCTTTCGCTAAGACTCTTTGTGACATGATGATTGGGAGACAAGCTCAAATTCCCAATGAATATGGATGCAACTGTTTATACCTCTGGGAGAGAACAAAAAAAAAAAATCAAGCACATACTTGAGAAATTTTGTTAAAAAATAAATCATGGACTGCTTTTGGCAAGGTAGGCTATGTATCGGTTTTGTTAGGGATAGATTATTTCTTTCCAGTGTGTGGGATTGGGCTGTCAGTTCATACTATCTTAAAAAGGATTATCTGATGCAACTACTTCTGATTTCAATTTGAATAGGTGTGAATTTATTTTGCATTGCTCAATATCACATACAAATAACTCGGCTATAATCCAATTCCACCCCCACCAGGAAGAAAAAAACTGTATAAAATAGGAATCTCATTATACTTTCCTGCTTTATGTTGGCATGTTTTCTCCCAAACAAGCTACTGAATTTAATATCTGTGTATTTATGCACAGCTTCTAAAAAGGCAGGTGAACAACAGGTGATGTATTTTTTTTTCTGTCTAATTCATAAGATTTGGGAGCAGAGATACCTCTCAGAGTATTAATTCATTTTGAAATACCTACACCCCATGTCATATTTACTGCCCCCGTGAAACTGAATTCACAGTGATTGAATGTGGTGCTATGAAATTAGATTGCATTGTGTGTCTCTGGCTAATAACTCCAGATGGAAGATCTCTTCAGTCTGCTTGATATCATGCACCTCAGGAAACATATGTGGGCAGAGAAGGAAAGTTAAAGTTGCTTAGGTTCAGTTGGAAATCTAAGAAGCACAATGAATCAAGCTTCAGTAAACCTTGAGAGTGGCGAAGACCTGTGTAATTTGCCATGAGAAGTGTTCTCTGAGGAGGTGCCTCCGGCCTGAGGAGCGGGCCTGCCCTCTTCAGTGAGGATGGTACGATGTGATGATAAGAGGAGATGTCCTGTTTAAGAGCCTTATTAATGGCAGAGTACAAGATGGCCTCCGAGCACAGACGCTGTTTGCTTTCGCTGAAGCACACTCCTGTGCAAGTGGAGAAGAGGCACCCAGGGCGCACCACTACCTATCTGTCCAAACCTCAAATTACCAACACCACTGTCAACACACCTTATCTTTACTTAAGGCATAATGGCAAAGATCGCAATCAATTCTCCCAGGTCTGCCGGAGCAGGCTCCTTCATTATGTTTAAAAACCATTCACACTGATTGATCTGTGATGAGTGCATAGTATTGATAAATAATTAAAAAGCTCTCAGTTTAATTTGGGGGTAAGTAGAGGATGGAGAGTGTGGTGTGGGGGTCGTATTGGGGTTGTGTTGGGCCAGTGGGTTCTTATTTGGTGTAATGAAGCCTGCCCCCCTGCTGCTAGACGCCCATCCTCAGCTCCCTGTCTGCTTCTGTGCTCTGTCCCAGTAGACACACAACCAGATGGATTTGTCTGCCATATTCGCGGCAATCAATGCAATCCGACTTGAAAGAAAATCAATAAGATGTGTCTACTTATGCCTCAAAGTCTAGGAGAAGCTCCTTTGCTTCGGAAAAGCTGAAAAAACAAAATACATTTTGAAAGGTTGGACTTTTTTTAACTTTTTTTTGTTCTTCTTTTTTTTTTTGGGACATACTAAACTTGAAACTTTATATATACTTTATGTATATTCTATACAGAGGTGGAGATGGTCGGAGATATGGAAGAATTTGTTTTCTCTGAAAAAGAAATTGGTCATGTTGTTGTTACTTAATCACTGAAAGCTCAAGTGGTAATTTAAGAAGCGTAGAGCTGCCATCCAAGCAAAGGATCAACCTCTTCATATTTGTATAATATATAGTCATGTTATTCTAAAATACCTATAAGATTTTTACTATATATTCGTCTGATTTTATATATACTGTATTTATCATGTTACGCCATAAAACTTTTTACATCCTTACCAAAATATCAATATTCGAAAAAAGTGGTCCATTTTTGTTCAAGTGTCAATAATAAATTATTTTGCCAATGTTTTTCTTTCTTCAATGTGTCTTTTGAGATTGCGTGAAACACAACACCACCTGAATGTGTTTCAGGTTGTGTATTTTGTATTCCCGAAGCTTCCTGTGCTGAGAAAAGGATGAGAAATGCTGCCACCTCAATCGGATTAAACCCATTCTTCCTTTTGTGCAGTTCAATGTGTTTTTTGTTCCCTCTCACTGTACACGAGTGTTCAAACACCGTTCAAGCTGCTGAACAACAGCAAAGTCTTTCCACGTCTCAATGCAAGCACGGCCTATAACCTAATCAATTCCACTTTTTTCAGTCACTTATCTGCTCTGTCACTGACTTCATTATAAGAAAAACATGTATTATAATTTAATACTAAAATTGCATAATGTTTTCATGTGAAACCTTATTGTTAAAGCAGTACAATTTTTACATTTGTACAATATTTTATGTCACTCGTTCTATATAATATTTATAATATAACAACATTCTAGGTTTTTTTCTTTATAATGTGAAAAAGGTGATATTATATTGGTTAGATTTGAAGAGACAATTGTGATGACATAATAGTATGTTCTCCAAACATGATAAGTATTGCTAGAATAAAAAATGTTTTCATGATACAGCTCTATTTTTCTTTTGCCTGGGTAAAAGCTCATTAAGTTTTTAGATTTTTGTTGTCCTTGGTTAACAGAACTATTAAAAAACTGTTGTTAATTACCAATGTACCTAAAAACCTACTACAATGTCCTCAAACAAATCTCACACTGCATAATCCTGCCAGTGGTATATTTTAATATGGGGTATTTGGGTAATTGCCCAAGGGGAGCAAAAAAAAAAACAGATAACAAAATACTTTTCTGTCACTTTCGCACTGGACAGCTTTCATGCATATGCTTTGAACAGTAAATTGGTATTACATTTTATTTAGTAAACATCCTCACATTGATACTTTCCTTAGGAAGACTAAGTCATCTTCTTACCGTGGCACTGCTCTTTATTTTGTCCCAAACCACAAACTTAACTATCTACTATAATTTTTTGGTGAGTGAGAAAGAGACGCCCAAAGCATCGCTCCAAGACCCGGAAATAAATCCTGCTCACATACTAACAAATGCAACAAAGTATCTTTTAGCAGAAGAAGTCAGTTATTTACAATTACAGTAGGATAAAAATTATCCATAATGTCAGATTTACATGTTAAAAATTATTAAGTCTGTTTCTAATTAAAGGTATAGGAGAGGATCTTTTCAGTAGAAAAATTTCAATGGAAAATCCAGCCAATCAAAAGTGTTGTTATTTAGGAAGTAAAACGGGACGGACAAGACGCATCATTCAATATTGAAGAGAGGTTCTCCCCGTACAGCAGCGAAAATGGAAGACCGCAAAAGAAACACCGTGTTCGAAGTCGCTGAGAAAAAAAGAAAGACGGCTGCAGAGATGAACAAAACACGAGTTTGTCTCTGAGATCACTGCTTTGTGCGCTGGCGGGCATTGAAAGCCGAAAAGGGATTCGAAAACCGATCAACTCGTTGCGGAGTTTCTGCTAGACAGGTATACCTTCTCATTTAGAAGGATTTCTGTCGATTTGACACAAGTGTTGTAATCGCTACGCAGGGTCCGTCAGAAAACGCTAGCTGTGCAGCCTTTATGTGGAATTACTACCCAATGGCGTGATTATTTATCACTGATAATCATTAATTACTGTCAAATGTTCTTGTACAAGCATTTTCCTAAAGAAATAACGTTTTGGTAGCTAATTCATTGCTGTAAAAGCAATCAATTCTGTAATAAGTCCGATGCGGCGCATGTGCTGAGGACGTGCATGCTCCCGATATCAGGGGCGTTACTGGAGATGAGGTGGAGCATGCTAAGTGTTGTGAAAATGAGAATGAGCTGAAAATCCTCTCCTATACTTTTTAATAGTGAGTTGTGCAAGGAGTATCTTTATTAAGAGTGAATGAATAAATCCTCAGTTTTTAATTATCTACGTTTAAAAAAGTGACATGTAATAAGTAAATAGAGGCACATAGCTTGTGATATTTAAAGAAATATATAAAAGGTAGTCTCATAATTACTTTGAAATGTCACATTGTATTATCTTACAAAACACAGCATTAAATTAGAAAGATTTGAGCTTTTAAATGTCATTTGAAGACTAAAAATCTATCTAAGACAAAGTTAAAGCAGAGATTGTATGCACTACAGATGCTCATGGATTAGTTTGAAAGCATTTAGGAGAAAGCGCTGAAACTTCTGTGAATGACTCCATAGTGAAGATTGAAGAATTGAGATTGAAAGTTAAATAAAAGAGCAAAAACCCCTCGAGGTAACTAAAGATTTTAAGAATTAGGCAAGGTTTAACATTTGCAGATAAAAAAACCCGAAGCTACAACATCCCCCCCCCCCCCCCCCCCC
>JAVLVB010000047.1:505470-516632 GCA_032876305.1 Orestias chungarensis
CCGGTATCCTGCGTTGAGCCTCCCGCTCACTTCCGCCACTCAGTGCCGCTCGCACTCCCTCTTCACGACTGCCCTCTCCGAGTCACCGCTGGACCCAACCCCTACCTGTGTCACTTACTCCCTTCAATAAACTTCATAACCGTACCTTCTGAGTGTCTCTGCCTTTGTGGGTCAGAAAACCTAGAAACCCAACATGACACATACAGCAAGCCGTGCAACACTGCACAGTGTGACTCTAACAACATAGTTAGTCCATCACTCTGGGAGGGTTTGGCTGGATTTACCTATATGCCAAGGAAAAGTGGAGCTACTTTGATGATAAAAGGGATAAACAGACAGCGATAAGATGGAATGTGGAGCATAGAGCGGCTGGTGTGAGCCAGTCAGCAGAGGTCTAATTGGATGAAGGAGCCCTGTTGCATGAGGTTTTCTTATCTGAGAGTGCAGAGACATTATAAAAACCATCCACGCTGCTTCCAGTTGATTCAATTAATTTATATTTCTGTTAAACTGCTTGAAATAGGGCCTCTTTTCAAATAAATACCTGACAGCCTTCGCAGGTTGACACGACACAAAGGTCTCAACATCAAGGATTTCATTGTGAATGAATTCGGTTCCTATCATCTCATCCAAACTAGATCCGGTAAAAATGACCAGAAATCCTGCCGTCTGAGTTACTGTCCACCCTAAGCCTACCCCAAGCACTAGTTGCTCTTGGCCAGCATGAGTCCGTTTTTCCATGTTTGGTCCTGCAGCTCTGTGTTTTCACTGGGCTGAGAGGAAACCTTAACTGATTGACATGCCTGAACGCATGAGCTCAGGAAAAAAAAGAAAAACCCTGCTTCAAATAATGGGCAGAGGATCAGAGAGGTGGGAGAGTGAATAATGTGTCAGGTGCTCCGAATGAATTAAAGTACAGAGCAGGGCTATGGAGAAACCTCTGCATGAGGCCCTAATCAGTTGCAAACAGGGGAGGGAGAGAAGAGCAGGAGGGGGGAAAGCTTTCATTCCTGTAACTAATCATTTGCGGTTTCCCCATGCAGTCAACCAATGCCAAAGGCAGAGACTAATAAACTAGGAGGCTGTGTAGATTTATAAATGATTAATTAAGGGGCTTCTTGTGGGAAGTGCTGCCGCTATAAGCAAAAATATTAATTAGTTGAGATGAGACTTAAACTAACAGGAAAACATCCCAGCCATGTTGGAAAGCAGGGAGCAAGGGGAGGGGGCTTGTTTGACTCGGTGCTGACAAAGAGGGCCCTCACTGCAGAACCACTGTGAGGTGAGGGAGGGGCTGTTTTGAATTTGGCTGGAGGATAATGAAGAGTTACACAGAGTGTCAGAAAGAGAGACACACAGGTCCTTAGTATTGAGTTGTAAGGAGAGATGACTGAGAGGGTTAGGACTGGGTCTGAAATGAGTTCTCAACTGCCTCAAGTACCTCAACCCCCACCAGTCGCTACTCTCTCTCTCTCTCTCTCACACACACACACACACACACACACACACACACACACACACACACACACACACACACACACACACACACACACACACACACACACACACACACACACACACACACACACACACACACAGCTACATTACCATCTCTGGTTCCCTCTCTTTATGCCTGCCCTTCAGGGAGGTCTCTAAAGCCTCTCTCCTTTACTTCTTTTCATGAATGTCAAGATGCTGAGTTTAAAGTCTGGTAGATTAAATAGGAAGAGTTGAGTTTATTCTGACTCTAATAAAAGAACTGGATAATTTCACGCAGAAGATCTCAGTGTCACTTTCCAACTTTCGTAGACAAGTCTTTCTACTTCCTTCCACACCTGGGAAGTCAATGGCTGATTTCCCTGTTTTTGATTCCCAGCTGTGAGAAAAGAAGTCAGTTAGGGTCTTGGGGTGCTAAACTGTTTATGGCTGAACCAGGTTCTCTATCATTGTTTAGCCCATACACATTTTACACAAGGTTAGCAGAGATGAGTGAGTTTTCTAAGGGCAGAAAAACAGGATTTGATTAGGCATACAACTGTGTTTTTGTTTGTTTAGTGTCTTCAATGAACTATTAATGCCATTTTTGATTAAAGAAAAGAAATTATGGTTCCGTGATAATTTTCCAATATTAAAGGCATTCATGTACATTATTGTCAATCTATGTCATTAATCATGGTATGTTATATTTCATTCCTTGAAAACTTAAAATTTGTGGTCATCAACAAATATCCAAGTTTTTTCTGGTAAATAGGTCAAGCTAATCCCGAAATCTCTAAGTTTTTTGGCCTAAATGTTCTCCTAAGTTTTTTGGCCTAAATGTTCTCCTAAGTTTTTTGGCCTAAATGTTCTCCGCCATTGCTATGTTATTATTATTTGTTTATCATAGATGGCCCTAATGTTCCTTACCCATACTTGAAAACAAAGTATTATGTTACTACACAGGGAGGATTAGAACGGCCCTATCTTCTAGACTGTACTGGAAATCAATTTCTAAACAAAAAAATTAAAACAATCATTATTTAAGAATAGACTGGTTTTATCATGCCTGGTTAGTATAATCATTACCTAAAGGTTATTAGTGCACTAAATGAGTTTTGTTTCCTGATGCATTTCCATATCTAGTTCATTTCTGTCTTCACTACTTCTGATATGCTCCTGCCTGTTTCATTCATATCTCCTTGTTTAACGTACTTATTTCTTAGTGTTCTGTTTGTGCATATAGTTTAATATTTCATATTGTATTTCTCTTAGTCTTGTAGTTCCTTTCTTTAGCGTCCAGTTTTCACTGTTAATTATCCCCCTTTTCTCAGTCTCCCTGCTTATACTTCTCCACAGCTGTTCAACATTCTGCTGGATAGACTTGCCTGGTAACTATGACATTGATCTTAAGTCTTTTTTCTTAGCTCCTTTGTTTCCTACGCTGGATTCTTCTTTTATGCTCGCATCCGTTGATGTAATATAAAGTTTTTAGCCATTCTACTCACCATGCTTCTTCCAAGGTCTAGTCTGCATTTTGTTCCTGCTCACAATACATGACATTATGTAGAATACAAGGTACTCAAAAATCTAAATTTTTGTTCACTTTTTAGGATCTTTATTGTAGATAATTTATTTAGCCTAAAATCTGAAGTGGTTTTAAGGCTGAATTTATAGCGCTTAGAGAGCTCTACAGTGTCTCAACCAAAAAGTCTATTCATGGTAAATTTCCTTATCTGTACTTGTCTACTAAGGGTCTCTGCATTAGTCTTGAGTCCACGTCAGGTTTTTATGTTGCCGATGTGAGCTGGCAAAGACATATGGGAAATTATTGGATAATTAAAGGGATTTTTAGTTTTTCTTTTTACACTCCATTACATTATTCAATTCTTCCAATTCACTGGATATCAGGTAATTACTTAACTTCTTATGTTCAGCTGCAGTCCCTAATTAGAATTGTTTTTCTGATAAATGCAATTAAATTTTTAACAGACTATTTATCATATGCTGTTTTCTGCTTTGTTTATATATATATATATATATATATATATATATATATATATATATATATATATATATATATCCTGTACATATACCTGTTCATTCAGCAAGCTACTTATGACTTTCCTTTATAACAGACATTAGCTAGCACAATGACGTTATTTTCATTTACAGATTCAACAACATCAACCACTACAGCCATCAAAAATGACTTTTCCACACTGATGGCAAAATTAGTTGGTATAACTTTACATCAGGTCAAAAGGGCAAGGCAGATGTTCCTCCTGTTCTCCGTGTTGGCTTTTTCTTGAAGTATCTAGGTAAATAAAAAACACCAAAGCTTTTATTTTCCTGAGATGTGAAAAAAAAGGATTCCTGTGAAAGACAAATAAAATAAAAAGGAAAAAAAAACACACCAAAGCAGAAATTTGACAATCCTTGTGTTTGTTTTTGTCTGAAAACCAATATCCTACCATGTGAACTCACATACTGTGTCTCTGACATGTGGCTCTCTACTGATTTTTACTTTTAAGTTATACTACTAGACAAACAGTGAATAATGGTTTCAGATGGTAATCACACTTCTCACAAGTCCCACTTGTTCCTTCTGCTCGAAGTAAAAACGAGACGGCACCCCAGTGCAGCATCGCCAGCTGGCATGAAAAATAATTACAAAAATCTGAATCTATTTGTCAAGGCTGCAGAACTGTTTGAAGGTCATGAGGATATCGGGGGGTGTCGAAAACACAATGGCAGCCCAAACCTGTTGAAACATTATCACATCAAACTGTTGTTTAAGTTATGCTTTATATGACCTGAAGCTACCGTGTTCTTGTCACAATTGATGATTCAAAAATACTACTTCCGAAGATGAGCAGTGTTGGATACAGCCCTGATGATGAAATATTCTCAAATGTCAATCTTAGCCTCATTTTCATGTGCAGGTTAGACAGAGCAGCTCGGTACTGCTTTCGCGCTACCGGCAAAGAATTAGATGAAAAGAGCCTGAGAAAAAAAATTAGGGCCAAGTAGACACTTGAAGAGTCAGACATTCCTTTAAGCCATCATAATTGACTCACAGGAGGGCCAGGCTCTGGTGGTGGTGAGGTGCTTCTGAAGTAAATTTTACCAGAATCTAGTGTCAAGGGTGAATACATGTTTTTAGATTTCATAAATAAATATTTCATTCATCTGTCAATGCTATGGATGTGCTGGAGGAGAGCTCTTTCATGTCACTCTAGCTTGTGGATGGGTTGGGCTATGTGAGAGGGAAAATTGAGGCTACTAAAGGCTACCAGAACAAGTCAACAAAAAAGGTTCCCATTTGAATGATTGGCAAAAATTTGAAGAAAGTTTATCATTCTTTTTGTTAAGCTGCAGAGCGGCCTACAAAACCGCACTGACATTTGACAACAATTAGTGAAGCTGCTTTCAGCTTCGATAAACAAGAATATACAATAAAGCCAATTCAAACTAGACGCTGTCTCTCTGCTTCACCCAGGAGGAGACCTCCAAAAATATCAAAACCCTTCACAACAAACTGTACATGCAGTCTAAGGCTAGATTTTTTTTTTAAATATTATAAAATAAATATCCTGATCCAATAAGAACACAGTGAAAGCCATCACACATTTTATATTTGCAAAGTGGAATAAAGATGTAATAAACAACAAATTGGTACTCGCATTAAGAAAACTAATATTTCAATCACCTTCTGGTCTGGCTCCATCACAGCTGATTCATTTTAGGCATAATCCCCACATCTTCCATTAACAGACTTCAATAAATGTGTCACATTGCTTCTTACCTTTGCCAAATCAAGCCTGACATGGATTCTTGAGGCCTTTGAAGTCCTTGACAGTAACATGTCAACGCATGTTGGCTTTAGGTATTATCACTAACTATTCTCAGAAGACATGACAGCACGTGTCCTTTAAGCCACTTTGCCAAAATGAAATATTTTTACATTGA
Source organism: Orestias chungarensis (assembly GCA_032876305.1). Taxonomy (NCBI): domain Eukaryota; kingdom Metazoa; phylum Chordata; class Actinopteri; order Cyprinodontiformes; family Cyprinodontidae; genus Orestias; species Orestias chungarensis. The sequence goes on from JAVLVB010000047.1 coordinate 510,919, forward strand.
AGTGACAAATCCCTTGTGCTGCCATAGCAGTAATTAACAAAAACGAAGCTCATGCACCCACTAAGCCCTGATTGGGAAAATACTTCCTTTTACACTCTAATTAAAAAGGTAGCTACAACATGCAGTGGCTTGCTATAGAATACATATAGCTTAAGTTTTTATTAAACATTTTGTAATTTTACAACTACAAATCTAACTGATTTTTGTGTTGGGATTTTATATGATATACCAACTAAGAAAAGAGTTGAAACATGTGTAAAACAGGGGCACTTGTTTTTTCTTTTTTTTCTTTAAATATTGCAAAATCAAATCTAAAAAGCCTTTTATTTATATGTGTTCTGCCCCACTCAGATTATACAACCTTTTGCTGCATAAACAAAACTGGAACAACCAATAGTATATTATAAATAGCCTGTGTTGCTCTGTAACGGGTAGCTCCATTGTGGGGAGTATATATCATCTAAAGACAGACTCCTTCCCCAAATGAAATATCATGATATAATTTTATCTTCTATCAATAACTCTCTGTCATGTTGTTGATATTTTAACTGTTTCTTTTCCCCCTGTGCCACATTGGTCACCTCTCTCTCACCCAATTGCTGCTGGAGGGCTAGAAACTCTTTTTCTGCTCTTTCATAACAGGTTTATTAGGCAAAATCAATGGTTATCTGTTGATACCTTTGGCGAACATAAATGCAATTTTTTAATTTTTTTTGGGTTTGTTTTTTGTAGAAATTGTCAAGCTATTCAGTTAGGCAAATAAACAATGATTAAATTTGTATTACAGCAGTAACACCAACATAGGGAATTATAAACAACATTTCTACAGGATAAAGATAAAACCACCAAGTTCCACCATATCTGCCTTCTATTTTAGAGCGGGAATGCATTGACTATGCATAAACATATTTTTGAATATTCCAAGACTAATAATTTGATCATATTACTATAGCATAATCTCAAGCAAAAATGTTCCCCTAATGAATTTTAGTAAGGCATTACTGTTTTTAGTTTTTTTTGCATGGATATACATATTTGCAAGAGTGATTTTAATGTTACATGCCTACCTTTGGTATTGTGCCCTTGCTCAGGCCCATTCAATTGCTTTCACCCTGGGCCTGTTGGGATGCAGACGCATATATAGATATTTTATCACATTTTCTAAACTGTGTAATATACTGATTTGATTTTTTTCTTTTAAATGGGAAATTGAATTAATTGCAATGGCTAATACACAAGTCTAACAAAGCATTTTTATGCCATATACTCCAAATACTTTTTACAACATATGTGTGGAGGTATTTAGGTATTTAGCATTGACTTCTTGAAGTATCATTTAAAAAAAGTACCACAACATAAAAATAAATTCAAATTCAATCAAAACTATCTGGCAACCTCATACCATCCTGAATTCCCACCAGTAGTTAAAGTTCACGAAGTTGCTAAACCATGCTGTAGTTAAAACACACAATGTATTTCTCCATTGATTAAAAAGGGCAATAATTGAAATGTAGCATAAAATTGCCCCTTCAAATAACTGTAAGTCATTATGGGAACACATTCTCCTGCTTTTAAAAGAAATCAGCCAGCAGACACACAAAACCTGCATGCTTTCATTTACACACACACAGAATCTGATTTTACATACACACAAGGTGGGAGAGATCTTTGAAGGTTTCCCAATAGCGCATTTATCCTCAAAATAAAAAATGGTGATTGATCCGTGGAATAATAACGGTCAACAATGTTTTTCATTAAGTTGTGAAGGGGAGCAGAGGGAGGCATTTTAAAACAAGAAAGAGACGAGGAATGGAAAAAAAGAGCAAAGGCTTTATTTAATGCTGATCCTGTACTGTTAAAGGGCCTGAAGAAAAATATAAATAGTGTAGTGCTGTAAGACAACAGCACACTAATCATATTTACAAACTATATTAAATCTGGCCATTGTGTTTGCTTTGCAGAGGATTGGCCACCATGTAATTGTCACTGTAACAAGTGCTGGCTTAGGGGAAAATTTAACGGAAGTGATATAAGGTGACTGGTAGGATTATTATTACTTTATTATGACCCAGTATATGTTTATTAAAACTATTTTTCATGCAGAACAGGGGTGGAAAATGGAAACATTAAATCTTGTTCCACTCTCGGTGCAAAAATGAATTACGATAAAATTAATGGTGAAGAGGACTGGGCTGACACCACGGTGGCATGTAATAACCCGCTGCTTCATTTCATTTGCCGATCATTTCCACTTGGGCCCTCACTATTAAACATACATGCGGGGTATTATCGAAATGGCCCAGTGAAAGCCATTGTAGTGCAGTCTGTGTGTGCTATGCACTCCATTGTACGTATGCGCTCATGCATGTGATTTTTGCTTGCAGATGAGGCTTTATTTCAGACTCAGCATTTGATTCTTAAAACACAACTATTGTGCCAATTTGCCACAGTGAGTTTATATTTCTAGTTGTATGGAGGAGTTATGGTAGCACAGTGGGGCTTGGATCTGAAGCCTTAGGAGAAGGCATCATTTCACTGAGTGCCTGGGAGGGGAAAGATTAGTCTGTCAGGTCTGTCTAAAATGACTTTGAGGCCATAGCTACAGAGGTGCACCGGAGGTTTGTCCAAGGAGATAGATGCATTTATACTGAACAGTGACCTTCCCTACCCTTATGTTCGGGTATTTGTCTGGATATGCATGCTAAGATGTGAAAGACGTAGGAATGTATTTTTGATCCACAACTATATTTGTTCTGCATACCTTTGTCACATCCTGAAGCTCTGTGTTTATGTTTGTGTGAGTGACTTAGTATTCGCCCAAACCCAACACTGATCAGACCCACCTGGTATAACTACGTTTGCTTGGATGTAGCTTTTCCTCCACTCAGTTATTGAATCCCCACCCCTGATCTAGCTCTTCAAGCTGTGCTAACACATGCTCCAGAACTCAGTCCAGATCATCCTGACACTCTTGCTTCTGGATTGAGACATGCCGGTGCCACACCTATGTTTAGCATTTACATTAGGAGTTCAGCTACAAAATGTTTACTCTCATGTTTCAAACATCACTGTCAAGAACTCTGATCCCTCCTATATTAGGTCATTTCACCCTTGTAATTTAACCTCCTTAACACAATTTTTTTTCTTTGAATGACGTCTGCATGTGGGTCAGAATATTAACCTGACAGAACAATTGAACCAGTCTGACACAGGCACCTCCTCTGATCAATCCAGCCTTTTTGCCAAACATAAAAATATATTTTTCTAACACAATGTTTTGGCAACATTTCTGGATGAATTGATTAGAATTATGCAAGAAATGAACAACAAACTCTCAGTCTTAAGTCAACACTATTGTACAGATGGCATAGGAGCAGCTCGTCCCCTATCCATTCTCAGTTCCTCCCAGCTAAGAGATGCAGCTTCACCTGAACTATTTACAGGTGAAATCAAGGAATGTGGATTTTTTTGCTCCAGTGCTCTTTGGTTTTCCATCAATCCCAACAAACATTCCCGGGCGACTCTTCAAATGTATCTTATGTGGCTATACGTCTGCAGGGTCAAGACTTAATATTTGTAGCAGACCTTGCTTCCAGATCTTATTATGAGTTTTTTTCCAAGCTTAAAATAAATAAAAAATTAGCATTAATAAGGGAAGCTGTGGATAACCCCCCCCCCCCCCCCCCCCTGAGTATCTGTTAAGTAAAGGTGAATTCAAACACTAAGTTTGAAAACATCTGAAACTGCTATTTAGAGCAGGTTGTGGTTTCTTCATGAATTCAACTAGCATACTAGCATAAATTTCCTCATGAATTTTTTTATTTATTTTCTTTCTCCGTTTATGTTTTAGCAACTTGTTTCTCTTTTCCTGTGGCACATCAAATTCACACAGTTACACAAGTTAAATGCTGGATCGATGGATGGATTCAATTCCATGAACCACTGAGGGACCATATAAATATGTATTACAAGACTTAACCTGTGAAGATTAGGTAGCAAAACTACCTTTTACAAATGTACAGAGCTGTAAAAAAACAACAATATTACAGTTTAGGGCAATACTTTTTTTTATTCTTGTCATGTTGCCGATTATTCTGCCAGGTTGCATTTTACAGCTTTACAAAAATTGTTTTCACAAGATAAATGACGGACCGACACAAAGTTTCATTTACTTTACTTTACTCTTTTTGAAAATAACTGAGGCCAATTAACAACTTTTAAAATGTTCAAACAATAGATTTTGCAAAAACTACCATAAAAACATTTAGATTTGGACTAGTTTTAAGTGCTGGTTAGCTGGAATGGCTGGTGAGGTCCTCACTCAGATCTTCTAAATTGGAGTTGTTTAGATAGACATCTGTTCTGCAAATGTCATAGTAATGATAGCAACTTCAGTGATCCCCACTTCAAAAAACATGAAATATATCTCAAACATGAATTGTCAAGATGTAATCCTTCTCTAGCTATATTGCTGCAGTTACATTTACACATATGTGCTTAACAAAATATTTGGTGTTAAGAAACTATTTCAACTTTATTTTTTCTTATGATATGCATAAAATGTTTGTCTCGTCATATCTTTAACCTACTAAATAAAAGTGAAATTGCCATAGGGAAATTCAGTATCAATGCGCACCAAGACTTTTTGGGTCGGTGTTTATCATTTTTGGTGGTAATTTCATAAGTTTGCCTTTGCAATGTTTATTAATACAGCAGCAAGGCATTTTCTCTCCCTTCTATAGACTTAAATAGTTATAAGAACTAAGGGATTTTAAAACATAATTATCAAATCTATGAATGTGATGTTTTTAAATTTACTGTACAGCAGTTATGCCAACAAAGGCTTATTTATAGAAATTGTTTCCTAAGCACACAGGATTCACAAATAAACTAGTCCTACCTTATAATTCCTCAATAATTAAAAAATAAGCCCCTGCTCACCATTACTTGACTCAGTGTTCTGCAATAGGATCCAGAACCTCAAAAAACTCATCAAAGAAGCTAAATTAAAATGTTTTAGGCTCAAATTACAGTATTACATAGCAAAATGCAAACATTTATATTTGGTTTACTTTATGTTTTTTGTGACTTTTTCAGATTTTCCAACTCCATAAAGCAAAGAGTCTATATACATTTATTTATATAAACAGTTGTTAACTATTTCTAGTAGGGTAAGGCTTTTTGTTGAGATTTCAGGAATTTTGCCGTCTTTTATAACCAAAACGGTCATGATAAACTACGGAACAGATTTGATTAGCTTCATTCTTTGGCTCAAAGGTCATTTAATAATTATATAAACATAATGAACTGCGAATGATAAGATCTACAATCAACATAAAACTACTTTTTAAAATACAATTATTATCTGCTGATTTGCAAGTGCATTTTGTTGGTAGTACAAGATCAAAATGGGAATCAACTCCCAAGATGGTGAAGAATGACTGAGCTAATATCCTGTGGGATATTAGCTCAGTCATTCTGTGCTCAGAAAATCCAGGGACACTTTTCCTCCCATGATCCACAGAGCATGTGGAAGGGCATCAAGTGCATGACAGACTACAAACCTAAAACTGCACAATGCCCCAAAGACCCCTCCCTGCCTGAGGCTCTCAACCAATTCTACGCCCGGTTTGACAACCGTGACACCCTCCCCAGCACCAGAATAACAACTCCACCAGGAGAAGAGCCCATCAGTGTGACTCCAGCAGAAGTAA
>JAVLVB010000047.1:518120-554562 GCA_032876305.1 Orestias chungarensis
ATATATATATATATATATATATATATATATATATATATATATATATATATATATATATATATATATATATGCTCCCTATTGGTATAATCCTCAGACAGCATAGTGTTAATTTCCAGTGTTATGCTGACTATACACAACTGTATTTATCCATAAATCCTGATGAATCAAGTAATTTTGCTGGATAACAAGCATGTCCAAAAAACATAAAAATGTGGATGACTTTAAACTCTCTGCTCTTAAACTCTGAAAAGGCAGAAGTTGTTATCTTTGGACCAGGACCTCTAAAAAAGAAACTGCTTAGTCAACCTCTTAAACTGGATAGCATCGAATTGGCCTCTGGTAACAATGTAAAGAACCTTGGTGTTATTTTGATCAGGATATGTCTTTCAAGTCCCATATAAAACTGGTCTGTAAGATTTCCTTCTTTCACCTTAGGAATATAGCAAAAACTAGAAATATTCTATCAAGGACTGATGCTGAAAAATAAATCCATGTATTTGTTACTTCAAAGCTCGACTATTGTAACTCTTTATTAGCAGGACGTTCACAAAATACAGTTAAAAGTCTTTAGTTTGTCCAAAATGTTGCAGCAAGAGTTGTGATGAAACTTAAAAAGAGAGATTTTAGCTTCCCTTCATGGGCTCCCTTTGAAACTTAGAATAGATTTAAAAATTCTTCTTTTGACATATAAAGCTCTCACTAACCAAGCTCCATCATACATCAGAGATCTGATTACTTCTTATGTCCCTAATAGAGCACTTCGCTCTCAGACTGCAGGTTTACTGGTGGTTCTTGGCATCTCTAAATGCAGAATGGGAGGCAGATATTTTAGTTATCAGGCTCCTCTCCTGTGGAACCAGCTCCCAGCTTTAGTCCGTGAGCCAGATACCCTGTCTAGTTTCAAAACTAGGCTTAAAACCTTCCTGTTTGATAAAGGTTATAGTTTAGGAGGTAGAGAAGACAGCCTAATCCGGTTGGGGAAAGAACTCAGTCTTGACAGACGTTTCCCCTTTCCTCTACCTTCTTCATGTTTCACTCTACAGGTTTTAGGCTATTTAAGTTATTTCTATAGTTATGCTGCTATAGGCTTAGACTGCATGAAGACAATCTGACCACTTCTCTCTCAGCTACTTTCTTTCTTAGTCTAGTCTGCTTTAGTTATTTTTATTTCAACCTTGTTAACCTTTTTTTTTTCTCTTAGTGTTCTTCTCTCCATAGTAGCCACTGTGGTCTGGCGTTCTGTTAGCTGAGGAAGCTTCTTGGAAGAGAACGTGGGCTGAGATGCTGCCAGCGACGCTCTACAACTGCTGCTATAAACTCTTTTTTTTCAGTATCCTCTGCAACTATTTTAGTTTTCTGTCTCTTCAAACCCCCAGTTGGTCATGGCAGAAAGGTGCTTGTACTGATGTAGGTTCTGCTGGAGGTTTCTTCCTGTTAAAGGGGAGTTTTTCCTCTCCACTGTCGCTACATGCACGTTCAGTATGAAGGATTGTTATAAAGTCAACAAAAACACAAGCCATTATTTTGGTCTGCTGATTCCAGAGAAGTGAATGCTGCAAGTCATGACTCAATGACATCTGCTGGGGTCCCTTACATTGGAAACTTTTTCAAACTGATTTGTAATGGTGTATCTATGATTTTAATTTATTTTCTTGTTAAGTCTCTTGAGACAACATCTGTTGTAAATTTGCGCTATATTAACTGATTCTTGAAATACCAAGGGGTTTGGAAAGAGCTAGAACAAGTCTGGCAGTTGAAGGTAAAGGTAGTCATGTGAGTATTCAGGGCATTGAACACCATAATGAAGAACTGTCTCGAACAGATACATGGAGAAGCATTCGACATTTTAGTCCTAAAAACAACTAAGATACTGCAAGAACCCTCAAGTCCCCCCAGGCCTCTACTAAAGGATCCAACAAGGCCCTACAGTACCCTGACCCTTTTTTTTTTATTTGACATTGATGTTTAATCAGCACTACAACTGCATTTTTAAGACTCCAACTACAAACCAACATTGAGTTAGCCATGTGATTTAAAGGTCTATGATTTATAAACTGAAATAGCACTTTCCTCCTTTGTCAGCGCTGTTTTTGACAAAATTACTGTCAAAAAAGCAATGGTTATCCAGTGGACAATTACTTTTTAAGTGAGGTCATTCCCAGTTTCCCAAGATCAGTTCGCCCCCCCCCCCCACACACACACCCCCAACGTTCAGCACAAAGCCTCTTATGACCACATTAATGCAACTAATTACCATGTCAATCACAAGTAATGCTTATTAATTGCCCCTCAAAAAGAGGCAATATCAAACAGAGAGAAGTGCCTGTAAAAGCCTGCTGAAAGGGTGACTGTAGGGTAGGTTACGGGAGAGTGAGAGCTCTGTTTCAGGCCCACTGCTGGCATTAGTCAATCTGCTGTCCAGATTTCTTCCACAGGTGACAGCTGCAATAGCCTAACAAGCAAATTAATCACGGAGCTTTTGTGGCGCTTCATTTTAGGGAAACTCATTTCATTTCATAAAAGGCTTCATCTCATGTGAAAAATGACAAATTGCGGCCATGGAACGATGTGGAGGACCGAGCAGCCAGCTCTCATTTCTGCAGCATGCCTGCAAGGTACCGAAGAATACAGAGGCAAGGAGAGATAGAGTGAGGGGAGAACTGGGCCAGAACCAACGACACAGTAATGAAGCCCAGCTCTGCCCCTGTGGGCTGGAGTTCTGACGAGCCTCACAGGTGGCGCAGTCAGATTAAAACTTTGAATGAGGGGGTGTGCTTCACAGTCTGTCACTCATTCTCCTACAATTACAACATTGGAAGACATTTAAAAAAGCTGGCCCTCACATGTGTTTGATGTTGGGGACATTTACTTGATTTAAACCCAGATGGATTGTATCTTAAAGCCTTCTGTGGGTAACCATAATGTTTAATCTCACATCAAAAACATAGACCAGGATGGATGTGCATGAAACAGACATACACTGCTTAGGAATAGAATAATTTCAAAAACATAACAGTGTAAGTTTTGTTACAGCTTTAAGTTATGGTCCAGACTTTGGCTGTAAAATCAATGTAACCCATATTGATATGCATGGTAGAATAATGTCAAATAGACCTATTATGCTCAAAAGTTGACAATTTATAGTATTTACAGTTTTTAAATATGTATTGGATTCGGTTGCTCAAAAGACCTGAGTGTAATTTGTATGTAAGTACACATATTCGGTTTTTGGATAATTTCTTAACAAGAACAAAAAACATGCACTTTGTGACCAAGTAAGGGGCACACTGGAATGACAGCAAAACCATATCATTATCAAAGGGCAATATTTAGGCTGTAGAGAGGACATCACTCAATTGGAACAGCAACTGTATCCAGTCTGAAGGAAAAAATGTGACAATTTAGAGTCTTCTGCACAGTGCAATGTTAGGATAATGGGAGTCACAGATCGTCCACTGCAGTGGACACTGCCCTGCTTTGAAGTCAGCACTTTGCTAGATAGATCCTACAGATCTATTCAAGCTAGACTGATGTCTAGTGAGCATCCTCATCCTATCACATGCAGACCCCAGAGCTGCACATGCATCACTCCTTTTTCAGAGATTTTATGTCAAAATATTTAGCTTAGTGCATTTTACAATGGAAAAACTTCTACATGCGGGCTACTTGGTGGCTGCATAGTAAGCTGTTTCTGCTAACGACTGAGTTTGCATGTTCTTCCCATGCATGTTTTGGTTCTACAACTTCCTCACATTGTCTAAGATGTCTCTGTGTTGCCTAGTGATGAACAGCTGAGCTAACCTAGCTTGTTGCCCAATAAGACAATGAGAAAGACACATCTCATCCTGCAAATCTACTGACATAAGCAGATAGATGGATGAACATTCATATGCACTGTGGTCTTCAATGTTTCTTTTATGTAAATAACTACGTAAATGTGTTTCTATGTAATTACTTATGTGAAGCAATTGTCAGACGTTTGTCAATTTTGAAAAATACATTTTTAATGCCCAGGAGCAGAAGTTCTGTCAGGACAATATGTTGGAGCTGATTCTTGTAATATCTGTCAGGGAAAATGTATCTAAACTGAGTTTGTTCACAGAGTTATCTAAACCAGTTAAAGTACTAAAAAACTTTGCATTTGAGAAAATTCAAACTGGGCCTTTAAAATTAAAACATACTCACATTAAGGGATAAGTAGCTATATATTGCAGCCACAAAAGCTGATTTTTAATGTGAGTGTTTTCGTTCTTTTTTTGTTTAATAATTATTTCCTATTTAACTGAATGAAAACTAATCAAACCTCAGAAATAATGGTTGCAGGAAAGAATATAATTACAGAAAGCATTGAAAAATTATGTTTTGGCTGACAATAGAGGGTCATTCAGTAAACACTTTCATATGTTGACCCAAAGAAAAACAAATACAATGTATTTTGGAAATGTTGAGAGCAAGTTAGTTTTGAATTGAACCCATTTGCCAGCACAAACAGACTGACCTCCAGGTCAAACCAAAAGTGTACTCCACATTTTCCATGAAAATTCAAACATTGTCTCCATAATTTTTTAGAAGCTTCCGCAGTTGTGAAAATATTTTACTTACAAAACATTAAAAAAGGATGTCACATCGAAAGTTAATGGCATTTCAAGTAAAAGTATAGGAAATTGAATAGCTACACAGAAGCAACGAATTAAACTTTTTGAATTTAAAAGCTTTAGAAAGCCATTAATACAAGGAGTAGATAAATCCCTGAAAGCCGTTATATAAAAACTATAATCATCATTGTCAGTAGAAAAGAAAAGAACACATGGAGGTGAGAGGATTACATTCCTTCAGAACAGAAGAACGTTCAATGTTTATTTCTCCTCATTTGTGGAGAGAAAGTCTGGGGTGACAGATGTCAGCAACACTTTATAATTTAGTACAATTATAATGTTCGCTCTATTCTACAGGTGCATATTGTGTTCCTCTTCCAATTCTCCTAATTCTCACCTCAACAGGCTTTTAGTGTAGAGACATTTATTCCAACCTTGTTGAAATTTTTACCATAGTAGGGAGTTCCTTGCCTGCTGGATTAATAGAAGCAGGCTGCTTGGGTAAACCTTCAATGTTTTTCAGTATAACTGAATACCTCTCACTTCTTTTATCCTTATTATATTCTTCAATAAACTTTCTAGGTGAATTCCTTTTTGGTGTGTAAAAACTTCTAGCAACATTTTGCAAGGATTTTCATTGTTCCCACAATTTTCTTTAAAAGTGCTTTAGGGAAAAAAAATATATCTTTGGCATGCTGTTCAAAAGAACATTTTGCTTTGGTTTACTCTTGGTCTGCGCATCAATCTTGCATTATATAAAAATGTTTAGCAGTTTTGAATTTAATTGAAATGTTCATGTGCGCCTCTGTAACATGGTTAAAAAGAAAATTTACCAGGAGTTTACAAATAAAACTCAGGCATCTATTCTGAAGGGAATGACTCCTTTTATTTATCTCACTTCCAAACAAACACACTAAAAGCGCACAAAAGGTTTTTTCTACCTAGCGAGGCTAGAAATGTCAAGATATAATAAAAACAGCTCTATTACATATCCAGCTCTGAGCAAATGTTTACTAAACTACAGTAAATGACTCTTTAGGTAACCTGACCCTTACCAATGATTTATTTAGGCATGACTACAAAACTCAATTTAGACGAAATTCATTCCCATTCCAGGCATTTATAAAAAAATATACAAAGAAAACAGAATTTAACAGCTAGAAACTGGGACGGTTGCATGAATGTTTTTATTTATTTTTTTTTTCAATTACAAAAATACATTTGATTGACCACTAAAAAGCATCGCAGCACTATTGACAAAGAACATGCTGCCAGGAAGAAAATTTGTTAACAATTTATAGCAAACTTCAGTTTGCTAACCTGTTGAATTGATGAGAACCAAAGTTATTGACAGTTATAAATCTAAAACATTGAGACTAAACATTCACAAGCGGAAAGTAGATTTCTACAAACCTTTTTATTTGAATCGTTCAAGTTGTTATTGGCAGGTCGATAAAAATCATCTGCAAAATATTTACTGTCCAAGTAATTTAAGAACTGGCCTCGAAAAAGGGATTCTTGAAAATAGTCACTTTATAGCCCAATTAATGTTCAGTGAAGCTCCATTCTCTGTTTTGTTTGGAAGGTTTGCATGAAACAGAGATTACTACACATTTTTTACAGCATTTACTGTGAGCCAGCTGACCAATCAGCAAACATAGGGCTTTTAATAAGGGGGTTCTCAGAGAGACAAGAAATAAAACAGAGCCGTTTAGAAAAGTACTGGCAGCAGCAATGCGCAAGTGTTTTTGAATAGGATTGCATTTTAACTTTCCTAATAGACTACAAATGCAGTTATAAATGCACAAATGAGAATGATATGTAATTTTTTTATATGGCGGAACAAAAAGCTACTTTTTTTTGTCAATGTGTGATAACATTCATCCATTTGAGAAAAATGATCACTATGTATTATCTTTCAAATTAAGTTTCATATATTGAGGAGATTAATTATCGTCTTTTCCATTTAGTCAGTTTTAATTTTATTGTTTTTACTTTTTTTTAGTATCTGCATACACTTCAACAATGGGGATAGTTTGGAGATTGTCTGTGTTTGAGGGGGTGGAGTGAGACAGAGCAGGAAATGGAACAGTGTTGACTCAAAGATACGGCAATGTGCAGAAAAAACACATGCTCATGCACATCCTCGGACACTCAACACTTCCCTCCCCTGGGGGCTTATAAGCTAATTAGCTCCAGAAGAATTTATTTATCGGAGATAAACTGTCAAACAATCTCACTGGCACATCCCCAACGGAAATAAGAACTACTCATTAGTTTGTTCAATTAAGCTTCCTTTTCCCACTACAGTACATCCTTCCCACAGCCCCACTGCGGTAAGAGTACACTTTCTGGTCCTAGACACGTTTTTTTCCTTCTTACATTGCTGCAACAGTGGCTCCATTTTCACAGTTTTCTTTCAATCCAAATTAGATTCAGTGGGTAATTTTTATACAAAAATTCCAGTCAGGGTGAGAGGTCTGTGACTGCGTAATATTTTTAAAGACACTTGAAACGGCAGCCATCTGCTGGCTCCGTTCGAGTAAACCCGCGAGGTAATCTTGCAGCACATTTCAAACTATTCCACGTGAAGGCCTGTTCAGGATTAGTCTCAACCAAAAGCACTGCATTTACATTGTTGACTCTTCTGCTTTCATTCATGGAGGACAACTACAAGCAGGGACACAGTGGATCGAGCTTGGTGCAGTGACAGCTTGGTATCAATATCCAATTATTCAGTGTGCTGAAATTGTACTTTTGAGCTTCCATCTGTTGGCTGTTTGCAAAAACATGTTCTGTCAGGCTGGCTGGATTTTGTTTGATCAAGAGGCTTTGATATGAAGTTTGTAATTGCATTATGTTAAAAATTAGACTTTTCTGCATTTTCTCCCCACGTTTTTGCTGGAACAGGTTGTACGGTTTGAGCAAATTGTACTAAATTTTTCCCACAAATGTCAAAAACGTATTTCATTGTCAGACACAGCTATTTAGAGGTATTTCTTAATTATTATTATTATTATTTTATTTTTTTGGTTCAAAGTAATATCTCTTTCCAAACAAACTGAGTCCAGAATGTTAAAGTCACAAACAACGGTTGGATGCCTAACACAAACCAGTGCTGCCACAAAATGCTGTTCTTAAAATAAGAATATAATATAATGTAACAAAAAACAAATACATATTTTTTTGAATCACTATCTGATTGTCATAAAGTTCCCATTGCCATCTATAAGTAAAAATCATGACTGACCATCTGTTGTCTTGGAAAAATCCCATTAAACTGGTCTGTAAAAAGGCAAAAACAAAAGAAAAAGACATATTTCCTTTGACATTGGAGGTCCTATGGAGAAGGTCATAATTAGTGTTTTGGAGTACTGTAATAGTATTTGTTTAGTATAGTCTGGCCATTGTTTTATCACATGGACATTTGCTCCAAGTTTTAAGGCCACATAGTCTGAATCATGAATGTAGACTCTTACTATCCAGTGGAAGATGTTTCTCCGTTTGATAGATTTAATATAGTTGTGTGAGCTTTGATTCTCTCTATATATAAGTAAAAGTGTGTAAACAATAGTATTGAGTTGCAAGACAATTTGTAAACTTCTTCTAACAATAAAATAATTTTACATTGAAATTGATGGTTTAACAACTCTCTCCACACCAGAGCAGGGTGAGCAAGTTGCCTGTCCTGCTAATACATCCACTAAACCTGGAGAGTAATTTTACTTTTCTCCTGGATGAGTATCCATCATCTAAAGACAACAATGCACAGAGACGAGGAAGACAATATTTAACCCAATCCATCGCTCTAATTCACTTCTTGCACATCCATACTTTGGCTTTAATAAAACTTGTTGCAACCTTACCACCATTGGAGTCTCTGAGTGCAAACAGAAAAATCCTAATTTTGAGCAGTGGCTTCAATACAAAAAAATTGCTGAAGTTTTTCTTATCAAAGCTGGGTGGAGAAAGTGAACAAAGCTCAGAGGATTCAGCTGTGCTGTAACTGGAGATATTTGCCTTGAAGAGATTATTTTCATCAGCAGTCCATGTTTACCTCTCTCAGACAAGCTGTTTCGTTACCAAAGTATGTGTCCCATTTTACACATAATGCATTGATAATATGTTTAAATACTCATACCCAGCTTTGTTTTATTTATTTCTTATACATACAAACACATCCCTCATATTTAGAAAAAGTTTGAATTTCATTGCAAAAGATTGCATTATGGAATGGAACTGTAACAAAAGAGTGCACAGAGAGCATATGGCCTTTTACACAAATACAACACAGCAGCAGAGTAAAAATATAAAAAGCTGTATGCACAGTTCATAGACATGAAGTCCTTTGGTAGCAGAGCCCAGTATGTCTGTTGTGCTAATTTGTGCTAAGCCATAACTTGAATAAAAGATGAGGTTTCGGGAAGATGACATTATATTTCAAATTAATTGTATGATCTGTACATTTTTAAAGGGGTTTGAATTTAGAAACTACTTTTTTTTTAATCAACATATCAAAATAAGAGTTAGAAATAAAGAAAACCTGTGACCTTTTGCCCTCCAAATTTTCAAGAGCTATTTCTTGAGAGCATTAAATTTATAAAATTATAAAATGTAGGAGGTTAAGTCTGAAATCATTTATACCTCTGGGAGATTTTAATTACAAATTAATTGAATTCAATCTCTTCAAGTTTTTTTCAAATCGAACATGAAACAGACACCTCTTAAAATATAAAGAAACATAGTAAAAGGTGTAGTAAATTTAAAAAATCTTTTTATTTATTTATATAAAGTTTTAAAAAAAAATTAAGTAATAACACACCCCATTGAAAAGTCCATAGTTTAGAGTCAGGTAAACTAAAACACCTAAAACTAATAACCAGTTGACATTTTCTATGTTTAAAACAGTTAACACACACTTTTTTGGACATGAAAACCCCTTAAAAACAGGTATGCAGTTATGGATGATAATGTGCAATCACATAATTTTAAAGCCTTTCATTCTTTATATCTGTAAACTAAAATTACGTAATTTACGTAAAATTACTAAATTACGTAAATCTTCTTAAACAAACCTACATTTTCAATGAAAATGTGTCAAAACAATTTGGATGGGCTTATTTAAAAACACGAAAAAAATATAGACAAAGATTAATTTTACAGCAAATGTCTTTTACGCAGTCCAACAACAGGATTCTTGAATTTCACAAAAGGATTAACTTGAACTTGGGAAATACAACAAAACAGGAGGAGTTAACAGCCTGTCCAATAAGGCTAGTAAGAATGTTGCAGATAAAATGTTTACGTCCCCTTGTCTCTACAAAACTGCAGATCATCTTAGTCAGTGACTTTTGGTCTCGGTACTCATTTTGTTTTTCAACAAAATTTTATATCTGAGGTATAAAAGAAAAAACTGCTTACAGTGATATGATGCAGAGAGAACACCTCAACCTATTTGAGAACATTGAGTACAAGCAGTTATAGTGAGATTACACTGAAAGCTGATTTATTTTTTATGTAGTGTAAATTAAAGCAAGAATAAGTGGCACTTAAAACTTGACATTTGCAATCTTTGCAAAACAAATTCTCTGAAAGGTCTTATTTCCATTTCAGAAAACTTTCATGGCTGCACATTGGCGCAGTGGGTCGCACTGTTGCCATGCAGAAAGAAGGCTCTGGGTTCAATTCCGTCTTTCCATTTCTCCCATAGTCCAGAAACATGACTGTTAGGCTGATTGGGAACTCTAACTTGTCCTTTAGTGTGATTGTGTATGTCTCTGTATTGCCCTGCGATGGACTAGCAACCTTTCCAGGGTGTACCCCTGCCTCTTGCCCATCGTAAGCTTGAGATAGGTGCCAGCAGACCCACCTGACCCCAATAGGGACCAGGGTGTATATAAAATGGATGGATGGAAATCTTTCATCATTCCATTAAACCATTCATCATTCCAATTAAACTTGATCATGTGAAAAATATGTAAAACAGGGCCATTACATTTTTTTTTCTTTTTAAAACTCATTAACTCACTTAAAATCTATTTGAATAAAGTGTAAAACCTGTTTAAAACGTAATATTCACTTTTTAACCCGCTGTTTGTCTTAAAATTGTCAAACAGTCAAAATATAGTTTGTGTGTACTTTCACTAAAAGATAACAAATAAAGAACATAGTGGATTTATATAATTTTTGGGGGCTTTAGATTTTAGATTTCTTTGCTGTTATGTGACTGTTATTACTAGCAGGTGAAAAGTGCCATGTAACAAGAGTGAGTCTTCATTGAAGTTGTATATGTAAAGAAGAAAAGTAGCAATTAAAATGAGGGAGAAGCAGCAAGCTGCATCCCCTGAAGCTTTGTCTTTAAAGAAGCAGGCTCAGCATAAGGTATTCCCTTTGCAGATAAAGGCACTCTTTCCTCTCATGATCAAAATATACACTAATGCATCATTTTGTTCCAGATAGCACGAGAAGAATGAGCTCAAATTATTTTAAGTTTCTGTTAATTACTTTTGGAGCCTGAAGCAGCTCATGCTTTTGAATTGCCGGGAAACTTTGGAATCGCTCGGTCAAATTAGCTGACTTATAATTCAAGCACTTATCACACAATTCAAAAGCAGCACTTTATGGAGCATCCCACACTTTATCTGTGTGTACACCTCCAACATGATCACAAGCTCAAGTAATATTTCAGCAAACACTCATCCCTTAAATTAAAAAAAGCAGTGGGCGTGCATTTCTGTGGGCATCACCTAATACTCCTGATCTCAATGAAGCATTTACGGAGGGTTTTATAACTCTATCTTTGCCAATGTTAGTGTATCAACTTTTAGCCATCCATTGTATGTCTGATATTCACCAGCAACACAGATATGTATGTTGTACACTGTACTTAGATGGAATGTGCAAAGACCTATAATTGTGTAAAGTACTTCATGTCTGCTAAACTGAAAACAGGATATCGGTAGTTTTAGCAACTTAACTTGATAACAACCTACATTTCAGTAGTAAGGTAGTTTTATGCCAATTCACCATAAGTAAATAGTTTTAATTCGGAATGCCACAAACAATATTTTGACTAGCCTAAATTTTAAAAACAGCTTCTCTTTCACATGTTTTAGTGTTGTTACCAATAAAACACAAAATCAGTGATACATTTTAATTGAAAGGCAAGCTATTAGGACATTTTGTGATTTTGGTCACTTATAAAGCACTATGAGGATGGAGATTGTTACTACTTAATTGAAATGTTTTTATACAGGTTATACCTACCTGTGTTTTCCCTGCTCTATCTAAGTCAGTAGGTGGCTCCCCACATTTGCTATCGATCCTTTTTAAGAAGAAACCTTTTATACATAAGCATGCTGATACACACACACACACACACACACGTTATGTCTCTCTATCCTTCTGGGGACTTTCCATTGACATCCATTAATTTGTCATGAAATTCCTCAACCTAACCCTGACTCTAACACTAAACCTAACCATTACCAGTACATGCCTAACTCTAAATCTAGCCCGAACTCAATATACACCATAGTCTTAAAAGCTGACTGTTAATTAAGTCTCTCTCTCTGACCCAAGTCAGCCCCTAATAAGGTTTTATACTTATACATCAAGCAAAGCATTACAGTGAAAGCCATAATGCTACACTCGTGAAAACAAATCTGTTGGGATTCACATTGACATGGAAAGCAACTGTGAGCGCTATGCTGCTGGACATGTCACAGTAAAAAAATAAGAAGAAGAAATGCAAGTACTATATTTCTGTGAGCAGGTTGCTTATATTAACACACAATGAGGTTTACAGGAAAGTATTGTGTGATTAATTCTGTATGTGAGGTTTTCCAATTTCTGCTGTAAAATTGTGGTCTCAGTAAACCAGCTTGACCAATAAATTGTCAGGGAATTTTTAATGAGTATGTTTGTGTTTTGTTCTCCCTTGTTGTCTCACTAGAGGGCGTCCTGGAGGCTGATTGTGTGGAGTGTGGACATACTGAACTGACAACACCTGTGGAACCATTGATGTTGTCTATCTCCCTGATTAGAGTGTGCTCTATAAGAGGAGTGGCTCTGCAATCATTCCGGTATCCCAAGCCTCCTATGCAATCTCCTCATTGTCTCTGGTGTTCTCTCCTTGTTGTTGCCTACTTTGTGCTGTCCCTACTAATTTTCATCTTGTGTGTCCTCACCTCAGTATTCAGTTCATGTAGTTCCACATCAAGATCACCCAAGCCATATTCAAGACTGTCACCTGCTCCCACTTCTCCAACTGGTCTTCTTCCACCTTCAGCTTCAAACCTAGGTCAGTGCTACCTGTTGGCCCAGACAGAAACACCTCTGGCTCTTTTCTACCACCAACACTCTCTTGATACACTTCCAAGCCATCAACACATCCACAACCCGGAATCCTTGATCTTCTCACCCTCTCCCTGGCGGTAAGCTCCATCTCCAAGTTATTGGAGATGGAGCTTACCGCTCACATAAGATTACCTCATCATCCTGAATCATCACTCACCAACATAAATATCATGTTGCTTCAACTTACAAAACATGATTCATATGCTCATTTTGCAGTGATAAATATTCAGGTTACCGCAGGATACTGAAAGGGCAACGAAGTTTAAGCATGCTCAGACCTATTTAAAAAAAAAATGCTAGCTAATCATTATTGGACCATTTGAGGGGTTTACACAGTACAGAAAATAGCATCTTGCATCCTGCATCTTGCGCAGGTCTCCAGTCAATCACAGGGTAACACTGAGACAAACCAGACAAATGACAATGAAGGCAGACACATGGACTTTGGAGAGACCTTTTAATCTAACAGTTATGTTTTTGGACTGTAGACGGAAGCCAGAGTAGCCGGGAGAAAACTCAACCATCAAGACAACATGAAAACTCCTTGCAAAAGACCCCAGGATGGGATTTGAGACCCGGCTGTTCTTGTTGTTATAGCAATAGTTCTACCACTGTGCCATTGTGCTGCACACCTTTTGGTGTGGTCAACATTTGGCATACCATCTTACAGGTATGCCAACAAGAAAGTACCCCCTTAAATTTCACTTATGTATATTTGTGCCTATTCTGGGTTTTTAGGGCTACAAAAAGTTTATGTAAAAAATGTCTAATGATCTAAAAATGTAGACATGAGGGTATTTATTTTCCGGTTATCCAGGATTCTTGTAGCAGCAGACTTATCATATTTTTCAAATTTTATCGGTTTTATTGCAGTATTTGAAGCAATGACATTGGTCTCTTTAGGTATATCAGGTGTGGTATTTATTTACCACACTTTTTTGATGTGCACACTTCTTTTGGTGAAACTGTTATATTTGGTTGTTGTGATTTACAGTTGCCGACACTAACGCATTACAGTTTTCAATTGCAATTGTGAGTCAAACTATGTTGTTTTTGTACTAGTCATCTTTAAGCAAACAGAAGGGCTTGCAGACAGTGTCTTAAAACGTATGTTTGTTTCAGTACTTTGTTGAGTGTCTTGACAAACTAAAGGCCCCTACCCCACATCTGCCTGCAGCTCAGCCACTGACAAAGCTGTTAATGTTCTGCAAAGAATGTGCAAATTGCAAAAACGAGTCCAAGAGTGGGCAGAAAACACTTCTGGTACTTAGAACCAGTGATGGAACAAATTTGGTCAAATTGGTAAAGTGCCCAAAGGGGGGAGGGAGATGTTCCACAGAAAACCAATTCCAAGCTTGGGTGAGCTCAGGATTGTTTGGAAACTCTCCAATCTGGGGGCTTGCATTGAATTGCATGTCAGGCAGAGACTGTTAAATAAGATTAGAATAAGGACCAAAAGAGCAGCAAAGGAAGCACACAGGATGGCTGTATATTTTTGAATCACACTTACTTTCTAACAACCATATATCACCTGTGCCAGTGCTGGAAAATGTTACATAAGCTAACATGTAAACTCACTGGTTGTTGCAGAAAGCATGAGGGATTTTGTTCTTTTTGTGCATTGTGAGCTCTGTTTGGAACCAGCCCTGTTTCCTGCTTTGATTTCCTCTTCATAGCACCAATTAGGCTATGCCCACTCCTGGAAGAGTGGAGAAGCTGACGATGGATATGTCATGGGATTGCATGATCAAAGCAGGAAGAGGAACAGAGAAACAAAGGATTTTCATTCAGTTTCATATTTATTAGGGTTTCAGGAGACGTGTTTTACAGCTTGTAAACACAGTCAATTTCAAAATGCAGCACAATGCAGCTCGACTCATAAAAAAGCTGAATGCAGGCCCCAGAATAAAATTAACAGAAACATGAACATCTTTTGATGAGCATTCTAGCGAGCCAAAGTGACAGAGAGATGAAGCCCTCAAACACTGACTGATCCCCCTGCCTTGCCTTTAGTTCAGTTCATCAAAGGGAGCGAATCATTATGTCAGAAATATTTAAAGGTTTCACTTACGGCTCCGTTCGGAGTTTTATCCTGAATGGCTTTGGTCATAATGGTCCCTGAAAAAAATAAATGAGGAGAATTGATTTGCTCTTGTTGGCTCTTGTAAATTAAACTGGAGAAGGTAACGGTGTAAAACTGTTTCATAAAATTGCATTACATTGTTAAAAATCACCATATAATTATAAATTAAAGCTATTAAATAAGTAAATGCTCAGGAAAAGTAAACAAAGAGGAGCTGCTAATGTCTATTTTGAACAGCAGAGCCAGCTGAACCATCATTAATAAGGTTACAGAAGATTAGGGAAGCCACAATGATTTAAAGGTTATTAAGTTATTTTATTAGCTACAACAAACATTCATGAACTAAAACAAGCATGTGGCGCATCAAAATACATTTAGAAAAAAATATATTTGGCTTTGAAACATGTATGTGTTATCCTATTTCTGTGTAACATTTTTAGGAATCCATAGATAAATACATCAACAACATAAAATATGTACTTCGAATATATCTTATTTATTTGTAGTTTTTATTATGGAGCCACTTTAGAGAAACTGTTAGCTCTTAGGGCACCAGCAGTGGCGCAGCAAGAAGGGGGGCCGGAGTTGCACCGGACCCCCCTGAAATCTGATTGGACCCCCCCAGGTGCTAACATGTCACCACACCGCACGTCTTGTCAATAGGAGCCAGCCGCATTTTAGGATCGGTGAGGCATATTTACTGCTAAGTCCCTCCCGTCCAGTAGACGATGCTCTGTACCACAAAGAGTTATAATCCACTTTACTAAAACAAGAAGAGGCAGATTTGGCGTTATTGGAGACTTTTGGGGCCAAAAATTGGCTAATTGACGTTTAAAATAAATATAGGCTGGGTGGTACCTGAAAGCAGAATCACCCAGCCTATATTTCTCAAGCAGCAGATGCTGCCACAGGTGGAAGTAGTGATGGGTAGATGAGGCGTCATGAAGCGTAGCAAAACTGTATTGATACTGGGTCGATATTGTGTCACTGAATACTGTAACCTGCTGGAAATCAAAAATCCCTACAGGGAACGTAGATAGACTGATTTGATGAACCAGTGCATACAATAACATTTAAGTCATTGTATGTTATTGTATATTATATATTGTATTATTTATTATCTTAAGTTAAACTGAAAATATGTGATATTATTAGAAACAGTCAATAAATAATGTGAACATGAACCATAAGTGAAAATTTAAATGAAAGTATTTGAAATGAGGATGCTTGTGGACTGGTGTTTTTCTTCACTAATTTTTCTTTAAAAAAAAACTAATTTTCAAAGTTTTGAAATTTAGTCTGTTATGCTTTTTCGAATAAGAGTCAATTTCAGCTGAATTTGGAATCAGACAGATCAAGTACAAGCTTTTTTTAGACAGTGAAATTCTGATTTTAAAGTAAGTTTCCTAATGGTTTCCTAATGACTGAATGATTAAAATAACTTGTGTTCAGATAGGAGATCGTTTTGCTATGGGTATAAAGTTAACATTACATCTCATGATGTATTCAGATGACCAGCTGCTCCACATTAATGTCTACATTTAATTTGGGTTGCAGAGCCTTGTACTTAAGTAAGTGAATAAGTTTCTTCAATTATCTGAGAGGAAATAAACAAGCAGACAATCAGCCCTTTCCTGTTTTGTTGCCTTAAATTAAATATAACAAGAAGATGATTTGGAAGTGAGAATTTAACATAATTGTGTGTGTGTAAATAATATAAAATGTTCTTTTTTTTCCCCCTGGGTGACAGGCATACAGATATATTTATGTATTGATGGATATAGATACAGTGACGACTGAAAATAGAGGGGGATAGGAGTGATGGCCAATAAATGAACAATAATCACGTATCCTAAGTTAATTTTATTTAAATTCGTAACAAAGTATCATATATAAAAATATATATAATTTTGGTAGAAAAAGCTGCCGCTGTTGAGCGGCTGGGGAGACAGAAAGATTAGCAGCAGCCAGTTGATACCTTTTTTTTGTTTGTGAGTGAGTAACTTGTGTAATTGGGTGTGAATGTGTGTGCATTTTCATTCATGTAAAATGGTTATTTGTTAAAAAATTGTTCCTAAGTTGTGTTTTACATTTGGAATATTGGCAATATACTCCAAATTACATTCACAAATCTAATTTTCTGTATGCTTATTATATACTTAAATATGTTTCAATGTTTAGAGACTCCAATTGCAATTGATTGTTCGAGAAACAAATTTATTTTCATAGTCTATGGACCCACTAAAATATCATTGGCCACCCTCTGCCGCCCCCCCAAGAATAAAAGTCTAGCTCCGCCACTGGGCACCAGGAAATTACCTTTCGTAAATGTGTCTCACACATAGATTAGCTAAAATCAGTTATTTCATGGATTTTTATTTACTGTATATATCAAGTTTTCTCCAAGTAAAGACTAAATAACTATGAATTTAGAAGTCATGAAATTAAAAAGTCATGAAAGAAGACAAAATGTTCAAAAGGTAAAAAGAAAAGATGAAATCTCAATACAATGCTTGTTTGTTAGGTGCCCTCCTTAACAAACAAATTATATAGATGTATGTTTACCAAAAAATGTTTTTTTATAGTTTCAAAACAGAGTTGCTAAGGTTATGTCTACAAAATCACTGCAAAACTCTAGCGAAAACCAACGTAACAGCTTTTTTTTTTTCTATATATATGAGAAGAAAAGATACTTACAAACAAAGAAATAAAAACAGCCAGAAGTCAAAGCTTGTTTTAGTCTAAAAAAATAAAACATGAATAAGGATTGAACATGTGAATATAAGTTTGGTTTGTGTGAAGTGATTTTATAGCTAAATTCAAGGATGTGGAATAAATAGGACACCTTTCCTCCAATCACTATGTACTTAGTGCTATTTGACAGATGGGGAAGGTAAATCAAGGCAGCTGAGTGAGAGAGCACCAGTGACAGCACATTAGAGCCTCTCTCAATGAACTGTCACAAGTGCATAGTGAAAGTAAAGTTTGATCACACGTGGCTGCTGTCCTGTCAGACAACCTTAAAAGCAAATGGGGCCTAAGTGCTGCAGTGGTCTGAATAAGATGACAGTTGTAGATGGTGCTAAGGGAGGGTTTCAGCACTCCATCCTCAGTTCCACGAAAGGACAATGAGGTGAGAAGGACTCTGTTCCATCTTTTACCATGCATTCTTGTGTTGAAAAGGTTTGACAAAGTGTCAGTCTTCCACATCATTTAGGACTGTATGAACTTGTGCGCTGCATGTGGGGTAAAAAGGTTACTAACCTAAGCAAATCTTCACACTTAGTTTTATACCAATATAAAAAGAACATAAAGACGCAGGGCAGTCAATATTTTTTTATAAATACAATCCCACTAAATTGTATTTTGGATAAGACCAGGTAACCAAATATGGCTTTAATAGGAGCTAAAACTGGTTGCACAGATGTTATGTTTTAGTCCCAGTAAACTGACTTTTCAGCTCAACAAAACATCTAAACAGGAAACATATCACTGGTCTGCTCATATAGGATCTAACATTGTTATTTCGTGTCTTTACCTAAATTATGAGTTTGTGTTCTGCTAATGAAAGTATAATATATTACATCAGACCAAAAACTTTGGTGAACATCCACATTGATCTGTATTTGATCATGTATAATGGTATGTAAAAAATAATGTGCTGAACACTCTTGTTGCTAAACCATTAATCAGTATATTGACATGAACTTAACTTGAACCCTAAAGTTGCATTTGACACCATGGGCAGGTGTAAGAATGGACTCTCTAAATGATCCATCTATGCAAATCTAAACATACTGTGTTGGACCAGACCACAGAAACACATATTACCCTGGACCACCCATGACAAGAAGTGGTTAAATTGTTTCATTCAATTTTTGGGTGGTAATTAGCTGGTTTGTAAATTGTCTACTCATAGGAAAAGAATAAAAGTACTAAAGGGAAATAATCAATCAGTATCTTACTATTCAATCAGTGCAATGCTATCCTTGAGAACCCTGGGAGGTAAATCATGCACATTGGAAAATTGCATATATTCCAACTACTTGTTTCATTGGGTTTCTTCTTTTGCCCCTTTTGGTTTGTGGATTATTTATCTGTTGTTTTCTTGATGCCACCTTTTAACTGAGGGTTGCATTCTTCCATGTATGCGCTGACAGTTGCTGTCAATGAAGGTGATAAACTTTACCATCATAGTTGGGTTGAAGGAACCAATCAGATGCATGGTGTCTGCTAATTAATGCTTTGTTGAAACTTTGACTGTTGATTTAATAAAAAAATAAATTTTTAAACCCTCACTTACACAAGAGCTCTATCTACATCGAAAATTCATTAAAATCAAGTGCATTTAATAGATTAGCATTCATTATGAAGTTCTACATGTATTTTTGTTATCGTTTTCCTAAGCAATGATTGTACTTCCATGTTAATTTGAGTTTTTATTTCAGTTAATTTAAAATGTGATGCTACATTCATACATTCATTGTACAAATACAGATGGATGCAGTTTTCACACAGAATTGGTGAAAATATAGATACTAATGTCAGGTTGAGTCTTTCAAGTCACTTTCTAGGTTGTCCACTGGGGCTTGCCAGAGTTCCTCTGCTGAAGCACCTTCTCCAGCTGCTCACCTGGCCAGGTGCAGGCACTTGGCGGTAACGAGCTGGACCAGTATAAGAGGAGCGGTGGACCATTTACTCGACGCCTGACTATTAGTTGCATCCGGTAACCTTAACTCTCAGTGCCAGATTTCTCTAATGATTACTTACACTCTAGTTTATGTCTCATGTCTCTAGTTCTCCAGTTGTTTATGTATTCCCCTAGCCTTTTAGAGTTTTTTGTAGTTTGATACTTAGTTTATTTTGATACTTTGTTTTCCCCCTTTTTTCATGCTCCACATCATCTCCTGTGCTCCACCCAGTTTTCCACTGTCACCAGAATACACACCTTCAAGATTCCTCTCAATCATCACAATCCTCTGGTTTCACCATTCAACTGGTTCAGCTCGGTCTGCTCGCTCCAGCCTCCATCATCCATCGTGCTCTCCCCCTGGACAACCTGCCCGCACTGGAAAGACTCACCACTCACTCCTCCTGGTATTTTCCACACCCGTCTACAAAGTAAGACTGTTCTCATTATTCATCACGCTCCGCCTGCATCACCTCACCCGTTCTGCTTACCTCTCAGTGGTCTCCGGTCTCCCGCTTTGTCCCTCCCTTCATCTGAGCCGCTCACTGAACTGTTCGTTGCCTGACGAGTCTGGATTCCCGCTGCCGATCATCTCTGGTTCCCTTCCGTCGTATGTTGCCGTTTATCCACGCTGGTTCAAGAATCACAACTCAAGTCCTCAAAATAAACTTTATAATTGTATTCCTGACAGACATCGTGTTAATGAGGGTCAGAAGCCTAAACAACAACATGACAACTAATATATTTTAGCTAAGTGTGTTTTGGAGTTTGTTGACAGAGAGGTGCAAGGCTGTGTTGGTGAAAAACAAATGAATCCAACTAAAAGGAGATATTCTTGTTAATTTAATAGTAGCCCATTTGCTAAACGATTCAGCTGTACAACAAAAAATTAGATGGTTTCTCTAACATAAAAATGAGTTAATAGGAGAAATATCTCATGTGCTTTAAAAATAGTCATATTATGATCAAAACACCTTTATACAATGCTTTAATACAGTTACTCTATCCCTATCAGCTGACTAAATCTTCACCGTATCAATGGTTAGTTTACAAACTTGAGTAAGAAACTATATCAAGTTAATTTGCTAAGGCCGCCATCTTTCTTTGAGTCTGCAAATTTTTCTTGAATATGTAACAGAAGCCAGCATCACCACATATAGTATCTGGGTGACTGAATCTCGTGTACGTTATTTCACATAAAGATTTGGGAATCATTAACTGATCAAATCTTCTCAAAACCCAATTGCTTATTTATCACTGTCTTTATCTGGGCCTCTTTTGATTTCTATAACCACTGGAGACTGGGAACACCCAACACGAGTGTTATACAAGAAACCCTACAACCCAAAATTTCAGTCAAACAATCAGATAACATTAAGACATTAATTAAATTAAAACCAGATTGATGACTGTAAACTGCTCCCAGCAGTATCAGTAACCTAAGAGGGAAAAGAGGTTAAATCAAGGAGAAAGCCACTAGCCTTTGCGGAGCCCTGTATTTTGGCTCCTTAGTTGTATAGAAGTGGACTTGTGAAAGTGTGGTGATTCCACTGTTGGTTCGTACGAAACTGAGAGACAGCTGATGATCCAACACAGTGGGAACAAAATAGGTTCAAAAGATTTAGAGGAACAGATAGCTGAGAGTCAAAAGTCGGGGGTCAAGGTTTGACATCCAGAGATCAGAAGTGTAAGGCAAGATGAAGAATTCAGGCATCAAAATGAGAACATAATAGAGCAGGCAAGGAATGACCGATGGATATCTACTCACTATGATGCTTTAAACATCTGGTGCCGTCTGCCTGCCAGAGAGCTGTATTTAAAGAGAGATAAGCCTTTGCATTAAAGGAACCTGATCACAGTGCCAGAATACTAAAAGGTTTCATGATCAGGAGATACAGTAGTAGGCGTTATTTGATTAATCAGTTACAAGTCCTAATTTAGCCTGATCCATGAATCTTGACTACGATTTGGAAGAAAGATTTGGCTGGGGATTAAACCCTTGTTTTCCCCTTAAAGACTAATTAATCCTTTTTGTTCATAAGCTTTACAGAGACATCTTGTCTACATAAAAATGATATTGGTGATGACATGGTTTATGACTAGTAGTGGGTGGGAGTATAGGTAGTAAATTATATCTTATGGTAATCAGTTACTGTTTTTATTAAATATGAATAAATTGTATCTCTTGTGATATCCAGAAGATATCTTTATGTGATTGCACATCTTTATGGTCCTATGATATAATTTAACATATCATCTACATTTTATCTGCCAGCGTTATACAAATCTGTCAACATTTATTGATCTATCCATCCATCCATCCCTCCCTCCATGCATCTATGCTTCCATCCGTCCGCTTAATCAGAGACTACTTCCATTATTTTGAGTCCCTCTCGGATTAATGAGCTTCCCACCCTATCTGTAAGAAAGATCCCAGACACCTTGCCAACATTTTGGCCAAATACTACTGTTAAGGACTATTCCTTGGATAAGATATTAAAAATATAGAACCTGATTAAAGAGAAAATAAAAAACCCAAGACGAATGAGAGATTTTATTTGGTTCAATTATCAAGACTTCCTTTTCTTTTCATTTAATTAGATACAAAGAAGAAGTTGGTATTACAGTGTTTCCAGAAAACCCAACACATTTTTTTAAGTTTTAAATCATACGATGACTGAATATACTTCAGTTTAATTCAACTTTTTGTAATAAATGTTACATTTTGAACAAACATTACTTTAGGATAATATAAATTAAATCAATTAATTAATCTTTGGTAATATTAAATCAATGATTTCTCAGCCTAGTGTAAGAAAGATTATTTATTTTTGGTATAAGCCAAAAATGTTGAAACAATTTAAATGCCTTTAAAACCTTTCAACCAGACACTCTACCACTCTTAACAAGGTCATTTGCATTTGTTCTGGGGTTAATACGCACATTATGCAATAAAACATGTCCATGAGACACACATCATCCAATCTTCTCCCTCAACAATATGATGTCTGAGCTTCACTGTGGTGTTTATACTTAAATAACTCTTTTAACAGATGAACATGGTTTTTTCATGCAACTAAAGTTTGCATCGTAACGTGAGTAGTGCTTGTGGGCCAAAATTAAACTTTCTAATACCTTTTCTGATTTCTTTAAATTTTTTGAGATTACATAATTTCAGTGGTGTTTAATATCAGTAACCTACGCAATAAAAAGGGTTTCTGGAAGAAAAAAAAAAGAACAAATGTTTATCTTGGAAGAATGTAATGCAAGTCCTCATAATGGAGTTAAACAGAGTAAAATTTTCAGCATATGCGTGATGTTGATTGGAGGTTATGCTACCATCTTTGCATGATCTGCAGTCATTGGCTAATTTAAGTAATGACTTCCGCAGAGTGTTTAGTGTTTATAAATAGTTTTATTTACCTACTTAAAAAAGATACACTGTATTTAAGAAAACTGAACAAATAAATGACAGTGGTGACTGTTTTTTTTATTTGTTTATTTTACTTTCCCAGTGATGGCTGCCTGTGTTACAAGTGTGATATGTTTTATTTGCCCTGGGTGGCCAGTTATTAACCAGGGGTATCATTTAAAGAGGTCAAATCAGAGAAAATCTGTTAAAGCCAAAATTCAGAAGTTTATATCGTTGAACTATTAAGTGTGATATGTATATTTAAGTAGCTTAGTAGTTGTATTAGCATCTTAATGTACGTATTTGTCTATTAACTGTAATTAATCCAGTAATATTGAAATAGTTCTTCCAATACAGTCTAATTTCTAGCATTCATTGTTCTCTGATTTACAGAGTAAAGGAATAAAAGCCAGCCAAAATAAAAATAACTAAATAAAACACGCCCAAGGTGCATTTTTATGAATGAAAACTTCTAAAAAAATAATAGGAGAAAAAGCATAAATGATCTTACAATATTTTCAATAATTAAAATTAACACATTTAATAACTTAACATTTTTAGATCACACTTTGTTATTTTTTGCTCCTGCTTGTCCTGAATGTTAAATCTCAGTTTGAATGGAGTCAGGACCATTTTATGCATGTTTGGAGGTGCTTTTTGTGAACATGAAAAAATATTTAGTTATAATAATGCTCATTGTGGAGAAAGCTGCCTCACAGTTGTGTCGGGAGCTAAACAGTCAATTCTTGCAGGGCTGCTTGCTTTAGACCAGTTAAAATTGCCTGAAACTATTTGGAACCAGAAAGAGGAAGAATAAGTCTTGGCCAGGGATCCAGTTTATAGAACATTCTCCATCAATGATTATTATTTAAAAAAAGATTATCAAAAAATTTAAAGGTCAATTTACACACCCAACCATTTGGTGTAGAATCAAAGACACATTTGTTGAAGAGTTACGATAATTAGGCTTTGGTGTGCATGTGGTTCAGGAGCACATGCTCTCTCATAATGCTGTTTTTTTTAAATAACAAACATTTTAGTGGCGCTAATGGCCTTTATTCAACATTAACCTTTTATAAAAGTGTACAGACAGAGAGACAAGCGGAATATATGTAGTCAATAGTCTTGGACCAGGACTTGAACCGGAGAACACCACAGTGATGACTATTGTCTATATGGGACACCTACCCCACCCCTAAGTTTTTCTATGCGTTGCTTTATTGCTATGATTAACTTTTCCTGGGTAACTTCTTCAGGCTGAAGCCTCATCCATACTTGCTTTTTGCTATTTGCAAGCTATTTGTGGTATGTCCAAACTCACATGGAATTAGTCAATGGGTTCACTTGGATGTTTGACCACCATTGTAAAGACTTCAAAAGCTGCGCTGGTAAACCAGAAAGCGCTCAATAAGGTTTTCAGCAAAAGTACTTGTTTGGTATTAGTTTCTGGCTCTGCATCAGGCATCATATTGGTATTGTTAAGGCTGAAGCGCAGTTTTTGACTACACCGCTCCAGCTAAATAGTAATAGCTATTTATAAGATTTAAAAACATATTTTAAACATTGTAATGTAAGGGATAATGTAAGTCATATTCTTCTCTGGGTATTCCGGCTTCCTCTCACCTTCCAAAAACTCTTTTTGATTAGTCTTTATGAATTGTTAATGGTTGTGAGTGTGTAAGCATGGTTCTCTGAACTGAGTTCCTCCTTGTTGCCGTATGAAGGACTAGCAGTCTGTCCACGGTGTATCCCACTTCTCACCCAAAGATCCTCTGAGACACTGCAAGGACAAATTGATTTCGAATTTGGATGGATGGGTTAATGGGTAACATATATTGAAAACCATAAAATGAGATTAATAGAAATCGAATCTGTAGGTAATGTTTATTTAAAGAAAACTTGGTGGTCCTCAGACACCTAACCCAAATATGTAGCCTAACATTGTATAGTACTTTAGTCTTCCATTAGTGTGTGTTCGGGCCTATGTCCACTGTTTAGGTTGGCCCAGAGGTACTTCTAGCTGTAGAAATTTGGTCGCCCATATTTTCCAAAATCTATTTTCATTTACTTCCCAGTGGGGCAGCATACCTTATTGCTGATGCAAAAGAACACTTTCATAAGTGTCCTGCTGGAGGGAGAAAACCCATAGACAACCTCAAAAACACAAATTGAACTTTGTTGTTCCTAGCCAATTTGTTTGTTTGGGACATGTTTTACCTACTTAAAAAATTTATTACATGGATGGGTAAGACATGAATGTGGTGTCGTCATTATGGCATTAAAAATGTAAACATTTCTAGAGGGCTTTTAGTGTCCCAAGGTGAGAGCATTACTTCAACAATGGTACCTTCCGTACTGACCATTTCACAGCGAAGCTCTTGCTGTCCTCAAGGGAGGTTTTACTTAAAAAAGACAGTAGGCTAACGCAAATGCTCTGAACAAAGGACAAAAGAAGGAAAAAAAGGGCGCCACAAGATGGCCTATCTTATTCTAGCTGAATGCTTTTAACGTCACTGTTTCTCAGACAGACATCACGCCGCGTTTAAAAGTGGGTCTGAACAGAGAGACACAGCCATTAAGAGCAATTCAACTGCATGAAAGTAGTGTCTGACAGGTCCACTCTTAGTGACAGATGCTATTATAACCTGTAAAAATGTGATACTAGCACTTTAAGGTTATATCATTTTACCCTTCAACTTTGGCCGCCCACCTTCTGTATAATAAGGAATTATTCCTGCGTTTTTTATTAGGTTTTAATTGGTATTTAGTCATACCTTACACTCAATTTGAGGTTAAATGAAATAGATCTATTAAACAGTGTTTGTTATGACCTACATTTACAGTTCTTTGCAAATAGTTTTATACCTCTCAAACTTTTTTTGCATTTTCTCCATTTGAAACCCCAAAGATTTGTTTATAGGATTTCAGTTTTTAAGGTTAACTTAAAATCTCAGCATACAGCTCTGGCTTTGACCCACACGAAGGGTAAGCTCCACCCATGTTTCAAATCATTTGCAACCATCTTATCTTGTAGGATACTCTGACCAGCTTTACTGCCACTGTTTAGAAACAACATTGCCAAAGCATGATACTTTCACCAATATGTGTTACCAACTAAATGGTGTTTCAGGGATGACGCAAACTGCTACTTTATAAACCACTTCTGACCAGAGCACTGTTTTTAAGTTTTTTGGGGGGTTTTTGTATCTCAATTCTAGTGGAAGGCTATAAATTGTATTTATATTTTTATTTTATCAATGGCTAAGTTTGAGCCACTCTTCAATAAAGGAGGTTTAATGAATCCAAACCTGCTTTGAACTTTTATACACTTCCCTGACCTGTTTGCTTTTGGATAGGACAAGATAGAACTGATGTTCTGTAAAAAGCTCTGAGATCTTCACAGAATAGTTGAATAAAAGCAGGCGTCCCAAATTCACACCCCACTTTTTAACGTAAATATGAATAATAAAAATTATCCTTTTTCATCAACTTTAATTCACTATTTTGACTTTGTTTATTATAGGGAAGCTATATGAAATGTAATAAAGTCTTTGTTTTGAGACACAACATAAAAAGAGGGGCCTTGTACTGTTCCTTCGACATTTCATAATACATCAAACTCTTCTGACATACTGTAAGTACGGTTCCTTTACATCTTCAATGTTTTCAACCTGACTGCTCCAAACAGAAAGTTTGGGAATCAAAACATTCCCAAAAACTTTTATTGTCCCCTCAGCTCAGATTGTAATTAATACAGCCCAAATGTAATCATAAAATCAGGCAGTTATTTTCTCAATGTCAACATGAAACCTTGTCAAAAAATGAATTCTGTCTTTCTCTCAAGAGATAAGCAGGCTCCAGTGCACCAGCTCATTCAGAAAAAAAATTAAAAACTTGCAGGTCACAAGGCAGCGACTTGCATGTTTTCTTATTCCCCCCACCACCTCTCAATCCTCTCTTCCCCCTCTCCTTCTTTCTGAAAACCACCCAAGAAGAGATTAATCATGAAGGAAAAACTCAACTTCACCCTCTAGCTGCAGGTCACAGTTCTTATATTCGTGTGGAATTGGCTTTCGGAAAGCAGAAGGCCTGCCTGGGGGGCAGGGACCTGATATGAGAGGAATTTGAGAATGAAGCAGAGGGGATTGATTAGCCCACTTCATATCCCACACTCTGTAAGCACAGTCCAGCTGCAATCTAACACACCGCTGAGCTGAATAGACAAGAGAAATTGGATTCCTTCCTAATATTTAACCTTCAAGTCAGCTCTAACAGCTGTTGATGGGTTGCTCTCCCAGGTAGTTACAAGAGGACTTTTTACATGTTACATAGAGAGAGAACAGCGAAGTCGGAATGTGAGGACTTTTCTGTAGGTTATTCAATTACAATGGTGCAAAGAGCAGCTAGGCCATTCTCGCACATCATCTGCATGGCGCTACACTATGGGATTTAATTTTACACATCTTGTCTGAACTCACTATTTGAGAGTGAGTGAGCACACACACACACATAAAAAAACGCCTGCCCATGTATACACTAAAAGAGCAATTAATGCCTTAGAAGTTGAGTGTGCAGCTAATGGATGGATCATATACTGCCATAATGACTTACTTTGATGTTGGTTGTCAGAGTACACCTGTTTTAGACTGAGAGCAAAAAGGGCTCTTGAAAATATCCTGTAATGCTTTCATTCTTTTCATCCCTTTTCACGAGCAGATGTATAAACAAAGAGCAGTGCCATCACTTCCTTTCACTTAGATCAGATGAGTGGCGTCCATTTCGATTGCCAGTTTCCTTGGTCTGTACTCGGATGTGGATCAGTGTAGGAAAACAGTACAAGTTAACGGATAAATGGTACATTTCAGTGACTCT
Organism: Orestias chungarensis; assembly: GCA_032876305.1. NCBI lineage: Eukaryota > Metazoa > Chordata > Actinopteri > Cyprinodontiformes > Cyprinodontidae > Orestias > Orestias chungarensis. Next base: position 546,131 of record JAVLVB010000047.1, read on the forward strand.
GCAGCCATATTAGACACCAATGAATATTAAACGGTTTCATTTAGGGGCCAGTTTGATTTTATCCACCGACAATCTCTTGTGCCAGTCTTTGGGAAGTGTTGATAAGAGGAGCTGGATATCATCAGGCTCTTTTTCTCAAGTCATTAAGCCATACAGTTTATTCCAAGCAAAGTGTTGCCCGTTTGAATGAGCACATTAGCAAATGTCTTATGATAATTGAGTGCTTGAGTTGCAGAACTGCAGAATTGTATTCATTAGTAGAGTCACAAATTTTTTATTAGCACCTTATTCCGTTCCAGGGGTGCAGGCAGCATTGCCTGTCAACATGCAGCTTCTGCTTTCCTCACAAGGAGAATAAATTTAAGCAGTGAACTTTTCTCATAATTACAGAAACTATAAAAAAAATCTGATCAAGGACTTGAATGTCCAGAGTTTTGTGTTTCCCATAAGAATTTAGGTCAATTTACCAAAGCGTACTTTAGGCACTGGAGAGCAATTCAATAAAGCAGTCTGGTACAAGTCCATAGATAAATGATGCTTCACATTCAATTACACTAAGAATTTTACCTTTACATTTCAATGATTTTGTCAATTAGTCCACATGGTATTTCCCAATTCATCAAGGACTCTGGTCCTATGTAAGCAGTTATTAGATTAGCTAAGGAAGTGGAAAGAAAAAGAGAGCAAGATCACAGGATGAGCTTTAGTTTCTCTTACCTGAAATAAATTCTGCAGTAAATGAGCTACCTGCACTATTCTAAAGCCCCTTGTTATTTGAGAATAATCTGTTGTATTTGAAAGTTGCATTTTGCAGCAGACATAAAAAGATAGTGAACAGTCATGTATTTATATAAATTTGACACATCAACTGTCATGCAAATAGCAGCACAACAAATCAATTCACAAGGGATCCCGTACAGGGACCTTGAAAACATTCTTGCAACTGAAATTAATTGGAGAGAAAATAACTAATTCTGACATTCCCTGAGGAGGGTCTTTTATCTTATAAATACTGGCTGCAAACTTGAGTATTTGTGCTCAAGTAACACAACATTGTTGATGATAGTATTCGTATGGCTCAGCCCCAGGGGCCAAGCATGACACAGAATACTTGTTTAGCAACTGCATAACCAACTCCCAACATGGGCTTGTGACTATGCCCAACCTCACCTAGAAACCTGCTCTATTTGCATTCTGCCTCTCCTGACACCAGGCGACACTATCGGAGGGGATACAGCATCCTAAAGGTGTCACTGGAGGTTTACGCATAAATTATTTCTCTAGTCCCTGATCCCTTCTTCCTCTGTTTTGCCACATTTGCTCCTCCCTTACCTTCCTCTCATGGCTTTTTTACATCACAGTTTGTACAGAGGAGAAAGTGAAATGCAACTTTTCCTAAGTTTTGCTGCCTAATTAGAATCTGTATTTACTTTACTGAGGCTGCAGGGTGACCCAGAGTATCAGGCTTTTAAAGGCTCGAAGTCAAATGTTTACTTCAGCATTAAATGTGTGCAGTGGAATAAAAACAACAAATGTAAAAAAAGTGTACCCTAAAGAAAACTCAAAAAGCTAATTACCAAGTTATGTATTATATTAAACAAAAAGCATGTTTATGGAACAGGGAACAAAACACTTTCCAAGTTACTTTGGTCTTCAGAGTTCAAGAAACAAAAATTCATGGTGATTTACCACGGAAAATGAGCTAGTCCTCACAACTGACCTGATTAAGAGAAAGGTAAATCATTTATTCAATATACAATTCACAATAACTCTGGAATTATTTTTTGTTTTTAGATTAGTTTTTCATGGTCAAGCAGCTGCGTCAAAGCTGTGTTTGGCAGTTGCCAGAGGAAAAGTAAGTATAGTGTTTGGTGCAGGACGAATATTGGTGTAGGACTGATGCTTTGCACATACGTTTTGACAGTGGACACGTGGTGTGGATATTTGGGTGGAATTAGAGTGGAGACTGCGAATTAGGTCTTCGTTTCCAAACACAGTGTATGATCTCAAAAAAGCACTTCTGAAAAGATGTTAAAAGAAGTCTGCAAAGGAACATTTCTTTGCCTTGTGGAAAGTCTTCCCAGAACTGTTGAAGATCCTATATCTGTAAAAGTGTGAACCCACATCATACCTTAACCTATTGATTAGAAATGTGTGAAAGGCGATCAATTAAAACTTTGGCAATACAGTGTGAGATTGCAAGTTATTAGGAAACTGTATTGCAATGCCAAATGCATGATCAGGGATAAAATAATAGTCACTTCATTTTTTGGTTGTTTAATAATTATATGCATGCACTAGCAGAGCATCAGATTCTCTGTCCACCCTCAAGAAATCCTTGAAGACCCAACTCTTCAAAGAGTTTCTCTTACTTTGAAAACTCTAAATGCACCTACTACTACTAGGATACTGTTTCAAGGCGAGGCATGGCAGAAGGACCTAGAATTTCAATCAACACAGCTTGAGTAATATTACTGCTATTACTGCATGATGCAGAGATGAATGTTAAACAAACCAGCCTAGCTGCCAGGAACATTACAGGATACTGCAGGCCACTTATAACTTACGATTTGTAAACTGTGTTGTAGTTAAATACTTAACCCTCCTTTTTAAGTCTGTTTGGATAAAAGCGTCCGCTAAATGCATAAACGTAAATGATGAAAATTTTTACACGGTTGAGTTCATTGTGTTTTGGTAAGTAGATGCTACTTTAAGTTGTTTTTGATTGCTGGTGGATGATGCCTGTCCTGGTGTTTGGGCATGTTAAATGAAAAACAAGTCTGTTACTTCTTCTTTGAAAACTTACAGATTGTTACCTGTGGAGGCAAGCGTTAAACATAGACACAGAAGGAGATGGCTGCAGTTTCTTCTGGATTAAGTTTTTATTAGAAGTAAAATACTTCCTAAATTAACATGAAGTAGGTTGCATTCAGAAGGTTTCTCAGACAGGTTAGAATGTAATCATTGTACAACTTAAAAAAATGGATCAGCTACATTTAAAAACTTTTATTTAAGAAATTAGAATGTGTTACCATCGTATTACTAGTACTTATTTACTTGTGTTTATTGTTAGCAAGCAGAACAAGAAGTAATTCTCTGAAAAATAATAATACTGATTGTTTATTTAAAAATCTTAGTGATAGAGGACATGCTATACCTCAAAGAGACAACTTGTCTTAGTAAAAAATAGCTTGTTTTTTGACACACAAGGAGTTCTGGTTAAAATATTTCAACTAACAAAATAGCATCTAAGATTTTGTTGACTTGAAACGGTATGAAATTCCTGCGGTAATAGAAGCTCCAATCTAACAAAAACACATCATTAACTGTTTCAAAAAACATTTCTCTGTTTTTTTATTTATTACATATGAAACATTGACTATTCATAGCTATTAATCATAGAAAATAATTAAGGTACTTCTATGTTTTTATGTCTAACTTGGTATAGGGAAGATATGATGTGCGGGTCGGCACATCGTTTCAGTGGCCACAAATGTGATCATTAATTTACTCTTCCCAATAAAACTTGATATACCCATAATACTTTTTTCCCTCTGTCTAATTAAACATAATTCTGAGGCTCTTTAAATCAGAATTCATCCAAATGCACAATCTAATTTTTCATTTGCTTTTGTACATGATATAAGACATCAAGTCAATAATAAATTAAATTACTTTTTCCATTCATTTTCTTCTATCTATAATTGATCTCTTCAGTTGAAATTCTGTTGTTCTTCTTATTCAGCCAGTCTGTGGAGAGTCTGCGTGACATCACTGTGAACAGGGTCTCTCTCTCAAGATGCCCCTGTTGGAGAGCACACACTCCCAACCACACACACACACACACACACACACACACACACACACACACACACACACACGCACTCATATACACATGGGTTACAATATCTGCAGAATATGTTGTAGATATGCTTCTGTCTAGCCATTAGTTACTCATATTTTATATCAAAGCATACAACATGGGTATTACTAATTATAATTAATTTACTTCTCTAGAGATGATAGAAGACAATAATATAAACTACAAAACACCTTTAAAGATGTTTCTGAAGTTAAGAATAAGAATTTCCATACATAACAAGTCAGTCGTTACGTTTTATTGAAAGGATGCTGTAAGAGTCTAAGGTGTTCGACTCCAAGTCAACAACTCCTTTGCCAAATAAGCTGTTCCCTTCCCAGTTCTTCATTGTTGAGATTGTAAACAAGTGTGATAGCTGATGCCAGAGATCTCGTGTAGGTGGCTTCAGAGAGTCATATAGTATGTAGTATATAATTTACATGAATCATTACAGAATAGTTTTCTTTAAATATATGGGTACAATCAGGAAACAAATGCAAAAAAAAGTGTTGATAAAGGAAAATTGTATCTGTTATTGCAGTTTCAAGGTGCCAATTTACCTTAGGTAAACAAATATGTTGTATGCTCTATAATGTTTTTCAGAAAAGAAACTATGTATGAAGAAATTGAGTCAGTTGTTAGATGAACTTTGCAATGACTAAATTTGTCTAAAGAAACAGAGACATCCCTGCATCAAATAAAAATGACTAATGCACTTAAGATCATGATTTTTTCACAGAAATCTTTAATGAAAACTTTGCAACAAACCTGCCAAAACATAAGCAACACCTTGGCCAAATATTCATTTTCTTCAAATACCTTTTAGCTTCTTTGGTGTGTTTTTTTAGCCACTTATAAACTTTAACCATTTTTCTGTAATAATCAATTTATCTTTATAATTATTTTATCACAGTTTAAAAACAATGTGGCAATAATCTCCATTTCCAGTAGGTGGTGAAAAATTTTTTTCTGCAATTCTTTAAGATGCTTCTATGGTTTCCTGCCATGTATGCTTGCATATTAAAAAAGAAAACTACTTATTTTAATCTAAACATGAGGAAACATAGCTGTTCTTTGTATATTTGTCTTCTTTTTCCCAACCTGCAGGGTGGGTTGTGCATGTGAGACCTCCAGACTCCATTGCTCCAGATCCTTTGCAGGGTACACAGTCGCTCTTCCACCTTCCAAAATTTTATCATCAACACTTCCTATTGAAAAGAAGAAGCAACAATTACTCACAGAACTGCTTACTGCTCCCATCCAATCTCAACATTAGGGGATATACTTATCTTGTTCTGGATCCCCATCTTCATTTTAATCAGTAAGCTCCAGTCATTCTCCCCTCGGATGAGTCCTGTCATTTCTCAGACCTACAACAACCACTTACCTTCTATTCCAGTGTGGACTCAGACTGGTTTGCTGTTCCTGTTGCTGCTGAGTCAGAAAAAACTGTTAATCCTGTAATATGCCTAATATTTTGTGGCACTAGTTCAATGTACACTATTTTTTAGAGATAATCATCTGTTTTACTCTATGTTGTTTTTATTATTATTAAAGGACACACTCACCACGTGCTACAATTCCCCAATGGTGCCATGATCAATGGGTGTTTGAACATCTCTTTCACTTTTTCTATTCATTTAATTAGATTAGATTTTCATTTCCCAGTTTTTACTGATTGATTTCTTATTATTTGACTATTAGATCTATATTCCTTAGTGAGTGTTTATTTTATTTACTGTTTATGTTGATTTAAGTTTTTTTCTTTCATATATGCCTTCCATGTTTCTGATCATTAACCATTCAATCCCAGAATTCTTTCTCCTCAGCTCTTCCACCCGTACACCAACAGCTGCACCTCCAATCTTCAGTATGTCAAGCTTGGGAAGTCCTCTAATGACACTACCCTCATCGGGCTCATCTCTAATATTGACGAGTACATCTACATGTGAGAGGTAGACCATCTGATGATTTGGTGCAGCCAAAACAACCTACAGCTCAATGCTCTGAAGACAGTGCCAAGGAGAAAGGCAGGCTGCTGAGTGTCATTCGATCTGCAGAGAAGACAATCGGCTGCAATATGCTATCACTCAAGGGCCTGTACACCTCCAGGACTCTGAAACCAGCAGAAAAGATTCTGTCTGACTGATCATCCCACCCTGGTCACAAACTCTTCAAGCCTTGCAGGAGACTTTGGTCTACCAGGACAAAAACCTCATGTCACAAGAACCTTTTTCCCATCTGCCACTAGCCTTATTGACAAGGCCTGGAACACACCCTGACAGTCTATCTCTCTCCCATACACCTCTGCCCTAAATATATAACATGACTTGACACTCCACCCACTTCTCTTTGCGTCATATTAACGCTCAGGTTGGACCTCCGATATACTTGTGGTGTACTCTGCGATCACCTGCACATTGTTTTACTGCTCTTTCATTTGCCTTTTTGACTTACAACTAGTGTGCATACATATTTATAGTTATGTTTACTGTTAACTTAATACTTGCTCCTTACATTTTTTATACCTAGAGAGATTTGTAATGCACCAACTATGCGAAAAGAAATTCCTTCTACCTCCCAAAAAAGGACTTGGCAGTAAAGGTTTTTTTCTGATTCTGTTTCTTTGTTTAATTTGTTTGAGGTTTTGTTCTTTAGGATTTCAAGTATAGTTTATCACCAACTTGTATTTATATTCTGTCTTATCTCTTGATTAAACTTTTTGCAACAATAATAAATGTAAAAGGAATATGGAGCAATGTTTTGTCTTGGCATTCTGCTTTCTGAGTTGGACATTAAATCTATAAAAGCAGTTACACTATTGTGAGGTTCAGTGGTTGAGAGTAATGTTAAAGATTGTTTTAAAAAAAATCACTTTTGCCAAGATAACATTAGAAATGCAAAACGTTTTTAAAGGTTTCCAAATTTCAGACTTTAAAAAAAAAAGTGAATTCCTTTCCTGTTCCGGGTTCTAATTTTACCATCTTAAATTCCTTGTCTTACAACAACTCATTGGTTTTTGGCACCATGTTAACTCCCCATTGATTACTCCAGTCACTGGGTTTTCTCACTCATGAATAATTGTATTCAAACTGTGAAAGGCTTACATTTCTGGTTAAAAGAATGCAGATTTGACCAGATAAAACAAAAACATGCAACAACTGCAAAGATTTTAGACTGGTGACATTTTTAAGCCATTGAAACACCTTGGTGCATGCAGTCAGCAAGCGGAAGAACTTTTGTTTGAACATTTTCTTTACGCACAACATTAGAAAACATTAGATTCTAGAGGCAAATAATGTGTCAGCAGTTATGACATCTGCAATAGGTGATATCTTTTGAACTGTCAATAATTTCTCAAATTATCAATAAAAATAATCTCATAAGATTTGGAACCAGTTTAAAAAACCTTGGATGCTTGCATGGATGGATTTAACCCCCACAGCCATAAAGCTGAAGTCAGCAAGGAATCCAGACATGTTCAGATTGTACAATATTTATCACTGTTGATGCCTATCACACCCATAAGTACTCCCACAACCCTCTAATATTTAAAGTAAACCTTCATATTGTTGTAATTTCAGTGTTTGAGGACCCAAATTTAAAGAACCATGAGGATATACATACGTTTTCAAACTCACTTATCCTTTTGGGATCATTGGGGTCTGCTGGTGCCTATCTCCAATGCACACCGGCCGAAAGACGGGGGTACACCCTGGACGGCTCCCAGGAGGATATATAGATATATTATTCATTAAACAAGACAGAACATGGAACCAGCACGAAGACAATATTAGGATCTATATATACTGGGACCATAATGACTGATGCACAGTTGAGCAGTTGGGAACACAGTTTCCTGTTCCTGGATTTGAATCTTTCTGAAAGGAGTTAGCTATCCTCCCTGGGAATGTTTGGATCTTCTCAGGGTACTCTGGCTTCCTGAAATCAGAACAATTATAACATGTCACACTGTTTATTAATTCATTTTGTTTGAATTTACAATTAAATATAAGGGCCTCTCTGAAATTGTTCCATGTGTGTAATCATCATCAATTGCTGAACAATGAAAATCCCTTATCAAATGTATGTTTTAATTCAGTGCATAGCGCTAAGAGACAAGAAAGAAAATATATAAATTAATGCTTCAGTTGTAGGTGACCTTTGACCTGCATAGCTGACTCATTACTGTTTGTCACAGGACAGCTGAATATTTTCTGACAAGCATATACAGCAGAAGGAAATCAGAGTCAGAAATAGCTTGTTGCAATTTTCTCAAAATGCCTTCCTGCGGTTGAAATGAACTGAAGGGACATCAAACACTCTTGGCTGCATCGCTCTCAGAGGGGAAGACAGGCAAAATTATTTGATGCCATCTGAGACTCGCCAGTGTTGAGGATCACAATGCTGCTTGCTGACATACAGGTGATTATTCATTGCATTCACGCTTATTATTGCGACAAGACTGATCAGTGAAAATCTCTTGTGGAAGAATGAACAGTTAGAAGTTGCAACCTACACGAAAAGAAGAACCCTTCGCAATGCAAAAAAGATAGAGGGGGGGGGGGGGGGG
>JAVLVB010000047.1:567118-626344 GCA_032876305.1 Orestias chungarensis
AGTCGCAAACAGGGCTTCGTGCATTACTTATCTATTTCAATGCATTCAGGTTAATGGGCGAGGCAGTCTAATTCATTTTAATTAGAATCAAACTTGCCTCTGATGACGGTCCCCGTTTTGGATGAAATGCCTCAGATGAGCCACAAGCATGCTTTGCTGAAGGTTCTGAAGGTTGAGAGAAAAGAAAAGAAAAGAAAAAAAAAGTGTCTTTATTCAGCACCTCTTTAGAGGCATTGAGTGAATATGGACCACCTGCTGGGATGCACAGCGACAGCCTTCATGGACCATGAGCCACGGCTCAGTGTATAACCTGCTGCTGCACAGGGAAGTTTATCCTCGTATGAAACTCGTTCATGCACCTGAGACGAGTTATCTCGGATCGAAAATGGATGTCTCATCGGTCTTCGTCCGTACCCTTAAACATCTGAGAGCCAATAAAAGGCTTGTGGTGCAGACATAAATTGGTCTGTCTGGTCTCTGGCCACGTTGCGCTAATGTACTCAAATTAACTTGACTGTAAATTTGCCCCTTCTTCGGATGTCCATCTTACTAAAAGTTCCCCTCCCGCCCACATTATGATTCACGATTGAGATTGCTTTTAGCAGTTATTGGCTAAGCAATATGGTAAATGTACAAGGTGATGCAAATGGCATTAGTGGGGAAGGGATACACAGGAGCATGTAATGCAGTCAATACTACATTAACTACTGATGCCCAATTACAGAAGCAGGGAAAGAGGCTTTTAGAAGCATTAGGACTTGCAGAAAAGCTGAGATCACCTGCTGCTCATTGCCTAAAAGCTTCACCCTTTATTTGCTTGGTACAACCCATGGCTTCTGAGTAGTTAGTTTTTTGTATTTTTTTGGCCAGGTTGTCAACACAGCAGGTTTGCCCTGCTCTCTTTCACTGTGGTGCACTCTTAGCATTTATCGGCTCTAAAGTTATAGGCTGTCAATTCAACCTTCTCGTCTAATGTATCCTCTCAATGCACGTGCGCAGCAAAGCATTTTTGGTTGGACACGGGTGTGCGATGGCCCTGCTGCTCTTGATTGATCTCCTCATACGCTGACGTGTGTTTTCCCGTTTTAGCCGTTTCCAGGAGACTGATCACCAGTTTGTCTACTTCTTTGTGTTCAAAGACAGGGATTTAAGGTGCCCACGGTGTAATAATGCTGCTTGTTAGGCAGACTGTTTTTGACCCAAACATAATGTATACTTTATTGATCCCGTAGGAAATTGTTTTTGGTGTAAACCACACAGAGGCTGCCATGTTGCAGTAGCGCAAACGGTCTTGCCTAATTCCGTTTTTGAGGTGTATTTTTGCCCTGGGCTGGATTTGAACCCATGAGCTTTGGATTGGAAGTCTAGTGACATTCCAATTGAGCTATCCAGCCGCTATGAGCACTTGTTTTTTAGATCTTTTCCGAGGAAATTGGCTTTACGGTTTACTGCTGCCCTGAGAAAAATGGATGTCAATGGATGAACTGACAGCTGCAACGTCTGTGGGTCCAATGTGCCTTTTTTATAGGCTAAGAAAGTTTTTTTTAATTTTTCTTTTTAATTTTGCATGTCCTTTTGTAATATACCTTCCATCGAAACCGCAAACCATTCAAACTCTTAAAAGATATTCATACGATGAATTTGTAATTCAAACAACTCTGGAGAGAAGTTAGAGCACTAAGAATGAATGTAGAAGAAATACAGGCCCTGGTCATTGAAATGACCTAATAGGATGGCTATAGTCAATAATGAATAGCAACACATGTTCCAAATAGTCTGTGTCAACATTTTACTTCAATGTGTGATATCAGGCTCCAATGTGCCTCTAATTTGAGAGGAGGGGGGGGAAAGAAAAGAGCAACTCAGCCATTTTCTCTTTTAACGATGGTCGAAGAAAGTGGGTTCATGCTGATGGCATATTTTTGCTAAATATTAACAGAACCACAGTTTATTTCCCCCTTAGAGAAGAAGGTAAAAAAACAAAGACAGAAAATCCTCCAGCTACTGATAAGTTTCTGGTCATCTTTGCGGGTTAATTTAAGATCCTCTTATCATCCTGTCCACTGGAATTTCTACATTCATAACACATGTGATTGAAAAGCAATGCTTCAGCCGAATATAGGCTTGGCAATCTGTCGGCCGCTGTAATAAAAGTCGGGCTTCAGGCTCCGCTATTTATGTTGAAATAATAAGAATTGCTTCATTCTTTACCAGCGTTGCCATGGCAATACTGTCTCGTAGCAATGTTATATTGATTTAGAAAGTGGACAGTAATATTTATTTTCTGTTATTCCGTTTCTGAGGATTTATTTCAAATTTCCAGCTGGAGATTACTTTTATATGTTCTTTAAGTCTTTTTTTCACATTTTTTTTCACAGAGAATGCAATTTTTTCTTTTCTATGTGGCATTTTCTCAGCTTATTGGTTTGCTTGGGCTTCAGAATTAAACATGGCCATTTCAAACGCTGGAATTACGTATCATTTTTACTGCTGTAGGCCTTGGAGGGTATTACATACACAGTTTAATTTGTTTTTTTTTAAGGCAGAAGATTTATTCAAAAGTATTCTATGTAGTTCTTATATTCATTTTATTTAGCCTTATTTATTTGTTTAATTTTTAAATGTAATTATACAGTAATTGATGACTTTATTTATGTATTTTAAAGGAGATCTGTGAAGGTCTAAATCTACATATTTGATAACAGCACTTGCTGCTAACAATGCACACTGTCAGGTTATACTAAAGCTGCTCTGGCTGTTCATTCTAGCTAAGCTCTGGGGAGAAATGTGCTACAAAACCACATTGATACCATTTTCAGCCCTGAGTGTTTAATTTAATCTAATCTGAGTGTGATATCTCACAATTGCAGAATTCTCAGTAGAGACAATTTCGTCGCGTCACCACTAAAACCTCTAGATCCTTATCAGCCCTGATCGTTTCGCATTTTCCGAGTGCGGCAGATTCGTATCATTTCCATGATCTAAAATGGAATTCAAAGGGACTGAATTGAGACTTGAGAGACACGTTTTAGCGAGTCCACCCACCTGCCTTGGATGTAAATGGCCACACTCATCAGCATGGAGCTCAAACTCAATTATGCACTCTTGAGCTGCTAGAGCATCTCTTTTATTAGTGCCAGGAGCCACATACTGGCCGTGTTATAATATACAGATTCCCAGCATGATGTGTGGCTACAACACAGGTGGCAGGGAGTTGATCATCGCTGCTGCTTTTTTCTTTCCTTTTTTTTGCCGCTCCAAAGGATATTTTTTAAAGATAGGTGAAAGTTTGGGCACTTTAACCTATCTTCTGTATGAAGTAACTTGTTAGTTTTGCAAAACATTTTAAAATAAAGCGTATAAGCCACACTACGTCCTGACAGGCATAAACAAATGTTTATATATAGTTAGTTATCGGTGTGCTAGAATCCATCGGAAGGTTTGAGAGCGAACCGTCAGCGCAAACCTGACACATGACTTGTGTTTGACAACAATCCTGTCAAAGTATTAAAAAAGCAGAATAAACAAGAGTGATGTTTTTACAAATTTACATGTACACGTCTCCAACGATTCCTCGGCTTTTTGTCAAACGCTGTTAAGTTATTTATTGACTGCCTTCTGCTCTGACTGGGAGTTATGATCTACTTTGTTGAGGTTACTCTTCACTCTGTGAGAAAGACTTTTTCTGTCATCAGAGGTGGGGAAAAAAAGGAACGCAAGGGAAAGACGGCTAACCTGAAGTTACCGAAGTGGTACGAGGAGCAGTTGTTGAAAGTACACTGTAATCAGCTATGGTTCCTCAGTAGCTGAGACATTTATCTCAAAGGGACAACAAGAGCACAATTCATTTATAAATTAGAGCCTACATCTTCTTTTCCCGGCTGTTTAAATAAACTAATCGGTCTTCTGTCCAAATTTTGGTATTTGTTTGTTCTTTATGTTTTCGTTTTTTGTTTTTTTCTCAGAGACTACAGGAAGTTTTGGAGTTTATACAATCCTGCAAGTCAAACTGACAGTTTTTAGAAGCACAAATACCAGATATGACACTTTAAAAGGTGCCTCTACGAATTTTTGTTTTGATGAAAATGTTAGGAAGTGAATGGTGATCTTTAGAAAAGAGCACATTTCTTAGCACTGGCGATTGATATTTCTTCAAAATAAGGCATGTTTAGTTAAAAACATCATCAACTAACATAATTATTTTAACACAAGCCTTGGTGTTGACTTATGGTAGAATATAGGTTTTTTAAGTATTCCCAACAGTTCGCCCAATATGTTCAAATAGGCTTTTTTCCCCAAAACGTGATGAAACGGCAAAATAGAATTGGTAAAACCTGTTTGTATCCAGGTTGTGTGTTTTGGCTGAATTTGACAAATAAAACTACTCTGTTGTGCAGCATTAATATTTTGTGAATGGTTTAGATATTCTTTTTGTGCCCTCAAAGTATGTTATTTAAAAAATGTTTAGCACTGTCTGAACCTATATTTTATAATTGTCAAAAACTGAGTGAGGGTTTGCAGACTATAACGGTTTTGTTTCTGCATGCTGGCACCATGTCGCATGAATTGCACTTTTCCCCCTTAACGTTTATGACAAGGCAGCCTATTAGTGTCTATAAAGACAAACTCTTTTTAGGTTAGTGATACTCTCCTGAAAGTTACACATGCTAACGGAAGCTTTCAATTGCTGATTAAAGACTATCCAGGTGTGTATGATCCACTAAAATGTAATAGGGGCAATAACCAAAAGGATTTTGCGTGACGATCAATTCCTCCAATAAGGCTGGTTATGCTAATTATGCATTGCGTTCTTATTAATGCTGGAAGAATGCATTGAGACCACCATTTAGATTTTTCTATTGGCTTTACATACTACAGATTTGATAGAATTACCTTTTTTTATTTCTGTTTCGTGATGCTAGCTATGCCAACCACTGGCATGAATAAATGGCCGCCCACAGAGCAATGGTAATTTGTTTTGGTGCAGTTTGACGCATGTCAAAAGATGCCACTATGTGATGCTCCTGATATACAATCATCTTTATAGATTGTAGGATTACAGAGACATATAAGCGTCAAACCTTGGTAAATTCTTAGTGCTAGATTACTTACAATTGAGCAGTTAAACCCTTAACAGTTTTAAATTGTACAGATTTGGAGTCATCATCTATTAATTTACTTAATAGGCATGGATTCATATATAATTTTTATTAAGTCGATTCCGGCCAACATCCTAAAATGTTAAACAAAGAAAACTGGATGCTGGTCTGGCCAGATTATGGTGAACTAATTGTGGAACCTGCTGACAAAACATCAATCCAGTAACAATAAATGTATGTATAAAATTGAAATAATGTTTTTGACATTAGTTGTTTTCATTGAATTTCCAGACATAGCTATATTAGACTTATTAAAAAGCTAAATAGAGGTAAATAAATACAGCCTAGAAACCTTCAAAAGAGAGAATCTCCCCTTTAGAGGAGGGAGATGTCAACTTTATTGTTTACTGGTAGCAGTTAGCCAGTTGATAAGCTTTTTTGATATACTTTTTCTTTTGAGTTAATCATGTTGGTACCCATATGATTAAAATTGTTTAATGGATCCAAATATTAATTTTTACTCCAATATATTTGGGTTTTCCAACTTGTGGCCAACATTAAATGAGCTACTTTTTGTCTTACTTCAAAATAAGCGTTTCATCCATAGTAATAGGGAAGCATTAATCTCAAGGAACTTTAGAGAATTTATCTCAATTCAATCATACATATATTTCTGTTGATCCTTGCTATCAAACAATGCATCAAGCCAGTTCATTATTAAGATTAGCTAAAAAATCTTCTATCTAAGGAAACCCAGGATATTGTATTTGAAAAGCAGGAATCAATTGTACTGGACCAGCATCCAGTAAATTATTTCTTGCATTTTGTCACTTACATTAAAGCAATACCTCATACTAAGCATGCATGTAGTTACAGTGGAGAGGAAAAACTCCCCTTTGTTAGGAAGAAATCTTTAGCTCAGAACAAGCGGCCCTCGGGGACTTGGGATTTGAAAAGTCGGAAAACGCAAAAGGAATCAGAGTAACGGATGTAGGAGTACTTTCTGTGTAACAGGTAAAGGCTTATACAAGTAGAGGGGGAATATTGATTTTGTGGCTGCACCATCTCAGCCAATGTCCCATAAATATGTTTTGTACACTTAAAGACATACATTGTCACTGGTTTGATTGGCAGAGGTCTGCTGTGACCTACTGAGGCATCACCAGCAGAGAAATAAAGAATAATCTTTGTAGATTGTGCCTAAACTTTCACAGATACTAAATCCAGGTATGTTAGATTCTTACTCCGCTTCCAGAAACTCTTCACTGTGCAACCATCCTGTTTGCAAAACTAATCATTTTCGTTTATTTTTCCATTTGATTGGTCTGGTATAAATTTAAGTGTGTCACATTACAAGAGTTTTAGCAGAAGCACTTTTAGTGTGTATAAGGAGGTAACAACCTGCAGGGGTAGCTAGTGAGACTGAAAGTGTCTCAGTCTAAATGTGGACAAAAGAGTAACGCAGCGCTCGGTTGTCCTGCAGCTCAAAAAGTAGCTTATTTTTGAGTCATAAAGTTTAACATAGTCATTTTCACTTATCCTTACCTGAACAGTCTTAGAGTGTAATTACATTAAGTCATAAGAAAGAGTTGGATCAGTTTGTACTTTCATCCTAGTTGGATAATCTGTAATTAGTAATGAATTAATTAATCTATGCCATAAACAGCAAATGAAATCGTTTAAGCTGTTTCAGTATTTTTAACCCAAAGAATTAAAGAGGCGACAAAGCTTTAACAGATTCTTGAAGTCTTATCAGTTAACTTGGTGGCAAATAGAAAAGCAAAACGTCAGTTTTTCCAGAAATAAGAGTCAAATTGCAGCAAAACAACCTCTTCTAGAATGACCTTCAGTAAATAAAGTCTTAAATAGGTAATTAAAACCTGTTCTCAATGTCCCAGAAGGCTAATAGAAGAGGTCACGGTCACTGAAGTTGAAGATTTCATCAGTGCTTAAGCGCTGTGTTTGTTGCTAATAATTTGACTAGGTGATGCCATCTGCACACAGTCCCAGGGAACTTAACATGAACTTGTAACTCCTTTCATGGGCATTTGGCTCCTCTTCCAGTTACTTTATATTTTCTTCCAATTCATTCACCAGATTATTATGGCCTGATTGCTTTTAGTTTGACCCATAACAAAAATTATCCCTTGAGGAAAAAATAATAGGGACATATCTTATAGTTAAAAATATAAAAACATATTCATAGTTACATTTTAAATTCAGTGAAAGGTGTCTCTCATAGTTAGTGGGATAACAGGAGACAGAGCATCACACAGATTCTTCATAAAAGCCACTGTGCGCCCACCCAGCCACCTTCATTATTTACCCTATCAGCTGTGGGAGTTGGATGCTTGAATGACGTGCTGCCAAATAACTGCCCCCTGTGGGGAATTTGCATTATTCACGATTAAAGAACCTCACACAGTGCGTCACAGTATGGTGTTCCTCCTTCCCCTCCACTTCCAACATGCTGAGGACCCTGAATGGCACACCTGTCTCCTGGCATATCCTTTGAAATAATAAGTGCGTGGTAATTGCTGGGGAGGCAGAAGGATTTTATACATCACTTCCTGACCTCATGAGTGACAAACTTTTAGAGGAGCTGCATTTATTCTTTTCCCGATGCATTTTTAATGCAGAGTAAAAAGTGTTGCCGCATTTTTTTCTGGACGGCAGGAAAGTGGCTGTGACAGGTCTAATGGTTTTATGATTTATTTTTTTATTTTTTATGGGATTCGGGGGGTGGCAGATGTGATTACCTCTTCCAAAACAAACGTTTACAAAGACAGGACAGAATAAGGTGTTTCTAAGTAAATGAAATGGTCACTCCAAAAAAATCCTGAATCCTGACAAAAATTGTTACCTAAATCTTTTTTTTGGCAAACGATAGATTGCGTTTGGCTTAAGGTAATGATAAAAAAGACAGTTTCTAAACTACCCTACCTTAACAGGAATGAAGGCCCGAAAGCACCTCCACTGATGATTGGCTGGAGCATATCCTTTTTGTTCTGCCAACATTTTTGACAATTTTTCCTTGCTGTAAGAGCTCTCATGGGTTTATTCACAGTAAAACTGAATGATAAATAGCACAAGTGTTTTGTATCCCGTCTCCTCCTCCTCCTTATTCATCTTATTACCTTATTTTATTTGCCCCATCTCGCTCCTCTTAACTTAAGCTCTGCTGTTGACAGCTTACCTTGCAGAGCTCCCACTGTAACCTACTACTGAGCAACCAAGTGCTGGAACACGTTGCCTTCTGTAATAATTTGGAATCTCTGGCAGTTTCATGTCTTTAAAAAAAAACAGGAGCAATGAATTTAATTAGAAAGCTGTTGCATATCTCTGTGATACATTTCTTTTAATTAACCCCAAGTGAATGAATTAAAAATAATAGGGGGCTGAAAAGTGTGGAAAAACACCCTAATGAAGTTTTCAGTTAATTGGGAAGAAGTCTGCAGCCAAACCGCAGAGAGCAGTGCAAACCAGGAGCTAACAATGCCGCTTGTAAGCCCCAAAAAGAAAAAGAAAAGGGCCCAAGACCTTCGTGCTGACTCGAAGTGTAAGAAATGCACCTCTGACGTGATGGAAATGACCGTGGGCTTGGAGAAAAGGCTGTCCTGTTCTGGGCCGCTCTGCTGAGACTCCCCGCGCCGCGTTTGAAGTCAGGCCAGTGTTATTGCAGTCCTAATGCGGCTGACTCATTTGGAGCGGATCAGGAGTAATTATGGTAGGGAAAGTGGCTGCCGACCGTGGGGGTCAGGACACTTGTAACATGTGAAAAGAGCAATTATTCCAGGAGACAAAACCCTCCCTTATCCGGCCGGTGCCAGGGTCAATGCGAGGAACGGCTGGGCTTCGTTTCAGTGCGGCTTATTAGCCACAGCAAGCTGCAAAGTTTGAGGGAGTGCATCTTGTTAATGAACAGTCCCCCTGCATCATTCCTGTCTGCTTTCTTTCCCACTTACTGGGGGTGTTAATTATGTCATAATCATAGCAGGCATACAGTCTCAGAAATCACCTCACAGACCCCAGCATTCATACACAACCATCTGGAAAAGCAGCATGCTGTATAGTAATAAAGAGGGCTCTTACAACAAATTATAAGGGGAACACACAACCAGCTTGAAATGTAATATTGACTGGGGCTTTTGTAAGAAACTACCCAATTTGACGGGAAGAGTGTATGCATGTGTCTCTTTCTGTGCTCATGCATAGCTTTTCCTTTACTCCTTCCATATGCTCTAGCTAACGACAGGAACACGAATCAGTGGTCTTTGTTTATCACAGAGAACATTCTCATCAGGCCGCTTTCAGCTGACTTGTGTATTTCAGCTGATATTATTACCAGATGTCTTTTATTTTGTCTTGCAAGCTGAAAAAACAACAACACATCTTAGGTTTAATTGCCGAGACTTTGGAAGCTGATTTCCATGTACAATAGCAAGACATCTGCATCAGATCTCTCAACTGTAGTGGCCGACACCTTGGCCGTGGGACAACATTTTATGAAGGATTTCCATGGACACAGCACTTACAGTGGTGACTGAAACACAAAGGACTCGAGTAAATCGGTGCCTGAAGGCTGCAATCTCATGGGGGTCGATTAGAGTTATAGTGATGCTACAAAAACACACAATTTCTTTTTACCATTTTATTCAGCAGTGGATCTTATATAATATAATACAATATAATATCATTTGTATACATCATATCGGTTAATATGGAATATACAAAAGACTGAAATTGTCACATTTTTTATTAGATTTTGGATCAAAAATAATATTTTTTTCTGTATTAATTTGATTCTGTGCCAGTTTTCATTAAATCAACATTAAGCACTATCATATTTTTTGTGTGTTAATACATTAAACAACTACATGTGCCTTGATCCTTTTTTATTTTATAAAAATAAGATGAAGTCACAGATGATCTCTAATTAATGTATGTATGTGTTTTCAATAAAATTCAAATTTGAGCTTACAATGGAAGAATATGGAACACATCGTTGGTCTATTTGTTGCTTCACATTCCAGTAAGAAAATATTATGAGTCACTTCAAACTCAGTTAAAAACCCTGGTAGTTCAGATAAAATAAACTTGAAATAGGCCAGAAATTTTTTTAAATACTGTCATTTACAGACGTAACATGGTTGATTATACTGATCTTATGCAGTGTTAATGTTAGCCATCACCATTTGTGAATGGCCAGAACAAAACCAGGTATTTGGTGCAGTTTGAGCTATTTGAAGATTTTGAAGGCGTGAATTATAAGCTTTCTAATGACGTCAAACATATGAAAAATGAAGGTAGAAATCAAGAAGATGTGGGCATTTGGATGTTGGCACTCTTGAAATAAGTTTAGGCAGAACACTCTCCTTAAAAGTTAAAAAGACTTCTCCCCAAACCAGATGAGCAAACTAGGTATGTTTACAATAGCTGCACATTTGCATTAATTTTTAAAAAGCCAGCACCCTCCATTGACTGTCTACAGTTTAGAAAAGGGCTGTCAAAAATAAGCATAACATTGCAGATGATGTTTATATATTTTAGCTAAAAGGAAGTACAATGTAAATAATCATTACAACATCAGGCCCAGGTCTACATACTGGTGGAAATTGTTTAAAAAAAAAATACAATACATTCCCACACTCACCTCTGTTCTGCTAAAGAATCCATTATACTCCGGAGAATGTTTGTGCTGCACAGTGTGATTATCTCTTCTTCCCTCGTAGGCTGCCAGCCAAACTTATCTATATCGGACAACATTTTAACAGCGTGGATGAGGGTCATGTGGTGATGTTAAAAAGCCACGTGTTTCAACAACCAAATATGTGATTTTCCCCACCCACCGAGACGGCTCAGATACTCCGTAAAACATTAAAATGAAACATTTGTAACAATTTCTCTTAAATACTTTTTATCTTTGATTCTGCTCCGCTGACTTGTTCCTATTAAGGATCACTCTGTCATTTTATTCAATAAAAGCACACAAAAAATTTAGCCAGAAATTATGCTATTGAAATCCTGTTTTCTAGTGGTACATAGGTCGTAAAAAATGTAAACATATCGCTTTCCCAAAGTAAGCAAATTGTTTCAGTTTTTTTTTTAACTCGCTGCTTTTGTTATCTATTTGACTTGTAGGTCAGCCAAAGGCAAATATTTTAGTTTGTTACAGCTGAGAAAAGAACCAGGGCAGGTAACAAACAGCTTAGTTCATTCCTGCAAACTTGTGGTAGTCTTTTCAGACAGTTTTTGTCAGAATTGCTGTTTAATTTTGTGATTTCTTTTCAGTTTTTGCAACACTGTTACAGATTTTCCAGCCAGGTCCCACTTGCAAATTAGATCTGGATTTTAATTGTTTATTTTTATATACATGGTTTAATAAAGAATAAATGAAAAAAATTACGATTCATCTTACTTTGTTATGTTTTTGTAGTTTGTATAGCTATTGTAGGATTATTTATGTGCTGCACGGAATTAAAATCACAGTTAATGCTGATGAAGGCAATGAGGACGAAAAAATTTGAAGGGCAAGAGCTCCAGGTAAATGGAAGCATTAAGTGAGGTGGTAGCTAATTTTCCTGCAAATCTAGGTTTTTGTGTTTATCGCTATGGTGGCTAACCCTTTATAATTCAGTGCAGCTGGGGGCTACAAATTATGAGGGGCCCATGAGAGAGAGTGCCACCCAGGGCTAATTTCCACCTTGTCGACTCCCCACCTCCGTCCCAATTTATCTGGAGGGCTGAGCGGTTTTTGTTAAGATCGTGAACCTCCCCATGAACCTGCAAAGTAAGCGTCACACCGTGAAGTCTGAGCTTTTACCTCATCAAAATGAAACACAGAAGCGGATGCAGTCCTTTTTTACCCCTACCAATAAAGATCAAGGTTACCTGTTGCATTAGTGAAATGTAATTTGGGTTCTGTTAAATACCACAAATTACTCATAAAACGTGTACATTCAGTGCTTCGGAAAGAAAAAGTAAATAACTGGTTCTAATGCTTCTTTAATGTTTGAAGCACGACAGCAGAATATCACAAGCAAGGTGATGATTATGTTCAATGGTGCAGCAGATGTTAAATCAATAACCAGTCTTCCTTCACCTTAAACAACAGACTGATGAATAGATAGTTGATTGTTCCCTTGGGAAATAGAGGAAACCTGTGTGTACATGGCTGTAACATTTAGTTTAAACACAGTTGTTTTGAACATGTTGACCATGTATTTTTGCAAGGAAGACGCTTTGAATCTTTTTGCTCTTTCCATATCTCTGTGGTAACTGCATATTTTCATTTTACAAACATTTGCTTGAAGGATCTATGCTATGTATTTTCTGTTTAAAAACTTCAGTATATACAGAAAAGCCTACTGGACTGATTTGGTTTTTCTGACAGTGGAAAAATGGAAGTGTAAATAGAGTGAGAGAAATCGGATATTATCTATAATGAAAATACATGCTCTGACAGGCCGCTTGGGCTGAGTAAAACTAACTGTACATATTCTTTGAAGATGCAATCTTAAAGAAAGAGAGAGATGACAGGACTTTACACACAGCACTAATGGCAAATTAAATTCTCCCCTCGGGAAGGATATTTGGCAGGGCAAGTGCTGTCTCTCCACTTTGAGGGTTAAAATGCATTCCTGTGTTGGAGGACTGAATTGTGATGTGGAGAGGCATGCTTTTGGTGACATTAAATGACACTGGAAGGTCAGTAGCTCTTGTATCTGTTAAATGGAATGGATTAAGTGGAGGCTGTGTTTTCGTCTGCTTCTTTCATGATGTAGCTTGTTTTTGTTGTTTTGTTTAGTTTTTTTTAAATTTTTTTTTCATTCCTGGATATTGGCAAGAATTTAGGGGTTTTGTTGTACTTCGCCATTTTGAAGAGCGCCAGTAGTGGTAACAGGTGCAAGAAAATGTCTCATGGCATTAAGGGCATCGAAAAGACATTTACTTTACACGATTACTTTCTTTCCTGTCACTGCTTTTTGTTTAGTAGGTTTCAGCTCTTGCTTGCTAGACTGTTGTTCTCCAGAAGCTGTTTTTCGGGAAATAACTTATTTTTTGTTTCTGACAATGGCTCATCAGGCAGTGTCGAAAAAGATAAAACCCCTGCCAAAGAACCCAGCATGTATATGTGTAGGAATAAATGTCAAACTAACTACAAATACAGATCCTGGGCCATATAACACACTAACTGTAGTGTCACTTTAATGATGCTGAGCAGGAATTTAAACATCCAGCCCCACACGGTCACTGTAGCATAGGTTAAGCTTTGTCCTTTTCAAATTTATTGTAAAACACACACAATATGTTTAAAGAGTGTGTGGCTGTGTGGTGCTCTTAGCCAATTAGGAGTTGTTCCTCGGGAGGGGCAGGAACGACCTTTTTTATATATTTAGTTCTCTTATTTAAAGAAAAGATTTTGAGTATAATAACTAATTAGGTGTCATAAAAGGCAAATTAAAGATTTTCGTGATCCTCGAGGGAATTTCAGCCCCTTTTTTCATTGCTATATACAAGCTCTGAATCAAGCACACACATATTATGTCTGTCTATCTATTCATAAGGATTTAGCATTGTCTTACGTTCATTTTTTATTAATTTCTACAGCCCAACATTGACCCTTAACCTAACCATTGCCAGTACATTCCTATCTCTAAACCGACCCTAAACCCAATTCACACCTTAGCCCTACCCCTAAACCCTATTCTAAAAACAGAACTTAATTTAATGCGTCTCAGGTTTGAACAGGGAGTCCTAACAAGATAGTATTTGTTGGAAAAATGGGCCTTACAAAGAGAGAAAGGCTGAAACACACATACACACACACAAAAACTCTCCCTCATTAAGACTGTTTTTAGTTCTGTAGAAGCTTGACAGGCGAGCGCTGTTGGCATACCTGCAGAGAGCTCCCCTAACAAGCCATGAAATACAGGTAGGAGAGTCCGCCCTTATCCTGTTCGGCTCAAATTTGAAGCTTTTTTAGCTTCATTCATGCTGAACATTGGTATTTATGGAAGGTTTTATGATCCTAACGCAGCAGCTTTGAGCGATCTGTTTTGAGGTGGCAGGTGAACCTGAAGGGCAACCAGACCACTAATTGATGGCTACTATCACTAGCTCTAGACCAATTGGCCTCCTTTCTATGTCTGATAAATAGAACATCTCAACCCCACCCGAGCCATGAATTTGACTTAACAAGCTCTGTGATGTGTGTCATCTTTTATGTAAAAATAAAAGTTTCTAATTAATTTGCATCCTTTGCTGTCTTAACATAGGATCAGAGAAAAACACGCAAATCTAGCTTTAATAATACATGTTTCTGAGTCCATTTACATGTATGTGCATGTTTGAAAGGTTAAGAAAAGCTAACTAGAAATTGGATTTTTCTATTCCAAACAGGTTTTTTTGTGAAAAAGCAGTGTTAGGTGGTTTTGAAAGAGAGCAAACTCAATAGACTTAGCTGAGGAAAAACAGCAATGAGAGAGGCTGTCCATTCGTATCTGCTGAGGGTGTTATCATTCAACGAAGCAAATGGCAGGTCTAACTGCACAATACAAACCGTCACTGTTGCCATTTCTTTCCTGCCAAAGAAATGTAAATAAAAGCTTTTATCGTGCCCTGTGCAGACTAATAAGTCAGTAAGATTTCATATCAGAATCAGAATCAGGCTTTATTGGCCAAGTATGCTCACACATACAAGGAATTTGTTTTTGGTTACACAGATGCTTGCAGTCCACGAAAAATACAGTAAAGAAACATTTGTAACATTTAACATGTGTAATTTATATTGTAAGAAAAAACAGTTCAGTTTTGTGCAGTATAAAAACTATAGAAGTTATACAAATATATAAATAATTTATTCAATTGTTCATGAGAATAAGGGAATTTGGAAAAAAGCTTCTCTGTAGCCTGGTCGTACGGGTCTTCATGTGGCTGAAGCGTCGGCCTGATGGAAGGCACTGATGGATGTGGTGATGATGGACTCTATGATGGCTGTGTAGAGCTGCACCATCAGCTCTTGGGCTAGGTTGAACTTCCTCAGCTGGTACAGAAAGCACATCCTCTGTTGAGCCCTCTTGATGATGGAGTTGATGTTGCTGTCCCACTTCAGGTCCTTGGAGATCGTTGTGCCCAGGAACTTGTTGGACTCCACAGCCATCACAGTCCTGTCTAGGATGGTGAGTGCTGGCAGGGTTGGGGGGCTCCTCCTGAAGTCCATGTCATCTCCACTGTTTTCGCTGTGTTCAGCTCCAGATTGTTCTGACTGCTCCAGAGGACAACCTGATCAACCACCCGTCTGTAAGCAGACTCATCACTGTCATTGATGAGACCAATGACTGTTGTGTCATCTGAAAACTTCAGGATTTTAACAAAGGAGTCCATGGAGGTACAGTCATTTGTGTACAGCGAGAAGAGCAGTTGGGAGAGTACACAACCCTGTGGAGCACCCGTGCTGATGGTTCGGGTCACTGAAGTCCACTTTCCCTGCCTCCCCTGCTGTTTTCTGCCAGTAAGAAAGTCAGTTATCCACTGGCAGGTGGAGGCTGGTACGATGAGTTCAGTCAGTTTGCTGTGTAATTGTGCTGGAATAATTGTGTATAAACTTTGTATAACGTTTAAAACTGGCTCAAATGTCCAGAATGTTTGCCCAAACCCACATCACGCAGATGTCCTGCCCTCTTTTCTTTTTTGCTAGAGACAGACAAATGTGTTTTTGAAAGTAGAGTTGCAAGTGGCGTCCACTGTGTGTTCTTTTAGACGGATCAATAGCTCAGTGTGTGAGAGAGTGTCTTAAGAGCTGTTGTCTTGTGCTTTCAGCTGTGGCAGACCTGTTAGTGTAACAGAGGGGAGCTACGCACCCCTGCCTCCGTACCAGCAGTGGCCTGAGGGGGGCTTTTAGTCCAAACACAAATGTCACCCTCACATAGACTATTAGTGTTTAGTGCAGTTATTAAATGGACTTTATTTGTCCTTTAGGAGGCTAAAAGGCGCACTTAAAAGGGACCTGCGTGACAGCAGGGCAATTTGCGAGTTTGGTAACTTAGGCTCACTCATTGCGGACACATGAGTACTGATAAGTGTAAAAGGAGGAAAGGCTGTAATGCTCAGAGCACAGAGAGGAGAGAACATTGTGTGTTTGGGGTGTTTGTGTGTGTGTGCGTGTGTGTGTGTTTCCTTCTGTGAAACACACAGAGTGAGTGTATGCTAAAAGGCACTTAGGCCATAACATATCTCACTGGGGTCTGGTAGCAGCGTTTTTGTGGTCAGAGGCTTTTTAAAAAGGTTAATGTTAATCTATACCAAACAAAGCCCATGAGGAGCTTTTACAGCCATGGACAGTTGAGTGAAATGCGTTTTGATGAAATGGTAGGTAAGTAACATACTGCACATCTTGTTATAAATACCACAGTGAGCTTAACAGTCGTTGTGTGTTTTATTCACAGAAATTCGGGCCCCTTCCTCCAAAGCCCACAGCTAGGGATCGTGTAACTTTTGTAATACAGCGTGTTCTTAGGCGAACAAGTGAGTCAAGGCGTTGTAGTCCAATGTGACCCGGGTGCCTATCTACATGGAAGAGTGTTTTCTTTAATGCATATGAAGTAGGTAGGCAGTGTGCCGTGGCCGTGTGCGAACACCGGGCTTAGACGCCTCGGGAAGCAGCTGGCTTATCAAAAAAAAGAAGAGAACACGAAAAGTCACTGGTGTTCCCGGGCCGTAAATCACGCGTGGCTGTTTGTCTCCTTATCGCTACAGGTGCGCCGATGCTGTCTGTCCAGCCCAAAGGAAAGCAGAAGGGGTGTGCTGGCTGCAATCGCAAGATTAAAGACCGCTACCTGCTTAAGGCCTTGGACAAATACTGGCACGAAGACTGTCTTAAATGTGCCTGCTGTGACTGCCGCCTGGGGGAGGTGGGCTCCACCCTGTACACGAAAGCCAACCTCATCCTCTGTCGCAGGGACTACTTGAGGCAAGAAAGACACACAATCACTTTTCTCCACTTATTACAAGAGTCAATGACATAAACAGTTTTTTATGACGTCCTGTTAAGAGTTTGCTTTAGTTTGTGTTACAGCACTATGGTCTGCATTTAGCTACAATTGATGTTGTTCATCTCATTATCTTAGTTGAAGTTTATAGAACCTTAAGGTTTGAGATTGAGCTCATGCTGTACTTTAACAAACACGATTTCTCACAGGAACTGGATTTCAAGTTTAGTATATTTATAAATTAGGGTGATGGCAACAACGCCTTCCATGTTCAAACCCTTTAGGCTCATCAAAACATAAGTTGTCAAAGTACTGGTGGAAATATGCAAAAACCTGGTCAGCCATTATGAGAAGGGTTAGATTGCTTTAATATCAATAAAGATTTTTCCATTGTTGAGATAGGTGTCAATAATCTTCCGACTCGCCCTATTTTATTAAAAATTTTAATGAAGGCAAATTTCATTTTCTAAACACTCATTTCATATCGCTCTTTTTTATTCTGATAGATTCATGTTTCATTTTGTAAAAGAAACAAAATCGGTTGAATAGATTTAAGTTTAAATAATTGCATATTGTAGTCTTAACTGTGCCAAATAAAATTAAGAGGCCTCATCATATCATCTATCGTTTGTTTCATGACATATTTGTGGATTTATATATATGTATATTTGATGTATCAGAGAATGTATTGGATTACACTAAAATTGCAAATGCAGAATTTATGCAAAAAACTGTCAAACATTAGTGGACCCCGATATTTTCTATTGTCTTAGTTTAACTAAGTTTATATATTCATTGACTGACGTGAACTCATTCATTTATAAGTAAACCTGCAAATATTGCAATGAATCATAAGTCACTTATTTTTATTTCCAGTCTGCCGTCACTGCTGCAGCTGAACTGTAAAAGCATCTTTTGTTGGGTTGGTATCGTTTTCATGGCTGACATTGTTTTCATAAACATAAAGGACCTTTGTCATGAAAGCTCTCAGGATCTTAGAAGGACTGTAGGCAGTGAGAATGTTCCAGGCAGGCTTGTTGCTCCACTCCACTCCCTGCCCCCAAACACACATACACACTTCTGATGCCCCTGCCATCTGCTTGTTAAATTAAACATGACCGTTTCCTGGGTGTTAGGTCACATTCCCCACCATTTATCTGAGGAGGAATCCCCCAGGGACGGACTTAGGGATGCCCGTGCTCCTGCTCCCCACTTTCTCTCTCGTCCAGACCTCCCTCTCTGGCATTGTCTTCCCCCTTTCCCTTTCTCTATTTTCCTTCTGTCTACTTGTTTCTTAGCTATCTGCTTGTTATCTTTGACTTGGTGCTTCCTCTTGGTTGGTTTTGGATCAGCTCAATAATCTGAGAGACTAAATCTTAAAAAGCTCTATAATTTTACTTTCAAAACATAAATTTGTATTTGGCCTTCTAAACTCTATCTTTGTGTTTTTTGCTTGCATGTCCTGTTGAAATATTAATCATTAATAATAATACTTAATAATAATAATGGCAAAAAAGGGGCATGTTTTATAGATAGAAAACATGGTTTCATAAATCTTTAACTGTGTTTATGTTTGTCTGGTAATTGTACAGTTAAGATTCCCTGACACTAAAAAATAACTGTGCAGAAAATAGGAAATTGGTGAACCTAGTGAAAAGTTGAATGTGGTGTCTATGTACAGAGATTTGTTAACCAGACAAAGATGCAGTTATTAGCCAACTTCATCACATAAGGGAGCAGTGAATCAAGAAGGGCTTCCTTAAAGGGATGTCAAGCTTAAAGCATTCATTGTAGATCTAGGGCTCTCAATATAAGATTATTACTAACAAAATAATGTTTCAGTTTGATCTTACATTACATAATTTTAGAGTTTTGTGAGATGGTGCTTAGAGGTCTTGTTAGAACTGTGACTACTTGCTTGTCATTAATGAAAAGTTCACCTGGCTAAAAACTATGAGGTAAATTTAAAGTAAGCTTTATACTGATTGAAGCAAATCTTACAAGAACATTGTGGTAGTTTTGATTATTTTTAAAATGAATTCATAATGCCAAGCCTGTTAGATTGTTCCTTAGCCTGTTGCCTCTTTGTGTTTTAATGCAAAAGGGCTTTAAAAAAATAATAATAATTGAAATGTGCTTTGCAGGGAAAATATTTCACTTTTTGTGTTGCATTCTGGTTTTAAATGTGTGTTCTCTGGACATACAATAAAAACATTTGCAAAGAATTTGACAAATCAAAACTAAAAACAGCAGGAATGGGGAGGTAAAAGCCAGTCTCATTTGAAGGTCTTGTATGTGATTTAGTTTATAAAATAAAAGCTTTGGTCTTTATTAAAGAAAGACAGTAAGATTTTTCTCTAGTCTCACCTATTATTTTCAGTGACATTTTACTTTCATCTTAGCTCTTTTTCTGACCTGGAAGGAGCTCGTGGCCCACTCGAAAGGTGCTAAGGGACGCTACGTTGAGATAGGCAATTACCATCCATCAGTCCCCACCCACAGTTAATGCTTTTAAGATGCAGTGAGATGTCCACTAAGACCTGATGTGGCCCCCAGAAGGGGCAAATGGTGCAGATGAGGTTGTAATAAATGGGGAAATGACCAAGAGTAGGATAAAAATGATGAAGCTCTTAGTTTCACTTAGTAAAATACACCACCTGAAAGGACAGCAACCCCAACCCCGAACCTGTAAGTGCCTAACTGGCAAAGTGAGGGAGAGAAAGAAAAGCTTTCTCGCACATTAGACCGGTAAGATGTAGAGGTTAGGCAGGAGATAAAAAAAAGGAGAGTGACATATGAAATGATAAGTTAAAAAAACACTAAAACAAGAATAACATCTAAAGAGGGGAAAGGAAGCAAACTTCCTGTGTGCCTCTGTTGCCCCAGATTGTCTAATAAAATCCATCCAACTTGCATGCTCTTGCAGCCTGCGACAATTGTAGAACCTTTAATGGCTGAGATGCTTTAGATGAATTCTGCTACGAAGTTAATTAAAACCTCGCCTTGCATAGAGAGAGGAGGCAGTTGGAGAGACCTGTGCATTTTGAAAGAAGGTGATTCAGAGTCCAGCTGGTGCCAGGTCTTTTTTCATTCCCTCTTTTTTTTTGTAAGTAGAAGACCAAGTATACCCTCACCTGCGGTAATGAAGTTAAATCTGTGCACTGAATTAGCCTCCCGCACTTGATTAAAGGCAAGCGGTGGATCGAACACACCAGTTATTTCAGAGGGGTTTGGATTCCTGCCCTGCTCACATTAATGTTTATAGGAGCTCCGTCTGTGATTGTCCTTCAGTGGCATTAGTAACTTAAATTCGCTCACGGTCTCCTGTGTGTTTATTTTCAGCATGCACAAAAGGAATGCCTGCATATTCCTCTGATGGTGCTCGAAGCAACAAAAAATTTCAGTACCAACCCACACATTGTTCACTGCGTTGTTTCCACAAGTATTTTAGGCTGGGCAAATTTCTTGTTCAGATGCAAGAATATGAAATTAATTAGGTCTTTTTCTTAGAGCAATATAGTCATTGTGTGATCATCATCAGGATTTAAGTACTAATATAATTTAGTCTTTCATTTCACCTACTACAAATGACATAATAGTCATCAACTTATCAAAGTGGGTTATGATTAACCGTAAGAGGAAAATGTGCTCGAGATAATGAAGAGTATAAGTTATCTGCACATGGTTGGAGCAGCAGGAGAAAGATAACATTATATGGGTGTGGCTTTACCACTTTAGTAGGTAAAATTTATCATTTTTCTTCTGAGCAGTTCAAAAGAGAAAGGTTTACACTTTTATAATTTATATGTAACTGTTGGGGAAGGTCATGGCTTGCAATGCATGCATTAACAGCTCCCCGTCCCATAAAATCTGACAAACCCTGCACAGGGCTGGGAAGTCTGCAAGATCTCAGAGAAAACGTAGAAAACTTCAAGAGCCACTGTTGAAACTGAAGGAAACAACGCGGATCCACTGCAGGAGCTTTGAGGGTTTGAAGTTAGCAAAGCAGCAAGTTGAAAGAAATAAAGAAGCCACTCTTATCTCAGAAGACCTATTGTAATAACTCAATACCAGGCAGAAAGAGCTGCTTTATGGTGCTGCCATTCAGCTCACATGACAGTATTTCACAGCTGCATGCACGGTTACATATTTAGACAACACCGCATCTAATGACTATAGTGGATTTATATGTGTTACCTGCTGTCATATCTTACATACTGGGGATGCACGATACATCACAAATATATAGTCATTGCAATGTCAGCGTTTGTATTATTATTATTATTATTTTGCAACTGATATCATTACACTAATACCTACCAATATGGTTTTCTAATATAATGCAGCCCTAATACCCACTTTCACATAACCTGCAAATCTGAAGAATATGCATAAAGTTCAGTGTAATCTGTTATATTTACCATCTAATCTTGTCACGTCAGATAAAGACATTGAAACAATAAATGAGGAATGTGTTACATGCACATTCATGCAAATGTTATTTACATAGGCAGTGTCATATGTTCAAATGTTTTAAACGTTTAAAGTGTAAATATTAGATTGCTTTAAAGTTAGATCTGGGAGGGTTTATAACGAGCCTCATTAAGTTCCAGCTACCTACTGGAAAAGCAGTATAAATTGCTAAATGTTGTTGTCTGTCATCAGACTTCTGTTAGCAATACAAGGTAAAAACAATGTTTCCCTGCATTTTCTACATTTGTATAGTAAGTAATTTAACTTTAAAGGCTTCAAACGGCTGGTTGAATCATGAAGAGGGCTTTTCTTTTATGACCTAACCAAAACGTACTTCCAAGCAGAGATCAGTAAAAATAAATAAATAAATACATGCTTTTTGAACTTAACAAGGAATCAAAATACTCTGGTACAAGAAAAAAATCGTAAAATAATGAATGAATAAATAAAATTGTGGGGAATAGAGAGTATAAAATTCTGAGTTTGATCTCTGAAATGTCATCTTTTGAGTACAAATTTGATAGGGCCAAGTATGTTAATGTTATGCTTTACTGTATAATGAAGAAGGCTTAATTAAGTCACTAAATTAATCTCAGCTTCTCATTTTATATAGAAAGGTTTTGAGTAGTTACTACTAATGTCATTGTCAGGTCCTTTCACAACAAAAGCATAATAGAAAATGAACTACCGGCTTGTTTTGACATTCTTTTCAGCTTGTCTCAGGTTGTATTGAGCTACAGAAAGAACATTTTATAACCTTTTGATTCATTAAAATTTACTGCTGAAATAATTTCTTTAAAATATAAATAATTATAAAACAAATGTGTGCAATATTAAAAAGCAATCATAGATTTGAAAAACAAGCAAGGAATAGGATTTTTACAAGCATCAACGAATGAGAATATTTTTAAGGATTTCATCATTCAAACAAAAACCCTGAAAACTTAAGTTTTTTTCCTTTTTCATTTAGAGGAAAGGGATTCATTTAATCTAAATGACCGGAGAAATTACAGAGCATGAGTCACTGCACTATGACAATCCAGGACATGTTTTAGGACAATACGTGGACATTCTTCACAAAGTAGGCTTATTGGGGTTGTAAAACGATTTTTGGACATACTATATTCATTTTATCTGTATTTACACAAATCACCCCCCATTCCTGCAGTGTGGAATTTCTAATAACATAATGTCATGTGTTTACGATACTTCGAGTTTTATTAGCTGATTAAAACACTAATAACACTCAAATAAATGCATATGAAAACATACTTTTCTGGTTTCATTCCCCACTTTGAAGACCTGGAATGCATCACTTAGCAATTGAACTTCCTTTTTGTAAAGCTGAAGTGTCTTAAGCAGAAAAAAAACTGTCTAGATTGGTTATTTAAACAGAGCTTATTTCTAAATAGCAAAAGAATATTTTTGCAGACTTTGTCAAAAAAAAGTTTGAGATAAGATACAACTTCCATTTTTGTTGCTACCTTTTTTTAGTGGAAATATGTTTCCTTACCTTTAAATCAATATCATTTGTTGTGTCACAGTCATGGCAGAACAAATGCAGCTTCCCCTTCACCTGCTACTCATGAGATAACTGCACTGGTTGTCTTTCCTGGTTGTTTATTGTTCTTACCGAAGCTGCAACTGTAGAGCTTGTTTTGTTTGAACAGTTTCCCCAGGCGTAAATCTTCTGTTAACACAAAGAGCTCAATTATTGCGTACGTTGATGCCACAAGATAACCTATATACGTAGTCTGTTCACTAAAGAGCTTCTTAGGTTCTTACATTTTTCCACCATCAGAGACAAATGTTTCACTAGCGACTGGAAATCAAACACAAGGTCAGATTGCACACTTATTTGAGGGGGAGGTGAGATGCAGACCTAAAGTGGACAGGTTCATGCAAAGGTATACGTTGTACTGCGTACCCGTGTCGCACAGTAAACAGTTTGATTGGTAACGACATTCAAATCAAAGTATTTTCCATGCAACACAAAACTGATAGGGCTAAAAGTTTTCACAATCGGAGTTGAGTCCCACTATAAAAACAAAATCTGAAAATATAAAAACTTGTACCATAAATTATTTTAACTAGCTAGAACTCTGGTAAGGATGAGGCTCATCACCTAATTGTAAATGGGGAATGATAAGAATTTATCACCGAAAAATGTAAGAAATCGGTATGCTCAACTGTGAAATATCAGCCATCGGGGGAAAAACTTGGACATGGCTCAGAGAATACGTACATCACACTTGGGATTGTGGGAGCCTTAAGTATTTTATGGAAAAAACACCTTTTAGAATCAAACCTGTGAACTTTAAAAGATTTGGATATGTACACAGTTTTGCTCATTATGTGGGTTATGCTCCTTTACTGAATTTTATACCCCTGTTGAACACACTGCAAAAACAAAAAACAAAATTTTACCCAGTATGTTTTTTCTAGTTTGTAATGCAAATGCATACAATTGAAAATAAGACTTACAAGCAATTTGAAGCAATTTATAAGGGCTTGTAAATGATTAAGTCTTGAAAATTATAAAAAGAAAAATAATCTGCAATTGGAACGAATTATTTTTTGTGTTTATCAATACCCAAGTATTAAACCAAGTACTCTAAGAACATGTTGATGTTTTAGGTAGTATACACAATCTGCTCTATTAAAAACGCTCAATAGAGACTCACTGTCAAATATCTCTAGATCCAAGACATCCCAACAACAAAAAACATAAGATTAAAATCTTTAAAATGTTTGTTTCAGTCATTCTCACTACGCATTACGCTCCTAGTTTGATTTTTCTAATGATCGGTGGGATCGTTTGCTAATGACATAAATTAAAGTTTATATGTTGACAAGTTCTTTGTTCAATTTGGTATTTCTTGATTCAAAAACACAAGAAACTACTGCTATCCCCGTGTTATTAAAACTGCCACAGCATGCTCACGTCGCTTTTGTTTGTTGACTCGTGAAACTCTGCTCATTCGCATTTTTTAATAAACAAAAAAAAAAGGACATTTTATCCATGGTGAGTGGGAAGTTTATTCCAAACAAACAAAAAATGTACCTATGTGAGTGTATTATGAATACACTTTATATAAAGTCACATAACTTTTTGTCTTTGTCCTGTTTTCATTCTTCTGTTTATGTTTTACGATTACCAAAATTCTTTCTGTTTGATTCCAGATGACTGGGAGTTTTTTTTGTTTTTTATTAGATGTTGGGATTTCTTTCTAAGTCAGTTGTTTAGAAGCATACTGTGGCTTTGAATAATTTTGGAAAGTCCGCATGATGATGTTATGGAGCTGCACGCTTCTGTTAAATGGAGGCACACCTGGTTTAAAGTGTTTTAAGTTAACTCATTAAACCCTCTGCTTACTTATGTGACAACATTCACAAATCAACAGAAATCAGAGAAGGATTAAGAAGAAATTAGGAACAAATTTATAGACCTCTGCAAGTCTATTTTGTTATTATTTCCCAGCCCATCTGTTCAGAAAGAACAGTAATAAGGCAAATTACAGTTTGGAAATATATTTAGGGACAATTACCTTTTAGGTTGCAAGACTTGAGAACCTCTCCCTAAATTGTTGCTACAGGAGAAACTGGTGAGCTTTACAAACTGGATGGTATTATGAGAAAAGATAGCATATTGTAAATGTGAATATCTCATAGCATAAGTCATGACAGAATGAAACCTCCTCCACATGGATAACTACACTCATCATACCACCAACCTAGTTACAAATTGCCTTGAGGACTATGAAGTCAATATTTTAGAGTGGCCATTGGAAAGCCCTGATCAAGTGTTATGAATTCATTTGTGTGTTTGGGCAAGACGGCAACCAAAACTGACTCAGTGACACCAGTTCTGTAAACGTGTAATGGGCCAAAAGTTTAGCAATTTATACACAGTTTAAAAGTTGATTCCACTGCATATTAGGAGAATGTATGTAAAGCTGATGGAAATAATCTAGCACTGAATAATTGGAGAGAAATTCAGTAATCCAACAGATGTATTACAGGGGGGGAAAAATACCATCAGTGAAAGTCAAAAGTGCTTATGCCTCCTTTTTTTTTATACAGAGTATGTTAACACCTGGTTGTGTGGCTGTTTAGAGCCATAATCCCTTAAATTGTGGAAATATGACATGACAAGTCAACATTTCTAACTCTAGAATTTTGGGGAAAACGTCAGACATTTGGATCAACACTGAATGCCGGACATTTTTTCGCAGACGCCTGACTAAGCAGAAGCCTTTGTGTCTCACAGAAGAAAAACATATTCTGTGTGTGTTCAGATCAGCCTGTGGGTGGCAGATGCCTACTATATGAGAAAACCAAGGGTGTTTTTTATTTTTTTTCTTGACTGAAGGAATAAGTAAATATAACAATGTCTCAGTTTAACACCCTGCGAATCCCTCTCATGGAACATAACCCTTCTCCCTCTGTTTCGGTCCTTGCTGCTCCTCTTGGGTAATGGCCCCTAATTAGAAGCAGAGCCCCTGGATATACATTTTCCCTAACAAGGTGAAAGAAACTGAATGGGACAAGCATAAACTAGGCCGAATATCAACACTCTGACTCATCTGTCTGAGCCCTACAAGTTTGAGGAGGAGTGTTTAATATACTGCTGGAACAAGGAGCTGCAGTTGTTCCGATCCTTTCTTTGCAAAGCCGTGAAGCGGAACTCCGCCTGCTGCAGAATATATAAATCTATATGGGTTCCAAAATCCCCAAATTAAACATAACGGCAGGCGCATGGAAAATGAAAATGTAAATCTGCCTAAGAAGAGCATTGGAGTTATTTTCTTTATTTTCTTCCTTACTTTGATGAAAGGAGAGATCTGAGCTTAAGGCTTCTGTTCATGTTTATGACCTTTATCACTTGCCTCCAATCTAAACCCTAACAGGCTCCCATGAGGTTTCATTTTGTTATTTTTACGTTTAAATGTTCTGGAAACTCTTCACACTTTACAGCAAAGGGAGAATGGATCGAGCAACAAAAATAACTATAAATAAATGACTATATTTGGTTTTTCTTTATGTGTCCGTGCTAGTTTAAAAATTGAAGCTTTTCAGCAATTTTCAAAAAGTAACCATTAGATTTATAGTCAGAAATAAAAAAACTTTTTTAATTGTAACAAAACTAATATGAGGCAAAGAATAGGTGTTTTGGATATTCTTGGTGCTGCATTATATCCATCCATCCAACCAACCTGCTTATCCTTTCGGGGTCGCAGGGGTCTGCTGGGGCCTATCACCAGCTTACAACGGGGGAGAGGCAGGGGTACACCCTGGACAGGTCGCCAGTCCATCGCAGGCTGCATTATATCATAGTTGCTCGTTTCTTTTGCAGTTCTTTGGCTGCACATTTGTTTGCATTTCACGGCATGAAGTTAAAAAGGAAAAGTATGTTAATCTCTGTCCTCTCTGTCTGTCTCTCAGGCTCTTTGGTACAACGGGGAACTGTGCAGCCTGCAGTAAACTGATCCCAGCCTTTGAAATGGTGATGAAAGCCAGAGATAATGTTTACCATTTGGACTGTTTTGCCTGTCAGCTTTGTAACCAGAGGTAAGAACGGGAATCATACCTGCAACGACATTGCGTTTTAAAGAACCCTTGAACGGAGAAGGAAAATTGGCTGAAAATTACAATGTGTTACAAAGACAAATAAAGGGTTTTCTGGTACTCGTTCTTATGTTGTTTAATTGCATTACATGAAACAGCTTGTAAATCTTGGAGGAAAAAAAAACAACTATATTTTCACCATAACATGCCAGCAGTCTGTCCCTGTTTATGGCTAGATATGTGAATATTTAAAGCTATCGAGATGTAAAATTAGCTCTTGTTCTTATGTGTAAAGTTCAGATGCTACAGAAAGTGAGTTATCTCACTGCATTTAAGGGTAAAATAATGAGTGTGGGTACAACACAAAGTTTCCAGGTAGATGGCGAACCAGTGTGAATAACTAGACCGGGCAAAGCCTATGGTATGATGTGCATGGTGTATGACATACCCTAATATTGCCTTTTCCCATTAATATATTGTCAGTAATGACAGCAGTATGAGAGTGCAGCATCCTTTGCATGCTTGTCAGGAATGCCTCGACCATGTTCCTCCACACAGCACAAGCCCATTAACCTTCTGCAGGCCAGATTCAGTTACCATAGTGAACACCTGCTGTAAGGGAATTATCACTCCAGTCTCTCCTCTCAGCTGGCAGATATATGAAGCCAGGGCTCATCTGGCACAGCATTGCCATAGCTGTGACTGTTACCAGCTTTATTTACCGTGTTACCAGCCTGGCATATTACTGAGGCTAAGCTATTTTCAGCTATGTTCTTATCTCCGCTCCCTTTCAGTCACATTATGGAGCTGTTTCCAGAGTGTCACGCAAACAAATGGCAGCGCAGAGAGGGAACATCAGTGGGACAGGCTGCTGTGTGTTATTTTCCCTCTTAAATTGACTCTGACTTTTGGGAAAAAATGATTTTGAACACTGCAGCCAGACCAGCATCTGAAAAAAAACAAAAAAAACTCAAATGTCTCTTTGCTTTCAAACCGGATTGGTTTAAAATCTGTGTTTTTGAAGGCACACATTTATGATGACCATCAAAATGGGCCGCAACAGGTCCCGGTGTGCTTGAAGAAAAACAGCTCACTCTAAAGGTGGAGTTGAGTTGCATAGTCAAGTTAAATCATCATTACCCGTCAAATGCAGGATTTAAAGCCAAACATATCAGCAATGGTCTTCATAACCTCCTGTTTGTGTCTTCCGACAGGTTTTGCGTGGGGGATAAGTTTTTCCTAAAAAACAACATGATTTTGTGTCAAATGGACTATGAGGAGGGCCAGCTGAATGGCAGCTTTGAGACGCAGGTTCAATAGTTCATGGCAGCAACAATCGGCTCAACACTTCACACTCAAGATGGATGTTCTGCTGCACTTGGAAAAAGACAAGCGTCTGTCTGCTTGCCTGCAATACTTTTTAAATCCCCTTTATCAGCTCCCCCACTTTGCCCACCGCAAGGACTTTGTTGTAAATGTTCAACTTTTGCCCCTCCCACATCGCAACCCTCCCCTAACACTGAGCAGTTACGAATTTTGATGTACAGTTGTGCCTGCTAAGCTGAGCACTGTATTGCTTGTATGTTTTGTGAAATTTGTTTAAGGTTTTTCTGTTTTTATTTAGAAATGGTTCACTGGAGGGTATGTACAGTCTGTTTTCTCTGTATATATAAACTGGAACATTTATTTTATGAAATGTAATGCAATTTTATTACTAGTGTGAATTAAAGATTCCTAAATGTTCATAGTGAGTTTTTTTTTTCCCCCTACTGAAGCCAAAGTTGTTGGGGGAAAGTACCCATGTATTAGACAAAAATCTGAAATCAAGGAACCGCAATGTTATAAAAGTCTTAGGAGAGGTAGATATATTCGAACATCTCTGATAATGCATTCAAGATTTTATTACATTTTGCAAACTTCTAATGGAATTGGAAATGTTGTTTAAAATAAACTAAGTACAATTTTATTTGGAATAAAACAATGATTCTCCAAACTGTGTTTTTGTTATCATGCAGGTGTCGGGAAGTGAGACAAGCTTCTCTGTGATTCATGCTTCACTAATTGCCATCTGATTATCGGGGTGAATTGCCCTGGAAATGAAATGCAACAGCAAATAAATTAGGGGGGGGGGGGATATACACTCATTGAGTTAGAGCTCACTCAAACTGTTCATGTGCAGAAGCGTAGAGCTGTGTTTTAAAAAGTCCTTTTCCCAGAAGACTCACTTAATAGAGATGCATGACACTGTTGATATATGCACCAAGAACCCTCGCACTGTCAAATAATTATCAAATCCATCAAACAATAATCTATCTGAGTTTGCACTTCATATCTAGTTGAGTAAGTTAAAACTTGGCTAAAAATAACCTTGATAAACTAAAGCAATCTCGATACCCTTAGCTACAGTAAGTGAAGCTGAAATTTGCCCCCTGGTAGAGATTATTCAACATGCTTTGGTCCAGTTTGACTAATCGGTGGGAAAATGGTAAACATTTTGAGAAAACTACATGTAGAGTTATATATTGTATATAAAATGAGCAAAAGGATTCATGCGAATGCTATTAAAGGCAGGTGCTAAGTAAACAAACTGAAGTTGCCTTGAATGAGTTTTTTGCTTTTAGTTATGATTTTTAGGTTAACAATCTGATCATAGCTGTATTTTAAATAATTATGCATATTTTGTTGCAGGGTTTCCTACTGATTATACTATGCGTTTTCCTTGTGGGTTGTTCACTTAAATTACTACGGAAACATTACATAGAACAACAAGCACTAGATATGACAAATAAAACGCACAATCAATAGTATTACACCTGCCAACTTCAACCCAATATTGGGTACTTGTTAAATGTGTACAGTGTGTTAACTTAATTTTACAATGACAGACAGAAAAGTATTTTTATTGCTGTTTATGGTGATTATTTGTTATATTAGTCTCGATAGATCCTATTAGAAATGTTGTTATCTGGTTCTACAAATGTTTTAGTTTCCTCCCAACTTTTTTAAACTTGTGAAACCATCAAGCACAAAAATAAATGTGACCAGTGCAAATAAGCCTATTAAAGCATGAGATGTAAAAAACAGCCCCAACCAAAATAGTTTTTTTTTTGTATTGATTCTTACATTTTGGTGTTAAAGTAAGCTTAAGGTGTTCATTAAGCTACGTACATTTAGGAAACACTGACAAAAAATAAGGTTTAAAGCAGATTCCTTTCAGACAGTTTGGTAGTCCTTGTCATCAGAGCTTAGAGGGAAAATCCATGGTACAGTCCAAGAACCCAGGATATATTTGAACAATCCCATAAAAAGCAATGTTAAGCATTGTCAAAGGTGTCAGTTTTTTTTACTACTCAACATTTTTACTTTACAAGTTGCGTTTTTCCATACACACTTTTTCTATTCTGTAAACCGAACTAATGACCTTCATACACCCTAATTTCTTAACATTGATCTATGAATTAATCATGATACATGCAAACACAAATCATTTGCTCTGCAAATAGCCATTTATTGTGTAAACTAAGTTTAACTTAGTTTATAAATGAATGTGCTTTCAGGTGTATGGAAAAGGCCTGTAACATATCTGTCTTCAATAGTACTTTTTTTTTAACCTCTGCATTGTTTTTTTTTTTCCTTCTTTTTTTTTGGCCAGCAGAAAAAAAATCCCTCACATTTCAAACCAGGTGCAACATCCTGCAGGCGCTCTTCTACCAGCAGGACACAGAACAGCGATATAATTCACTAACACATAAATGATGTGTGCAAAGAGCATTAATTAGAAATTCATTAAAAATTCAGACTCACTGGCAGGTGTGCAAATAAAGGATTAGACCAACATCAATTATACCACATAAGAGAACATTTTAATTGCAATTCCTGATTTACAGAGGGAAACAATCAGGCTTCATGCAATATGCCTGATTGCTCATTTCCCTAAAAAATAATGAGGAAAAACCTCACCAGGTAACACTGTCCGCAGCTTCAGTATGTAGATTTTTATATTGCTTATACTCTGCTTATCTGTCTGTATTCATAAAATATTACCAGTCTGTGCACACATAATTCACAAAGTACATGGAAAATTACAAAACATGGCGCACACCTGTGTGTTCACACACATAAACACACATGCACTGCAGTTTGGCATTCCCATCTGCCTGTGTTGGTTGAGAGGTTCCTGAGTAGCAAATGTTGCGCTGTTATGACTAAAGTTGGCAAATTCTCCAACCTCTCCTGTGTTCCTGATTACTGCATTATGGCATCTGCTTAATTAGCTTGGCTGATGTCATGTGTTGCACCCGAGGGGGTGTTAAAAAGTGCCCTTCCCTCTTGCTCATTATCTGCCTCGATTCATGTGATGTATAATCTCTCCTGACAGGCGTTCATATTGACATAGGGGTATCTGTCAGCAGAGCATGGTCATAAAGGGTGCATGCTGAGTAGGAACCTCAAATAGACCAGATACGTAGGGAAGCTGCCAAATTTCTACACGAAACCGGTGTTTCTGTGTTTCCTTTTGGATCCATCAGCATTTCTGCAGACCTAATTATACAAAATTTAATTTTATGGTTGAGAGCTCTTTGGGAGAAGAAACTGATAGCAGGCTATGCATTTTTGATTACAACAGGTAATATTGAAAGTAACACCCTGCTAGGTTCTTTCCTGAATTGGCAAAGTGACCCAGTCTTGGCAAGAAATCACCTTGATTATTGCCATATGGGAAATACGAAAAAGCATCTGCAAAAGAGGTCCTCACAGTTTTTCTATCAATTTGAAGCAACACAGTTTCTGTGCAAGATCAATGTTGGCATTCTTTATACATTTAAGGATCACATTATGTTTGAAAAATCAAATAAGTAAAGTTGTAAGTTGGCTAGCCTTCCAACATTACTGTGAACCTCAATCAACTGAAAAAATTGTGTTTTCAAATGAAAATTATACACTCTTTCAAAGTTGACTCAATACTCACAAAGGTCATTTTCACATTGTTTCTAAATTCCCTCGACATATTATGTTTCTGTTGCTTTTGCCATACAGGAATAGAAAACCTTTAGACAGAATGAGAAACACCAAACCCAACCAGGACTTTAACCCCTTAAAACCACTGTTTCCTATTGGTGCACTGACCCACATGAAACACTACTTATTTTAGTTACACTGAACACTAAGCCAGTACGTTTATGCCTATATATTTCTTTTGATGTTAGACGAAACAAGACTGCCTGGTCTGAAAGTGGTACAAGGTTAGTGTTAATTTTCTATTTTTTAAAGTATTCCAATAACTTGTTATAAAATGCCTTTTGTTCAAGCCCAACTTATTCTTTTCCACAACCTGTGGTTGTCAATCTGAGCTAAATATTTACACATCTGATTACTCAATTGTAACTCAAGCTTGTTTTAGCCTAGATCTTGATTAAACATTTAGACATTATATAAAGGTATTTTCCAAAAACATATGTTTAAAAAATGCCTGTTGTCACTGGGGCGGCACCAGCTGGTGGCACTCTGACCTACTTTTTTTGGAATTCATCCTATAATAATCTGACCACCCGGAGGCTCTTACAGGATTTATGTTCAAAAAACAAGAGAGTGGACCGTTCAACATAGCAATGGTCCTTAACAATGATCTTGGTAGGAGGGATGTACTTTTGATTATATTTGAACCTCCAATGTGAAACCCTCTCAAAGTTTAGCATCACTCTTCATTGAAACGTATAAAATCAATCACTTACGTCGCCACCATAACTTTATTGTACAGAGTTTGTGCAATGTGAACTGTAGTCTGACACAAACAAAGGGAAGACAGCAGTACTGTCAGAGTAAAACAAAAAAACACATTTAATTTGAAATAAACTTTGTGCATGAAAAAAACCTTCAATCGGGTAATTCCTATTTACAATCCAAACTGCAACCAATCCCACTTCTGTAGCACAGAAAACACAAAAACAGTGCCAACCTGAAATTTAGCACCATAGATATAGTCACTCTTTTAACACAGATGTTTTTTTTATTCAGCTTGTACATATATTGTGCTTTACTTATAATTTACTTTGAGTAGCTCCTCCTGCATTATCTGCTTCTTTACCATGAATTGTTATCTCCACAGTTTTTCTCCCTGCCTTTAAGTTATAAAATTATTCAAAGCTGTGAACATCTCACAGAGCACTGATCAATCCATCATCTAAAAATGGAACAAGTATGTTGAAACTACAAGTTACTAAAACATGGCAGTCCACCTTACCTGTGCTAATTGCTCAAAATCAAGAATCAAGAATCAAGAATCAGTTTTATTTATATAGCGCCAATTTACAACAGGTGTCGTCTCAAGGCACTTTACAAAAAATCAATTAAAATCAAGGATACATTCTAACAAATCAATTTGAAAAAGTTTCCAATCTAAGGAACCCCAGCAGATTGCATCGAGTCATTGACTTGCAGAATTCACTCCTCTGGAATCAGCAGGCAGAAACAATGGCTTGTGTTGTCGTTGACTTTACAGCAATCCCTCATACTGAGTATACTGAGCATGCATGCAAAATGTACATTAAGTACAGAAAATAATGGGAATACAACAGGAACAGATCTTGAGGGCTAACACTTGCAAGAGTTGGTAGAATAAAAAGACATTCATATTATACAATGGTAAATATTAGCAGAAAG
Source organism: Orestias chungarensis (assembly GCA_032876305.1). Taxonomy (NCBI): domain Eukaryota; kingdom Metazoa; phylum Chordata; class Actinopteri; order Cyprinodontiformes; family Cyprinodontidae; genus Orestias; species Orestias chungarensis. The sequence continues at coordinate 600,909 of JAVLVB010000047.1, forward strand.
TATCCCAATAATAATACAATATAACCCCATAATAAGGTATTATGGGGTTATATTGTAAAACTAGTCATTTCAAAGCATCTGTTTTAAAATCTGAAAATCAGTTTAACCTGGTAGAAATGAAAATGTTTCTTCATAGTGGTCAAATGACTATCACACCTCTTGAAAGTAAGCAGATTTTTACCGCTTCTTACAAATTCCAACATATGTTTTATTGATGGCTAATGGACCTGTTTGTGCTATGAGCAAGAGACAGGAGAGAGTACTTAGTTACATGTGGCTTTGATTAGCACCAATTCTGCAGAAGAGCTTAAGGGAGGATAGAAAACAAAAAGCTAAATTACTGCTGAAGATTTTTGTGACAGAATGCAATGAAATGGAAGAAACTATTTAAATTCATGGTAATAACAGGTAAATGTGAACATGTTAACCGTAGCACTGCGCCCATGGCTAAGATTATGCGTATTCTACCTACAAGCAGCTTGTGCCAAGCTGTGCATATAAAACTGAAATAAATGGCTACAGATGCATGAACTTGCCTGAAAGAGGTTTGCTTACTCTGTGATCTCATTCTTAAATGAAACCAATTTGCCTAGAAATTGGTTCTAAGGCCTAATGTTGAACTCTGCACATCAGCTACACAATAGACACACACACTCACAGTTAGCTTTTTCACACACACACACACACACACACACACACACACACACACACACACACACACACACACACACACACACACACACACACACACACACACACACACACACACACACACACACACTTTCACAGTCACACTGCTTCCACCCTTTCCCTCGCTGCAAATCATGTTTGACTTTGAAGTGCTAATTTTGGAAGTTTAGCCAATTTTTATTTGCTGCTTTGAAATGTATCCCCTAAGCTGCTGCACCAGCAATGAAATATACAGACCTTTACAATGAGGGATAAGTGACCAAAATGAGAAGCGGCTGGTTTTCTTCCCAACATTATATAACTGTGAATAATCCCCACATGGCATTTTCCCTTGTGCCATCACAGCCTCAATTTATATTTGGAAATATTATGCAGTTTTTACTTTTGCTTCTTTCTCTATCATCTCTTCCCTAAAGTTGGAATTAATTGAAAATTTCTGCTATTCAAGTATTTATATTATCACTTAAGAATTAGTGATTTAAAACAATAAAAAAACAAGACTAGATGTTTAGAGAAATCCCTTAAAACTGGGCGCCAAACCTTTAGCGAACATTTGTTCTGTATTCATTTGTATGCAAAGTTTGAATGAATTTTATTTTTCTTTCTTTGGGTTTGCAAGGATGTAACCATTGATATGCATTTTGGAATAAACCAGTAGCTATAAGCGTTAAGGTGACTATGCAGCTGAGATTGCAGATGTTTGAAAACCAACGCTACACAAGGCATCACCTTGCTATTATACCAGTCCTAGTATTTACCATTGCAATGGATGCAAGGATGACCTCAATCACAAGCCGTTTTACTGCTTTTATTGGAAGTTGGACTATTGTGTAATAAAATAAGTCGATCAGATTGGCTTTTCACCAAACAGCCCAGCATAATCACGTGGCAAGCAAAGAGCTTGAGGGAGAGAAGATTTGGAATGAGGGCCTATTCACTTTCCCATGCAGCGCTGCTTTAAAATAGTCCTGGAGTTGGCAATAAATGGTTTTTGTAATCAGCTTTCTGAAAGGCTTTTTTACTGCTTGTTTTGTGTTTATTGTAGTTCTCAGAGTAAAATAAAAAATGGGATTCTTATTACACGTGCAGTCTTCTGTTCTCATAAAGAATGGGCAGAGCTTGCATCGCCTCATTTGGTTTGGATGATCCACAAAGTCATACAGAACTGTCTTGATTTAGATGTGGTCTTTCTACGTTAAGAATAGATCTTTAGGATTGCATGGGCAAAAGTTTTAACCACCAAGTAGCACTGGTTTCCAATGTCCGCAAATTAATTTTGGTGGAAAATAAGGATTTTGGTTGGATTTTAAGCTTTCTATACAATAAATTCAAAGCAAGATAAATCCTTTATTAAAATAATGATCAATCAGAAATACATGTGAATCCGTAAAATATGTTCCATAGCAAGCACACTTACACAGGTTTTTCATAAGACATTTCCCTTATTCTAATTTTGCACAGTCAGTAAAACCCTAAAAGCCAAAAAAGATTAATCAATAAAAATAAAATGCTAATAAATATGGAGTATATTTTCTACTCAGTAAAAACAGAACACCCCAGCTAAATGCAAGGAATTTTCTTCGATCTTTGCTTTTAGCACTTACAATGTCATGATATATATATATAAAAAGACCTCGTAAAATAACATTTCTTTCCATCAGTGGGTATCAAACACTCTGATGGTCATCCAGAAACCAAAGAAACATATTTGCAGGCCTAACTTTCATTGAGATGATTAATAATGACCTCCAAAAGCGCTACTTTGAGCACTGGATGAAGAAAACCTACAGAATAGTGCGGGATCGGAAACAGAAAAAAGATTAAATAAAAAATGGTGCCCACCTTAATTGGGACCACCACAGGGAAAACCATATCCTGGGTGTCATTGGTGAGTTGTTATACTGATCAAATGCATAGCAACGATTGTACTAACCTCAGTGAAATGTCAGACTTTAGGAAGCTTATGTGTGACAAAATTTATAATTGAGAAGTTTTTAGTTGATAACTTACCTAATTGGCTCTTCTGGCTATTGGTTACCTATGCACCAGTTAGATTTTAACAGTTATTCATTTGTTAAATTGGACCAAATTAAATTGGATTACAGGCAGATTGAATAAGTAATTGGATTATAATAGACTTAACCCAAACTAATTTCCATCCTGTTTGCCTCGAGATAAACATTAATTAAAAGAAAGAAACTGGACTAATTTACTAAAAAATGCTTTTAAGCTATGCATTGCAAGCTAGATCGACTCTCTTGTTTTAATTCTCTTGGATGTGTTTTCAATGATTCTCAAAGAGACATAAAGAAAAAGCAAATTCATGAGACAAGCAGAGTTTTCTAGCACATGGATCCAGCTCAAATGAGCCAAGGCCTTCCTTGTTTATTAGTTTGTGTCTTTACATGGTTTAGTTTAAACTAATGTATAGGTGTCAATGAACTATGTTCCCTGACATAAATTTTTAAAAGAATGCTTGCCCATAAAGTTATTTCACAACACATTTGTGTGTGTGTTAATAAACCAGCCTTTGTTGGGAGCCCTGAAGATCTGAGACTTTCAAAGCTGGTTTTCGCTTATATCGCCTGCCTACAAAGATCTCTGAATTTTCCAGTTGCTGTGTTGTTCTTTGTGTTAAAATTAACTCAAATATGTTGAAACTGCATGCTAAAAAACATTATTACTCACCTCAAATGAAAAAAAAACAGTGTGGATGTTCTCTGATGTCTCCGTGTGTATTCTTTTCATGATAGTGGAGGCTTAATAGCTTCAGAAATTTGCTCTTCACTCAATGTTTTTAAAAAGCAAATGAAAGCAGCATCACAGACAGCATAGACTTTAATTCCAACAATATCACTCTGCTACACTGACAACATAATCGCTGGGAACTGTGGCTCAATTCCTATATATTATGTTAAGACTAACATCCTATTCATATTGAGCAGTTGTTGTGGTGACACACAGTTACAATGAAATCCAAATTAGATCTCTATAGCACTGACATACTTTCTACTAGCAAGTACAGAATGCCTCATATATGATTAATTAATTTCGGCGCCTGCCATCTGTGTTTTAACTGATTAAACAGCTCACAAAGTGGGATGTACCTTTTAATAAGAACCTTTGGGGAGCTGGTTCTGTCTTTGTGCTTCCACCTTGATTAAGCAGAATACTCCTGCACTGGCCCTCTTTTTCAAAGTCGCTTTAATATGGAAGGGACAGACGCAGAGACATATGGGGTACTTAAAAATGTTTCCCATTTCTAGTAGTCAAGGGGCTGTCCATGTTTTTCCTTCTTCTTCTTTTTTAACAAAGTGAGTGTTTCACAGTGTTGTGATGGTGAGCATGCATCAAGCTTTGAGATAAAAATTGATTCCAGTAAATTCTCACCTGAGATCCCTCACAGTGAAAGGCTTTAAAAGGTCACACATGTAATAAGTTCCTATGGTCTCAGTCGCTCCAATAATAGGGCTTTAGTCTGCCATGGAAGGCTGGTATATAGAAATAATTGAGTAATCTGTGGACCATTCAATTTAATCGTAGGACTCAGTGACAGTGCAAGGCCTGCTGGGCTGTGAAGAGGTTGTTCTGTGGAGTCTTTCTGTTGGCAGAGAAATACTTTGCCCCTAAAGCAATTCACCACCATCTTTCTAACAGCACAGGGGTCCTCCTAGCTCAAATTTCCCCCCAAAGGGGAAAAAGTACATGACATGAGAAAAAAAAATGTCTGGAAGCTTTAAATATATCAAAAGCTCTCCAGTTAAATTAAATAATGGCATTTGTCCGTCATCCAATGGAGAACAATGGTAGAGAGCATGTTACAGGAATGTCTTTACATATTTGGAGGTATTTAGGGAAACATTGTTAAAACTCTTCTACTATTGGTTATCTACGTCATAAACAAAAGAAAATCGGTGTTGCATCACTGCCATCCAGCCTTCATTGCTGCAGGAGATAAGTGTTTGTTCAAATCCCCTTCACTAAAAAAGCAGCTTTGCCCATGTTTTCCCACACGTTTTAATACTTCCACTTGCTCCTTCAAGGCAATCTTTTGTTTCTGTTGCAGTTTTATTCAGTTATAGATGGAAATATGAGCAAATATAAAGGAAAAGATTCTCATGTTTGCATAATGTATATAGCTGCAATTGCGATGGACTGTTTAGATAAAATATTTGGTTATAACCCATATTGACATACCACACACTTTGCATAATGATAATATATTGAGTCAGTAAGAAGGACTTAACGTCCTCATACAAAGTTAATCTTCAGTGGCCAAAATATTCAAGGTATTTGAGAAATTTTGTCTAAAGAAACATAGGCGACATTTGGTTACTTTCATCAAATGTTTCATTACTTTCACTACTAGTGATTTTTCTTTTTACATCAGTCTTTGAATGTGGTTTTCTGTTGTGATAAAAAAATAAAATAAATAACAGAGCAATACAAATCCCTACCTTGGGTACCTAGATAGAGCTTGCACCTTAAAAAAACAAACTAATTTACAGTTTTAAATCTTAAATCAAAAATATGTTTATTTGATAGAAATGTTTTAATTTGCATCACTCTGTGAGGGTCCACTTAGCCGGATACCTTTTTAAACTTCATATAGAAACAATGCACCTGCCAGTACAAAATTTTCTGTTCATATGTTGACAAACAAACCCAAGAACAACACATGGAACCGCAAGTTGAGGAAGAAATAAATCGAAATCTACTGGCCGGCATGTTCTGTTTTGTAATGGACAATAAAATAGGATAATAAGAGTACCTGTGTATCATTAGGTTCCCATATGTCATTGAAAAGCTTTCAAAAAATTAAAAGAGCAACAGAAAATGCCCAAGCTTATAATCGCTTGACAGAAAACCCTTAATTTGGAAATTCAGTCAAAAAGAAGAAAGAACTGGATGAGATCCGTTGGCGAGCTTACAAGTATCCCTTTCACTACGGATGTTTGAAAAGCCCACAAACAAGAAAACAGATAGTGCAAGAAATCCACTAAACTAAGATGATTTTACAAAGAATATTTTAGCTAACATGTTTTTTGAGCCTGCGGAGGGCCTCTGCTGGTAAACCAACAATGCAAACTGTTAATGCTCTGGCCAATCTGACACAGATAAATGGAAACATATGAATCTATACATTTAAATATATTTATTGTACTTTGATAGCAAACTCATTGAAATTTCATTCCCAACTTGCTGAAACAATAATATAGCATCCTTTAATCTTCTTTTCTTTCTCTATTGTTAATTTATAGCATGCTTCATCTACTACAACCCTTGAGTCAAGATCACTCCATCTTTCTCCCACTGCTGATGTTTTCTCTCCACTTACAATAAATTTATCAGAGAGGAAATGGGACAAACCTTGCAGTTGTGACAGCTGTCTTGAAATTAATATACTTCAGGGGGATAATTTGATCACAATACGTTGTTGTACTTCACCAACCAGCTAATGGCAATGGGGCGAATTATCCCGTAAAGTCTCGAAACAGCAACAGCCATTCATACAACTTACAGATGTCACAAAAGTCTTTACACATAATTTTATACTCCGGAAAAGCTGTTGCCTCCCATCAAAGAACATATTCTGCCCACATCCACAGCCACACATGCATGACATGACAGATTTAGAAAAATGAATTAAACCGTAACAGATGAGCCTTAAAAGTAAAACAAAGTAATTCAATTTGGCTAATGGGAGGAAAGCCACAAACTATTCAGCTCTCCAACTCAGAAGCTCATCTGAATTGCTTTTCTAGCTTTAATGCTCTATCCTATGTCATAGTGTGTTTCTGTGTTCCCCATGCATATTATAAGACATTTGAAAGGAAAACACTGTATATTTACAAAACAAGCCCCACTATGTGCACAGACAGGAGCTATTAGTGCCTAGACAAAGGGGGAAATGTATCGTAATTGATTGTTACAAAAGATTACCCTCCTCAGGAAAAAAAAACCAAAAAAAAACATTAAGCTATTTCAGAAGCGCATTTGATGTCTTAAAGTGCTGTGCAAAGGAGGCTCTTTTTGCACTACACATTCACGCTGACATGCAGTTTGCAACACAATTACCATCCGCTCTTGTTTGATCTTTGTCCCCACTTTGGTTCTTTATAAGTGTGAGTACAACTCACTTGCCAACCAAGCATGCAATAATGGCTTCCATCAAGGGATGTCAGCTGTCAGAAAATGGAATCCGTATATTCCACACAAGTTTAAAAACTGCATGAAAGAGTTGTTTTTAGCACTAGAATGATCTTCCTAAAATAATAATGAATTGCTTTTATAGGGTTTAGCTTTCTGTGTGGGCCCTTTTGTCTTACAGTGTTGTCTTGTTGCTGGAGCCCGAATGGTTTCCAGTTGACATTGCTAATGCTTTACAGAGTAACAATAAATAAATAAATGTTTTTTTAGAAATGATCCAGTTACAAAGTAAGAACACTGAATAATTAAATTACAGATACCATGAACCGCCTAAACAATGCTACATTTAAAGTCAGCTGAATCCTGGGTAGTGTTTTAATCTGCATTAGTATTTAAACCTAAAGCATGTAGTTTTGTTGAACCTTTGCACAATGTTCCTGCTCAAGTTCACAGCACTACTCACCTTATTGGAAACCTCTTAATACCCAATGAGCCTCTCAGACCTTACTGTAACATTTAAGTGAACAGCGTTTGCTTGAGAGAAGACAAAATGAATACATTTGATGACCCTTTGAAATGAAGGGTAATCATGTACATTTTAGAGAAAATAGGGGATAAAGCTATAAAGCCATCTGTAAAATAGTTATTAGGCTATTAATGAAAAGAACTAAGGACTTGCATGGTTTCATGGATCACGTAAATACTCAACTTCCCATTGTCAAGGAACTGGTTTTAGGACCCAAGTGCAATACAACGTCAGGTAGAGTTTAAAGTACTTTATTTTTAGGCGTAGCAACAAGCAGGTAATTTAACTGGCCTCAGGAAACAGTCTTTGGTGATCTCCAGGCATCAACAGGAAACGAGGAGACTGGTGAGTCCTCACAGCGTTGGCAACAAACTGATAATTCACCCGACAGCAGAAGAGAGGCCTTGGTAAGCTCCAGACACCAACAGGGAGCGAGCATGCTGGTTAGCGCTTTGGTTGGATATCAGCCAAACAAACAAAATCCGAAGGGGACAGACAAAAGACTTGTCGTGGACAGGCAGCAGGTCGGGGCAGAGACGAGACAACATGGTCAGAGGCAAGCTGGAGTCGAAACCGAGAATTTAAACCAAGAATCAATGCTGGAATGAAGTGCATGCTGCTACGACAATCTGGCACTGAATGAAGGAAACACTGCTGCTAAAATGCTGACTGGCTGACGAGCAGTGATGAGCTGCAGCTGAGGCTGAGCAGGTGTGGAAGGTTGGAGCTGATTAGGAGGTGCTGCGGAAAAGTGGGAGACCTCACATACCACAGCCAACAGGGCAGAATGTGACACCCATGGACTTAAAAATATATTATGTCAAAGCAGAAAAGTAATTAGTGGAAGAAGAGGACAAACATAAAACCATTCTCGTCAAAGATTAAAAGGACATTAAAGGATACATACAAATGTCTCCCCTATTTTAGAATCAAAATTTTAAACTAAAAATGTTCCGCGTTTTAATAGTTTGATCTTACATTGAAGTTTGTTTGTTGTTTGTTTGTTGCAGAAGGTGCATTTTTGTTTTTAAAAGAAAAGAGCCTTCTTATGAATTTGCTAAATTACCAGGAAATGGCTTTAAAACGTCAGCTCATCTGTGTTACTATTTCTCTGCTTTCCCCGTAAAATAAACCAAATTAAAACCTTAATTTATTCACCAGATATACAGTACTTATCTTGTTAGTTCGCACCTAACAAGAATTTACTCAACTTCTGCTGTGTTTGGATCCAGGCCGGGGCAAATGATAAATACACCAGACCATCCAGTGTGGGTCCTTAGGCAAGACCCTCTTGCGCTACTGCCTACGTCCTTGGCGCTGCAAATGGCTGCCTAGGTGTAACTACACCAAAACAATTTCCTTGTATGTACTTGGAAAATAAACCTGATTATTATTACTTTTATTACTATTAATATTTTTTATTACATAGGGGGATTTTTTAAATTAGGTATTTGTATGCTGCCAGTACAGTCTGGTACGCAGTACCAGCACTTTCAAATTTTAACCCTAAGCGTACCGTGAGTTATTGTCTTCTCTAAAGGTTACAGCTTGAGCACTATTTTATAAAAAAATAAAAAAATAAACTAAAAATGCCCATTGTTTGGGTGCACAGAGCTTGCCGTACACCGACGCAACACTTTTAAAATGTACCTCTGCACATACCAGGACTGTTGTCCAGGGTATCATGCGTACCGAGACTGTTACATGCTGTCACAGAAAAACAAAACAAACAAAAACATAACAGTAGTGAGTTCATTTAAAATTAAGTCTAAAGAAATGTATTACTTCTACATATTTTTAATGAGCTTTTATTGATTTTTTTTATGTCGTCATTAAAGGGTAGGGGCTTGAAGTTAATAAAAATGGCTGTATGACTCTTTTCCACTTAAAGCACCATGTCCAGAGTGGCTGAGAGAAAAAGGTTTCTGTCTGAAGTCAGTTTTATATCCAGGAAGTTATGAATTAATAATCAATTTAAATGTATTTTGAAAATGCAGTTTGATAAACTTCAAAAAGTATAAACCACCAAATAAAGACTCTCCAAGAGCCATCATTCAAAAGCTTTTGCATCACACTGTAGATACAAATGTCTGTACATGACTTATGAATCCAAGTTTTGCAGGATTCTGCTATGATCCAAAACATATTCCTTTTTATGACTGGAGAAACCAAATGTTTCATGGATTTTATTAATTTTATCCTTGACTCTATGTTAGGAAATAAATATCCACAGAAGCAACATTATTAGGATTTCAGAAAAAGCCTAAAAGCATCAGTACAAAGCAATATAGGTTAGTCTTTGAAGAAAATCTATCAACCTGCTGGGCTCCACACAAACTTCCCTACCTTATTGTTGACAGTTTTTATGAGTCTAATGCACTTTATGATATATAGCATAATAACCCTGGCTATGACTTTAGGGCCTTACTCTTAATATTGGCTGCTGAGTGGATCAGGCGAAATTATTGTAATGAGACAAAATTTCCATACAACAGCAAAATGAGTTCATTACTCTGAATTATATTGCTGGAGTAACCAAAAGATATTGATGGTTTTATTAAGCAGGAATTGGGTTTCAGCCTTAAATAGAATTAAGCAAACAAGGAGACTGCAAAATGTAGTAATAATTACATCAAGTGCTTTTGGGAAAGGTTATCAGAATACCCAGCACTGATTTATACTCGTGTGGAGGGCTTCAACTCTTGGAAGTCTTGGACGTCTAGATATTTTGTTGCACAGCTTTTCCTTGTTTTAAACACTGATCCGAAACTTTAAAAAAAAAAGACTTTAGGAGCTTATAAATCTAGCAAAAGTTTTAAAGAGGTCTAAAAAAAATTGAAATCTTCAGTTTCCTTGTTTGGAAAATTGTCTACGGTTGGAGGATTTTGAAAGTGTCAACAAACATATCAAGGTCTGAATTGATGTGGCATGGCTCTACAATCATGTTGACCTGGTTTAATGTCTACGCAAAGATGAGTCTAAAACTGAAATACTTAATACTTACAAAATGGGAAAACGTTTTTCGTATTAACAAAAACACAAAATTTCAGGATGCGTCGCTTACTTTGAAGCATGAAAGTGAAATATTATGGTTTTGGGATGCTTTGTTTCAGTTGGTCTTCGTAAGCTCACCATCTAAGAATCCGCTGAAAAATCCTTTGCAAGGGAATCTGAGGAGAATCTGAAACCTTCTGTATATAAATTTTGAGTCACTGCGCCTTGCAACATATCAGTGACCCAAAACATTGAGGTAAATCCACTAAAGACTGTCTGAGACTTTAGACATGGAAAATCCTGGGTTGAAGCCAGTATCTTTATCCCACCGAAATGTTGTGAGGTGATTTCAAACAGGCTGTACATGCAAGCAACACCTCAAACTTGTTTAAGGCTGAAAAACAAAAGTAGGGCAGACTTTCCACAGTCTAATGCCAAAGACTGTTACATGGCTGTGAGAAGCTTCTTACTGAAATTATTTCAGCAAAGGAGGATAGCTATTATCTTTACCTAGAAAGGTATTTTTGTTAACATTTTTGTTTGATGAGGTAAACAAGGATATTAAGGCTATATTAAAACTGGATATGTGATCATTCCTCTGTAACAAACCGAATATTTAAAGGGGCATCCTTGTATTTTCACTACACTGTAAGATGTACCTAAATAATAAATGGAGAACTTAAACCTTGTAATTTTTTATAGTTAAACACACAGATCAGTCATTGTTGATTCTGAAGCTGCCGTCCAAGTATTGATTAAACAAATTAACACTACTCATTCATCCCAAGGTTACCAAGTCTCGCAGTTGCTGGGTGTGCTCAGCAGCTGTCCACAGAGGATTGCTTCAGTGCATCCTCTACATCAGCTGATTATGCTATCTATCAAGCCCAGCTGCCACTGCCTATTTAAACCTTTGTCATTCATTCAGTGCAAGCTTGTTTCAAATCACATAATAGCACTTTTGTATTCTAACACCTGAACATCATACCTTTTTTTTTTTTTTTGCAAAAGCACAGAAGTAAGACTTTTGCACATAAAAAACAGCAGCAAATCGGTCGCTGTGCTTGATCTGAGAGAAGCTGCAGTTGTAGTCCTGACAATGAACACACTGGTGTTGAAGAGGACATTGTGTTTTCCTGTTGCGGTTAAATCTAGCCAAAAAAAAAGAGAAACAGATGCCAACAGCTTTTTCTTTCTTTTAGCCGAAGCACAAACAGGATGCTGGCAGTTACAAAGATTCAATTATAAAAAGTACAGAAAATAATTAGAAAAATAATAGCACTTGAAAAAAATGCCCCTCCAGAAATTGAGCATAACAATAAATCCGTTAATTAGCTCATTAATATTCAATTGGGGTCAGTGGACTTAATGGAACCTTTTTCATGGGCCAAGGAAATGTTTAACACTCAGTTTTTCCTGTGCCTGTTCTCATTATCAACTATGCACAGGCGGCCCTTATCAGCCCTCCAGATGGCAAGGAACAATGCAGTGCCATTATCGTCTTACAGCAGCATGTGTGCCTTGTAACCGGTGTGTGCCTGGGACAGTGAAGTATAGATACTGAGGCATTTAGTGTAATTGATATGTGGTATATATCGTATTGTTTAGGCCTGTTTGTTTGTTCCGACGGTATTCAAGGCGAGAGTAGAGGCAAAGATTGATTTTTACCGCATCCACTCCCGCTCTCAGCACAGGTCACAGATAACTTGTCAGTGCAGTTTTTTGGTGCTGGTGTAAAATGCATCAAGGCTAAAGTCTCTGGGGCAAAGTGCAGGATAGGAAGTTTCATCTCGGCAAATACAAGCCCTCTTCATTGTTGATACCGCGTGCATGAGACAGATGTTTTATTCAAAAAGTACACAGTGTGTTTAAAATTGTCTTAAAAACGTTTTATTTGCTCTGTAAGATTTCCATTTGAAATACAGTACTTGTCTGTGCTTGCTTAAATAATTAATTTAATTTAAAGATGAATATGTTTATCCCAAACAAATTAAATTTAGTAATTTAGCTCCAGTCCTACAAAACTTTGAAAAAAAATTAGGCTTTGAAATGTGGATTTTATTAAAACTACGTTTGTTTTTTTCATTTTTTTGGACACAATAATATTGAAAATAATAAACTTAAATTAAATTAATGCCTTTTACCCAAGATTCTTCACATAAAGAGCCCAATCAAGTATTGGATAAGATCTGATCAACAAAGTATTTGATTGATTAGGGTAGAGGTCACTGAGGACACCATCAGATCCCAATCACTGCTGCAAATTAGTTCCTGCATCAACAACAGTCTGTATGACATTGTAGGCACCATCACATTCTCATGTGAAAGAAAAAGTAAACGTTTATGCAATGTTAGTATTTTTGTTTAAATACACTTTTTGCAACTGACCAGTATCACTAAATTAGTATAAAGCAGGAGAGACTGATAGATCACATTTGAATGGAATAGCAAATATGGTGCTACATTGTGGAACAAAGCCTTAAAAGAACAACTGTGGTAGAGAATAAAACTGTTTCCAAAAATTGCAATAGACCGAAACAGAATGAAAAACATAGAAATCATAAAGGCAGATATAAATCCCAATTATTTGATCTAGTAGTGGAAATGTTTGACAGATACATGGCTTAATGTTGTATGCATGATTTTGTTATACTTTGTATTGGATGTTCTTCTATTACTTCTGTGGTTTTACAAAAATCATAGTAAGTTTTAGCAAAAAGGTTTTAGGTTATTTATAGTATTGTTAAATTCAAACTTTGAGCACAAGGTGGCTCCGGAGCATCATTTATGCCCAGACAGTTGTCCTAAGTTTGATTCCCAAACAGGGGCAGTAACTGCAACTTATTTCCTTTACTTGGTATATTTTTCCTGTCAAGCTGGTAATAGATCACTGCAACTAGTACTACAAAGATTTTTTGGGAAAGGATGCCTCGTTTTATTTTTTGTAAAAACATAAAATTTGATTTTCATAATCCATTTTAGTTAATGTTATGCTCTTTACTGAAAAAAAAAACTTTCCTGGGGTAAATAAGGTACTTTTATATGTTTTCTGGCTTTCTTGCCTTTCAAATTGCCTACAGTTATATTTTACTAATATTTCTAACAACCCTATCACCAAAAAGCAGGCCAAGAAAAAAAAAAAAAAAATTCAAAAAAGCACTATCGGAGTGAACAAAAAAAAGTTTGTTGGATTTAGGCAAAGATAGGTTGTAAATACTCCATTCTTTTTTCTTTGTTGAGATTTTTCACCATAATGATGGAAATATGCTTGGACTTAACCATTTTAAGCGTTTGCGAGCAAAGTAAATCTGCTGGGAAATCCTTATTCACTCACAGTAAAAAAAAAGAAAAAAGAAATTGATACCACTTGTTACAAATTGTCAGAGCATTTTTTTTTTATCAGCATTCTCCATGACACTATTCGATTAATGTCCCTGAATTGAGAGGATGAACCGTGACACTGTCATTTCCCATTTACGTGCTCCATCTTGTGTATCCATCATAATATCTACAACATTTAAATGTCAGCCTTTTTTTGAAATCCAAATCCAATTCTGGTTACACACATGAAAGCTGAAGAGTTACATTCTGCCTCTGTTTGAAGCAAAGGTTCTGGATTTCATTTGGATAATACCTTTAGCAATTGTTCTTGACATGTCAGTTTACGGAGATTTTTTCCTAAACCGTATGGATAATTTAAGTAGAGAACAAGCGTGCCAGCTCAACAAATATTTTTCTTGATTTATATTTATAAAAAAAAATATATATAGCAAAACGTTTTTGTTTTTTTTCCTGGTCATATTGTAACAATATATAAAGAAGAAAATCGTTGAAAAGAGTGAGAAATACCCAGTTTATAATAAATGTGCTGAATGTGTTCAGGCTATCCCACAAATAACAGTGATGCTAAATCATTGGCTTTAGGGTTGCAGCTTGAGAGCCCAGGTGTCAAGGATAATTCCCATACAGATATCTAGAGCCTTTACTATCTCACCCCACTCCTCTTTTTTCTGGCTTACTTCACCTATGTTTAAGAGACAAGTCGCCATCCCATTGATCCCTCTCCCTCCACACAGCGACCAAATGGCACCCCCATCCTCAAACCCAAGCACAAGGGCAGACAATAAACTTGTGGGGAGAAGGGAGGGTAGTACTTCCCGCTGAGCGCAATTGGGATTTAGGAAAGTTAAACACTTCTCAAGCACAAAATTCCAGCATGGGCAGCAGACAAGGGATTCTGTCCTAGGCCACTCCACATCCATCTGATCAGAAGGTCAGTCTCCTCATTGCACTTCTTGCCCATCTTGCACTCTCACTGCCTGTTAGTAGTTCTGAAAGCTCTCATGTACTTCCAACAGTGCTGTCGACAATTTTTGATGCTGGCTGAGACTCTTATATCACAGAAGGTTCAATTATTTTAGAGCTGCAAAATGAAACAGGCAAACATGGACAAAGACAGATGGCAGAACATGTATACTATTTAGTGTGGTCTCATTTTACTGAATGGGTAAAACTAGATTTTGTTGTAAAAGAAAACCACAACTCAAGTGAATCCAAATTTGGGGATAAATATAAAGATTGAGCTTGATTGATTGCAAACCTAAGCTAAAGGTAAAAGCAAGCTATAATGAATTAGCAATGTGGCAAGTGATATTTGATAAACCACCTCTGGCACCCAATTATTTATCTACTACTTGTGTTTAAAAGGTACTCCCAGGTATGCAGTTTTAATCTCCAGCATTAAGTAGGCATCTGCTGCTAGGATGACCATGTATACAAAATCCATGGATGTACAGCTTTAATAAAACATTAAGGAATTGACATCAATTATCTAAGAAACCATCTAAAGTGCACAGTGTTCACTATTGCTACACAATCAGTACAAGTGGGATTCAGATGTCATTGCAATGACCAAACGATTACATTACTTGATCTCAATGCTAACACTGGCAAATAAAGTGACCGTGTGCTGCATTCTTACCTGCATTGTGATTGTTGATGTTAATTGGCCACTTTGGGGTAAACGTTCATCTGTAGATCGCTCAGTTTGAAAAGAAACTGGGATGGTGACGTCACAAAAGTAACAAATCTTGTTGACATGCATTAAATGTGACAAGTATGTGTAACAGAGACACAAGACCTAACATTTCACAGATTTCTTTATATTTAGACCCATGCAACTCATGACAGGAAAAACATACGGCCTGAGTACATCAAATGGCATACAGCACACAGATGAAACTGGTCAAATTTTAGCACTGAAGCTTCAAGGTGATAGAAAGTTACTTCTTTCATTTAATGAAGCAATTGTGCCAATGTACAAATTGCCGTTTCAGTTGTGCAGCTCATATACCGTAAGGTGGCAGTAAGTCAAAGGTAATCTTTGAAATATACATAAGTGATGCAACATGGACTTATTTCAACATAATTACAAATAAACAGATTGGTGTTGTACATTACATCTTGTTTTCCCCCCATCCCGCATCATTCAGACAAAAACATCTTAAGGTTGGTCAATGTGTTTGATGCCCCAAAATCCACCAAAACATTTGTGGGTCACAAGTACAAACACAGGATCATCATAATCCAATTATTGTTGTGAAGAAGAACATTTCATTTTGCTGTGAAAACTCTGCTTGGCAAAGACTAAAAGAAAAACCAGGCTCTTGCGCAAAGCACTCCCATGGTTTCTTTGTACTCTTCAACACTGATATATTAAATTGGTTTCAAATTAATAAACAAAGTAATTTCCACCTGTGTAAATATTTCAGTTCCATCAAGTGTCATGTAATTTAAGCTTGGGACCCACATGAAAAGAGAACTCTCAGGAGACATTTACAATGGTTTATTTAGATTGAGGGGGAGAAGGGAATCCTGCGGTTGTCAGCAACTGGCAAACAGTAATGAGAGGCGAGGAACGGGAAACAGTGGGGCAGCAGTAAACGGCAGGGAGCTGAGAATGTCTACGACGTGGGAGACTGGGAGTCTCTGAAGGTGAGAACAGGTAAGGTGAGGAAACAGTAATCGGTTGAGGAAAAATGAAGGGAACGATCTTACTTGGAGAGAGTGAACTGTTGTTGCAGGGAGGAGTGAGTGGTGAGTCTCTTTCAGCAGAGTCGGTGAGGCTGTAGTCCAGAGGGGTAGTGCAGCTGATGGAGTATGCTGGAGCGGGCAGACCGAGCTGAGCCAAGAGGAGTGGGAACCAGGTGACGAGGGTAACCAGAGAGGATCTTGAGGATGATGCGAGTTCTGGAGTGAAGGAAACCTGAGGTAAACACAACTGTGGTTAGAGGCGAGGGAAAAAAAAAGTAGCAAATCAAAATCCAACAAAAACGAGAAACAACTAGAGACAAAAACTGGAAGCATTCAAAAAGGCTAGAGACACTAGAATAGGCACTGAGACTAGGTTTTACCGGGAGTAAGCAAACACTCAGGCGACGACTAGCTGATCCACCGCTCCTGTTATACTGGCCTAGCTCATCAGCGCCAACCAGGCGCACCTGGGGTGGAAGGAACTCCATCCAAGGAGGAGCACTGGTGACCCCCTGTGGCAAATTCGAGAAGTGGCTGAAAGAAAACTCACACTGACATCAAGGACCACTGTATTTTATTAGCAAGTCTTCAGCTTAATACACATACAACAAAAGCAAATTGAACTGATTACAAATTAAAAAGTGCTTCAAAGTGCTTAAGAAAAACAAGAAAAGTACTACAAATGCAAAAAATTAATAGAATACCAGTAAAATGTAAGCATAAAATAAAAGAGAACATAAAATGCGGATATTCTGAAACGCTGCTTCACTTCCGTTCTTTTAGAGGAGATAAGGAAAAATTAACACAGCTTTCAGCAAAAGTAAATAATTATTCAACAAAACATATACTTTGAGAGGAAGGTATTAGCAGAGCGGCTCCATCCATGTTGTTAGATTAAAGGTATTAGTACCTTTGTTCATTTTTTGATGCAAATTTAACAAATCCCCTCTCACAAGTGATTAAGTCCCTCTTCTTTCATTTAGTGTAAAACTAGAAATGCACCCACAGCAGGGCAATGATGAATGGTTCACAGTTAAGTTGATGACATCAGTGTTAATAGATACTTGTGGTAACGGACTAACTGAGAAAAAAACTGCAGGTTTGAGTTAACGCTCCTCTCTGGTTCTGTTTAACTGTGAAGAGACAGTCCACAAAATGAAATAATTTAATTATAAGAGCACACATCTAAATTTAAAAAGGGGTAAAGCAGTGACGGAAATATGATGCTTGTCCTGCTTTCTGTGTTACCTAAAACAGAGGAAATAATGCTAAAAAAAATCATGTGAAAATTATTGTAACTCAGGAGAGTTCCCTTATATTGGTAGATTTAAAGACCTAAGAAAGTTTTTTTGCGTGTAGTTTGGTCCATAAATTCTCTGATAGATCAAGAGATTTAAGAAGGTCATTCCAGAAGCTTCATATAAGCCTGACTACTCCCCCCCAATAGTTTGGATATTTAGGACGGAAAATAACAGCTCAAATATGTCATTAAAATGTTGTCCAACAGCCATCAATTTTGTTTTATCAATCACCAATAGAACAAAATTATTAGTTTCTGTTAGCTGTTGGCCAAGTCATGTGTTCTATAGCTTTTTGTAAGAAAAAACATGAAAATTGGGGAGAGCAATACTCACTCAGTATGTGCGGATATTTTGGGAGCTGTGATGGTGCCTATTTCAACAATGAGTAAACAGTAGTGTACCTCTTAGATTGGTCATCAGTCTATCAAAGTGTACACCACTAACCAATTGCACATTACCACCACAATCTAAAAACATGCATGTCTATGAACTTTAGGAGGAAGTCGGAGTACCCATAGTGAACCTATGCATGCACAAGGAGAACATGCAAATTGTGTGCCAAAATGCCCCTCCGGGGATTTAAACCCATGACCTTCTTACTGTAAGTAACCTTTCTCAACAACTGCACTGCCATGCAGTACATGTATCATACAGCAACAGCAAAAGTATAAAAGGAGATCTGACGAATATAGAATGAAGATGGGACACATATTTTCATTGGGAGAAGGTTGCAAACAAGTTGAGGGTATTTAATTGAGGGGACAACCGAGATTAAGACAATTAAAACAAATGGAGGGAACTGACTGAACACAATAAACACAAATAGAGAACACATGATTCATAAGAAACCAAAGAGTAACCTTGTGCCTGTGAAATTCTGGTTAGAAAAAAATTATTAAAGATATGGATCACAACTAAAAAGTGATTCAAAAAACTAAATTTATTCCCTGGCATTTTATTTTATTTTTAAAAAAAGACAGAAAATACATAAAAATTGAGTTTGGTTCTTTGAATCACAAAAGAAAATCCAAACTTTTTAATAGAGCAGAAAAATATATATACTTGTGCCATACTCCAGGCTTTGCATGGTTGTGTTTAATTTTAGTATCAAACATTTGGAAAGGTCAACAGCAGGTTTCATGCATTCTTTGACCACAAGAGGTTTGAAGGACCTTGTTTTTCCTTTATTGTTGTTACCATGTTACCCAGCTCTTTTTATCTATTACAACATGTGGGTCTCCAGTAACACAACCTGCACAGAAGGGTGTTTAAGCGTATCAGCTCTACAAAAACAGCCACATGTTTACAAGGACAAGACAAGCAAGTTACGTTTTAACAATGCAGCACTGCCTCCAATCCGCTGCACCCTTTCGCTAGAACATTACATACCCTCGGGGTTAGCAGACCTTTCCTTCATGTTCAAAGATTATCTGTTAATCCAAAATGTGCAGGAGCATGAGATGACAGGAAAGGGTCAAAAACTCTGGGGGTGAGGGTGGCTAGGGTCTGCATTATTTGTTTGTTGGCTTTCTTATTAATCCTTTGGAACAGAGTGAATTTTTCCCTCTTTTCTGGGCATGTGTTAATGTTTTAGAGCCATTAAATGGAAGATGAAATTTTCAATGGATAGCATGTAAAATTATTAATTGTAAAGACCATTATTTGGTGTCCATGAGGCTGAATCAGCTTAGCCACTCCATTCTCCCATTTGCATACAAAATGCTTTATTTTGGCAATCAATGAAAGTGCTCCACTGTATGTGTGGCTTATCACATGCTTGCAGGAAATGGATTCCTTAGCCATCTCGTTAAATTCTGTTGATGCAGAACAATTTGAAACATGGCACAGGCAGCAATGACATTTAAAGATGCCTTGGCTTAATTATATTTTGCAAACATTCTGGCTGTTTGTCCTCAGGGATAAAGCGCCTACACTACAAAGTTAACTTGTTAATAATTCAAAATGAATATCTCTTTTTGTTGAGCACCAATCATTATCTCCTATTAGAGCTGGTTAAGGACATTCAAGGTGCTTCAAAAGCTCAGGGGAGACATGCTGCTATTTAATACTTAAAATGAATAGCATGCATTTTCGCCAATGACGTTTGTAGAATCCAGTTTAAAATAAAATGCGTATTCCAAAACATTAGCAGCAATTCTTTATTACAAAATGAAATATATTTCTAGAGTGAAATATATTTCATTTTGTAATAAAGAATTGCTGTATTTAATTCACTGTCAGGAATAATCTCATCCTGCAAATTAACATTGACAAATTAACTCTCTGTTGACTGACAACTGGTCAGACTGCTAGCACAAGCACTGTTTAATTATGTTTGCAGAACAAATGACTCATAAAAATGTTATATACTTGTACTGAATCTTGAATATCTTAATTTCCGTAAATGCGCAAAAAAACCCAAAAAAAACAGTAATCACAAGGTGGAGCACGCATTCAGATTAATTATGCGGAGAGATCAGTAGGTTTTGTTCATATCGGCCCACAAAGGCAACACATATTTAAAATCGCATTCCTTAGCAATTGTCCGTCTTTCCCATACACATAAATTAAAACGGATGCAGAATGACAAACACATAAAAAAAAAACAGTCAACGTCTGGCCCATATTGTGAAACACATTTCAACTTCATTAATCCACTTCATTTACTTCTCACAGCTGGCTTTCTTCTTCGAATACACTAAACTGGAGAGAAAATGTGACAGTGACAGTATGACACTCAAAGCCAGGTGCATCCCCATTAATATAAGCAAAAAGGAGAAAAAAATTAAACCTTCTCAAAACATACACTGTCAGAGTGCAGTGATTTAATATACTGCCATAAGCCCTTGCTCCTACACTCGACATGCAATTTGGAAATAAATTGACTGATTTAGATAGAGGCACAGGGACGAAAGGGAAAAAAATTAACTGATGTAAACCTGGTTCGCTACTATTGAGTAAGGTGACATTGTGCAACAAATCACTTGCATGAATAGAGAAAGAAAACGATTTCTATTTCTAAAAAGTAATTTTGTTTGGGAAAGGTGCGTTGATTGCCATGTGTGTGAATCTATTCCTTACCCGGCTCGAGGAGCCTGAACATTTTATACAAGTCAATGTTATATTTTGCTGTTAGCATAATAATCAGAAAGGCCAGACTTTCATCCAAAGAATAACAGAATCTAATTTATTCCAAGTACATAATAGAAGGCCAACTGCAACAGCCTATCTCTACTATTCTTTGCATATCTTGCTTTGCGTGAGCTGAAATAGTTGACTTTTACAGTTGCAAAGTCCACTGTGCTTTAATTGAGGACAATGAAGAATAATTAAGTAATTACAGTCTTGATAAGGACAAGACATAATAAACTGAGAAAAGAAAAGTGCTCATAAACTGAAGAAGGAATTTATATACCTCTGGTATGGAGTCACCCAGAGAAGACATAGGATCAAACACAATGTCCAAAACCTATCCTGTGGCTATTTGTTTGAAAAATGAGTTGCGGCCGAATATAGTACAAATGCCTACGGTCAAATAAAAATTTAAGACTTCCCAGCCAGATTTTGGGAATGAAATTGCACTCTGATATTTTCTCCACTCTGACATTAGTGGGTTTTATTTTTTGAGTAATTGCACAGCTTGATATGTACTCAGGGGTTTCCATGAAAACGATGAAAGTCTTATTTCAACAATGCTGCAATTATGGGGGGGAATATGGAAATGCATTTTGAACCAGTTCACAGTTGAGTTGTCTGGAATAATGGGAACAGAAAATACGAAAAGGGAGCATGAGTGAAAATGGCAATTCGAAACTCAACTGTCTTTAAAATAACAGCCCATAATGACAAGTAATCCTTACATCCAGAATCCCTAATACCCTTGATGTGTCAAATACGATGGCACATTCATCTTACCTTGAGAAACTGTGTTGCGCCACAATTTTCCAAACAGTGGTATCTGTTTTATTCAATATACAGCAGCCTTAATCTGTTGGCATCATATGCTGGTTGGCAGTGATAATCTATAATCTATTCATCCAGAGAGGGTACACAAACACATATTTGTTTCCTGGGATTAAAAGCTTATAGAGGGTGTATGGCATGGCCAATAATGTTCATCCATGCCAGCTATAACAACATTTTCAGCTATATTGTGAGTAAGGAATTTGCTTTTAAGTCACATGGTAGCATCCAACATTATCTGAACAAAAGATACATTTTAAAACCAGACACTAAAAATAAGCAACGCTTTTAAAGATATATGAGTTGAATGGATGCAAAACTAGTGTCATTCTTAAAATGTATGCCTGGGTCAGGAAAAAGGGCTACGAATTCCAGCGTTATTGTTATCTAAGACAAATACGAACCTCGTTATAATCAGCATGAACTCTGTAGATGAGTGTTACGGAGATTTCTATTTGTCTTTGCGTAGAAAACACAACAGTGACGAACCTTTCAAAAAGTTACCAGCAAACCAAATCCTCCCAAATATTATACCTACAATTCATCAAATAACCCACAGTTGTGCATTTTAAGTCTGGATTCAAACAGAGGAACAGTTTCACTGTTATGGATGTCTTGTGGGAGAGATTTCTAGAGTTGGGAGGCAGAGTAGTTTGGAAGCTCCTTTCCCCATAGGGGTGAGGTAAGCAGAGGCAATAGTGAGATGTATAGAGGAGGAAGATCTAGAGTAAGGAAGCAGTAGGAGGGTGCAACATGAAGAAGAACACATAAGTAAGGGTTAATGACATTGACCTTGTATGTACACAGAATACATTTTTATTCCATTCTGAACTTGACCTGCTGTCAATGAAGCTGGGTGACACTCAGCTCTTAACACGAGCTGAAGGGGAGAGCTTGGAGCTGTCAATGAAAAAATAAAATAAAATTCAATGTGGATAACACTGATTTAGTTATTACAAGAAGTTGGGTTTATTTCATGTTAGGAAAATGGAACTTAACCAGCATTTTATTTCAGATAAACAGAAGGTGATAGTAGAGAGTGGATTTACATAATTACATTTACTGGACAAGTAGAGCTTGGTGTCATCAGTGCAGCATTGGAAAT
This sequence comes from Orestias chungarensis, assembly GCA_032876305.1. Classification (NCBI taxonomy): domain Eukaryota; kingdom Metazoa; phylum Chordata; class Actinopteri; order Cyprinodontiformes; family Cyprinodontidae; genus Orestias; species Orestias chungarensis. Next base: position 623,671 of record JAVLVB010000047.1, read on the forward strand.
GACGTTTGAACTTGAGCAAAATATTACTACGGGTATGTAGATATATTATGAAGGGGTAGGGGTACTTCCACAGAGCCATGAGGTACACCACACATGAGAACTGTGGGAACGGAAGGACTTAAGTTGAATGAATAGTGAAAAATAGACTGGGAAAAAGGGGTTCCGAAGCCAAAGTTCCCCCTGACATAAAAGACCAAAAAGGTCTTTTTTTTTTATTGCGTAAAAAGCATTTTCATGATCCCCATGACTTTTGGAAAAAACATGTTTTTAACTAAAGAGAGGAAAGATGTAATTTACCATAAAATGTGGGTATCCAATAACCTTTTAAATTAGACTAATATAAAAAAAATATTTACAAAAGAACAAAGAAGCAAGTAAATGCCAAAACTCTTCCCCAGCCATTTAAAAGATTATTTACTTTTCATCGAAAACACCTGATACCAGTTGTTGCTCTACAAAACCGAGTTTGACAGAAAAAAAATGTAAACTAACCTTCAAGATATCACAATAAGAGTCATAACAGGTGCAACATTTTCATCAGTGAATCACATACACATATTTGCTCTAAACTGTTTATGCAATGACAACATATTCTATTTGCCCATTTCTGTATTAGAGCTCTACATGGACCACAGTTTCTGATGTACTTCACTGGGAGAAAATTGAGAACCATGCGATGCTGTACAAAAGAGAGCACTATTTTTCTGGAGTTATTTACCTCGTAATTAATGAGGATGGGTCATTCACATAATTAAAAGAAATGTATTTCTACCTATAGTGGTGAATATCAAATATCCCTAATTTTAAAGACATTTGAAAAATTACGTAATTAGTACAAGTATAGTACATGACTCAGCTAATAAGATGTATGTGTAAAGTACAATTTTTTTTACAGGATTTATTTTTGTTTTCCTATTTCCCAGTTTCAGAAACTGTAATTGCAAAAAAAGATAATGCTGTCATATTTTTTACAATTTGTTATATATTTTAGAGCTAATCACAGGGTTTCAAGTCAAAACAGCAATACTTAACCATAACTTAACATTTTGAGCAGTCATCCTCTATTCCCAGCTTCACAATTACACTGGATTTGTACTCCTAAAGGTTGCTAGCATCGATAAAATGCAAAATTTTTGCAATATTTCTTAGCAAAATAACATGCAAATGTGTTTATTTTTTACCAAAATCTACAATTTTTCAACAGAAGGCTAATCTATCTTTTCATCTTTAAAAACAAAGGGAAAAAAATTATGTTGTCTATCTCTGACTCAGAGTGTTGTGACATTTAAATCCCTGTGAGCTCAGGAAATTGCATAATAAGCGGAGTTGCATTTCATTATTGGTATAATAAAGAAATTACGCAACGGTTTAAAACTGACATAAAAGGCAAACAGAAGAAAATGTGACCCTGGGTTTACCTATCCACCTACAATATCTATTCCTGGACTAAATGTTTTCAGAGAATCTAGCATGTCCATGTAGTGTATATATTTTTATTAGTGTGAAAGACACAATTTAAATAGGAGAACCTAATTTTTTTTTATCAATGTATGTCTAAAAATGTTTTTGTTAACCATGATGTACATTGCCATGGAAGAATATTATCTGTTGAGCTTCTGTACATAATGTCAAATTTCAGAATCAATAATCACTTTATTTATATAGCGCATATTTGTGACATATGTCGTCTCAAGACACTTTACAAGAAAATTAATTAAAAGACAAACTTCAAAGGATTTATTTGTAATTGACTATAATAGATTAACCCAAAGTAGTTTATAATTGTGAAAAGGAAGCAAAATTATATATTTTATTGAATAAAAGTATAAAATATCTTATGTTCCTTTTTTTTACTCAGTAGCTAAAAAACTAAATTTTCAATGCAAACTATAATTTGCAAACTATAAAACTGGACAAAAACAGATTGGAAAATGTCAATATTTATAGAATACTATTATATTTTGGTATAAACAACAAAACAACACATTTTGCCATTATGATTGTATCCAGTTTAGGCTGCTGGTGGAAAAATGTGGTGCAGGATAGTTTCTTGGCACACTTTGGTCTCCACAGTATGGACTTAATTTTGTCTAAACATAACATAACCTAACTGTTATTGCAAACCATGTCCCTCCCCATTATGATCACATTGTACCCATCCTCTGATGGCTACTTTAAGAAAGAAACATTCTCATAAGCAACCTTAGAAATTTGAAATCTGGTTCTCTGAACATTACAATTAGTTTGCTTTACTACAATGGCCTCGATGATAGACATATTTCACCCAAATAGAGCAGCCCTGAAATTTGATGAAGATTCATACATTTATTCCTAAGCCAAAATATGTGCAACATATTATCCTGTCAGCATGCATCCTAATCTCCTAAGAATGTTTCTGAAACATGCTGACTCAATGTCAAAGAAAATCCTAGTCATTCTGAAGGGATTCCAAACAAGAACTAGAATGGTAAATTTAAAACAGTAACCAGCAAGTTATTTAATTTACTTTTGTAAATTTTTACATAAATGTGTTTCTCTTAACTATATTTATATATATATATATATATATATATATATATATATATATATATATATATATATATATATATATATATATATATATATATATATATATATATATATATATATATATATATATATATATATATATATA